>CM024757.1:108504592-108783831 GCA_014218235.1 Colocasia esculenta
GTGATGCATTTCCAACATGGGGTTTTGACGTTTGCAATGTAGGATGAGAGTCAATCATGAATTTGATATGACTTTCTCGTTTACGAATAGCAGCCTCAGTTTTTTGTGTGTGATTCTATTTTTGTCCATCTCTTAAAAAAATATGCACATAGAGATTAAGAAGATCAAACATACCAATGTTTATTACAAGAGTAAATAGAAATCAAAACCTCTATACATAGAGATAAAAATATACACATACCAATCAAGTTCTATTGCATCTACATCTTTCCTTGAATATCTATTTCACTAATTTTAGGTAAAATATTTTCTATAACATTCTCCCTCTGCCTAATGCTTTGAAGTAAAGCTTCAACCATATATCACTTTCTTTTTATCCCATTGCATATGTATCTCGAGCTTTGTCATGACAACTACATGCCAAGCCTTTTCACATAGATTGGTTATACAAAAACTTGTTGTGTTTGAGAAGCAAATACGAAGGCTCTTTAGTACATAAATACAATTATGATTAACAAGAGTAAATCTATTTATCCACCTTCAATCCATCTTATGAAATATATATCCAATCACATTTGAACAAAACAACCGAATTGTCCATATAATCCAAATGTATCATATCTTTGACATTCCATAATAAGATGCAATTCTTTGATCTGGAGATTGTGCTGCTGCAAGATTCCACAATTTTTACATTTTCTTCTATGGTCCCCCTCAAAACTTGTATAAATATCAAACTCTATTAGATGGTCCATTTTCTAACCATCTAAGCATTGTTTATGCTTGTTCATCCAAACCAACACAAATTCATACCTACAAAAAATAAAAAAAGTGAAATGATATGCTTATATAGGGATAGAATTAAATTACATATATCCATAAGGGTCACATACATGATTTTTAAACCACATAGAAACTCCTTGAAATGAAGGTCATCAATGTTCTTTTGTATAGCACGACATTGTTTGCTTAATTTCAACTCATTGATATTTTCTATATACACTCCAATGTTGTGACTTTAATAACAAAATTATACTGGTGACATAATGGTATTCTAATAAACAACTAAATTATTACTCAATAAATGGTTAAATGCATCACAATTAACAAGACATATCTGATGGCTTGTTGTAAAGTCAGAGGATGACCGTCACATGCAAAATTTTCAAATCCAAGACTTCAAATTGATCATTAGAACCATTTCCTTGTTGCTACAGTGTCAGCATTTCCTTCACTTTTGTCATTTAAGTATCCTAGCAAACTTCATGGACTTTTTGCTAAATATCCTTCAGCAATTGACGCCTCCACATATCTTCTAGTATGAACATATGATTTCAATGTCATAAAAACTTATACAAAAATAACTTGAATTATAATATATTCATCATGATAAATTAAAAAATTCAACACTATGAAAAAAAGTGAAAAATTACGCATACCTCTCAACAATGTACATCCATCGATACTGAACTGGACCTTCTAACTTGGCCTCTTTTGCTAAGTGAACTACTATATGTTGGATCTAGATGGAGCTATAGATGTCGTAAGGGGGGTTAATAGGACATTCTGCAAGTTAAAATATTTGGATCTTAAAGAACACATAACAGATTGTTAGTACTTTGTGTGATGTGTGTGAAACAAGTGTACTTGGAGGAAAACAATCGCAACAATACACAAGAGATTTATCCTAGTTTGGATCTCCTCTCAATTAGTAGTCCTACGTCCGTCCCCAGCACCCCTTGAGATTTTCACTAACCATCAAGAAAACTTGGTCTTCACTTCAGGAGGGTATTACAACTACTTGCTCCCAAGTAAGTCTTCGCTTAAACAAACATGGAACAATCATCCTACTATAGAAGGTCCTCCCTTCTACCAATGGGAACACACAGGAACAAACCCCATACTGGTTATAACCTAGAAAAATTTACAAGTTGAGGACTTGCTTAGAAGATGAGAAAGTACAGATGAATAGAAGAGATCTAAAGGAAGAAGAATTGTACCACTTCTCTCTTTCTATTTCTAAAATAGATTCTAAAAATAATATGATAATTTTAATCCACCGAATGACAAATTGATTGAAGACTTGACAGCTTGAATGTTTTGGAGTGAGTTTCCTTTGACAAATTGCTCTTGCTTTTCTCTTTCAGATCACTCTTGCATGCATCTCTGTCTATTATCCAAACTTTGGCTTATTATATAGTCTTCAAAGTCTTCAGCTATCCGTTGTAATGTAGTCGTTTCAATTTTATTTGTTGTGACATAGAAGGAACTTGAGAATTCTATCTTCGAGTCCTTCTTCTTCTCAACGACTTCTTGGCTATATAGGTAGTTGCATGCTCATGTTGATGGCTACAATAAATGTTGCAAGCACCAAACCCATGCAAAGTCTTTTCCTTTTTTATGGTTAGTCTTGTATTGAATAAAATATTAGATAGTGAAAATAAAAAGTAGATCGTCAAAATATTCATTCAACCGTTTCAGAGAAAAGTACTATCTTTAAAGTATGAGGGTAGGTGAGTAATAAAGGACTAGACACCTACTCGATGTGCAGTGTGTCAGCAAATGTCTAACCTTAAAACATGGAAACTTGTCAGTTTAAAGGAGAGTGACAAAGGACTTGTAAGTGTAACGACCCGAGAACCCACCCTCGGCCCACGCCGAGGACCCGATTTTCGCGATCGCCGCCCACGGATCCGGGGGACCCGGAAGGGCTATAACATCGCTGACAGGATATTAACGGAAGTAACGTCAACTGCTAAGCTAGAAGCGTAGAAGCGGAAACAGGAAGTAAAGCGAGACCGCTGCGTACTGCTCTAAGTACAGTCCCAACGCACGCACACTAGTACAGTAAGGAAAGGGGAGAGACAAGTCCCTTAGGGCATACCCCGAGGGTGACGTACACTGAGATGGGGAACCACTGCTAGCTACGGGGACCTCGACTATCGCCCCGTCTCCTCCGCCCGACGCGCGCCCTGCCGCTGCTGAGAAGACTCACCTGGAAAACGGAGGGATGAGCTTCACAACAGAACTCAGTAGGGACTACCAATCTCCTACTGGCTCTAAACAGGCAGAGGAACATATATAACTATTATTAAGGGAAAGACAGCATTTTATGTATATTTTTTCTACCTATAAAAGGAAGTGCGGAAGCGAAGCTAAAGCTAACACGGTACGGAAAGTACTCTTGGTCGGAACTCCGTACGACTGCTCGTCGTGACCACCACGCGGCTATAAACACAGACGGAGGGACTCCGCCTGGACAGAGAACACTAGCTACGGAAAGCACCACCACTAGTCAAACGGTCAGGCGCGTCCACAGACGTCTATCCTCGACCTAGGTCCTGGCCCTCGCGTCTCGTCAGAGCGAGGTAGGACACAAGCACACAACAGTAACCGCCGTAGTCTGGCCGGACTACGGTCCCACGCCTGACCTCTCTAAACGGTTCCGGGGCCGTGAGGAGCGAGGCAGTGAGAAGAAGGACTGGCTGGCCTGCGCCGGGTAGAACTCCAACTGTCCTCGGCGTCCCAGACCAACCACGAGAGCTCTGCAAGCGACTCACACGCCACTGTCCTAACCACCGTTTTCCCCTCAGCTCCAGAGTCCGCCTGGTGGCTGCCACTCGAGCACACTCGTAGCCCGGAGTACTCCCTCAACAGGCTCCCAGGAGGGGGTCCCAGGTAACGGTAACAACCTCTCGCACGGGACAAGCCCTCAGTGCCGCGCACCGGGCGAACGACTAGTGTGAGACTGTACTAGGGAACTAGCAGAGGTGCCACGGGTACAGTAAAGCGGAAAACGGAAGCGGCGGAAGCACAACCTGCCTCTGGACTGAGAAGGCGACATAGGCCTTGTCGCCTTCAAGAAGGCGACATATGCCCTGTCGCTTTACCAGTCAGAAGGCGACACAGGGTGCGTCGCCTTACCAGACAGGTGGCGACACAGGGTGTCGCCTTCAAGCCAGTCGGGGGTTCCGGGCATTCTTCTTCCGGGAACCTCGCCGAAACGGGGAAAACACTACACACGGGGGAGGGGAGCATGCTTATCATGCTAGAAAGCCATTAAACATACAAACCACCCTCGAATACCCCAAGAACATGGATTCTACGCTCGGAGGAAACCTCACTCAGACGAGCATGGAGTTCTCTCACTCCCAACCCCAAACCACAAGAAAAACTACGTCACGAAGGGAAAGGGGAGCATGCTTAGGGCGAGAAGATCAGGCGTCCCTACCTCCACGCGAAGAACGCACCCGTTGGGGCCTTCTCGTAGGTTGAAACATCTCCTCCTCGCACCGCACCCGACACGAACGTGACCCCTGCACGGACGGAGCGACACCCTCCTCAGCACGGCCGCCTCAACGCGGGGGAGGCACCCAAAACCGCCGGAAGCTCGAAGGGCGAGAGAAAGAGAGGGGGAAAGGAGAGGCGCGAGAGAGAGAGGGAAGGGCTCGGGCGCCCGGGCTTTAAGCCCGGATCCTGAGAAGGCGAACACACCTTGTGTCGCATTGGGAACCAGAAGGCGACATAGGTATGTCGCAATGCCACTGACAACGGTCAAATCTCGGAATTCGAAAAAGTGAAGGCGACAGCCATCTTGTCGCGTTCACCCGACACCGCCAGAGCCGTACTGACACAAAGGACGCCTGTCACGTCTGTCAGACTGCGTCTGGGGCGACGCGATGGGAAGGCGACATAGGGTATGTCGCCTTCAAGAAGGCGACACACCCCCTGTCGCAATCCATCAAACCAGAAGGCGACATAGGGTATGTCGCATTCAAGAAGGCGACATACCCCCTGTCGCAATATGAAGCAGAACCAGACATTGCTCATGATCAGAACCACGTCGCGACAGTCGCCCTGCCGCGACCCAGAGGACGGGGCCAAGGGCCCAAGGGGCCGGGGTGTTACAACCCTCCCTCCTTAAGACATTTCGTCCTCGAAATGAAAACAACTCGGTCTCAACCGGAAAGCAGTACAAGGAGAAGTAACATACCACTCAATCAACAAATAAGGAAACCGCTCCTGCATCTCGTCCTCGCGCTCCCAGGTGGCCTCGCCACCGACACGGTTCTGCCAAACGACCTTAACCAGTGGAATCTGCTTCCTGCGCAACTGCTGAACTCTGCGGTCGACAACACTAACTGGGTACTCTGACACTGACAAATCTGGCGCTACTCTAGCTGCGAGTAGTCTAACACGTGCGAAGAGTCTGCAACATACCTCCTGAGTTGCGAAACGTGGAACACGCTGTGCACACCTGCTAGCTCTGCCGGAAGACTCAGCCTGTACGCCACCTCGCCGACCCTCTCAGAAATGGGGAAGGGCCCAATATATCTGGGACTGAGCTTTCCCTTCTTACCAAACCTCATGACCCCTTTGGTCGGCGAGACCCAAGGAAGACTCACCGACGCTGAACAGGTCACCGACGCTGAACTCTAGCGGTCTCCTGCAGACATCCGCATAACTCTTCTGCCTGCTCTGCGCTGCCCGAAGCCTCTGCCTGACCAAACCGACTGTGTCTGCACACTGCTGCACTAACTCTGGCCCCAAAAGCTGCCTCTCACCAACCTCGAACAGTGAAGTGGAGTCCTGCACGGCGCGACCATATAAAGCCTCGTATGGTGCCATTCCAATGCTCGAGTGATAACTGTTGTTATACGCAAACTCTACCATCGGAAGGTGAGACTCCCAAGTGCCGCTCCAGTCTAAACAACACGCTCTCAGCATGTCCTCCAGTGTCCGAATGGTCCGCTCTGACTGACCGTCTGTCTGAGGGTGGTATGCTGTGCTGAACCTCAACTCTGTACCCAGTGCTCTCTGAAGACTGCGCCAAAACCCTGACGTGAATCTCGGATCTCTGTCTGAAACGACTGAAACTGGGATCCCATGCAACGAAACAACTCTGTCCACGTACAGCCTGGCTAACTTGTCCACTGACCACGACATCCTGACCGGAAGAAAGTGCGCTGCCTTGGTCAAACGATCCACAATCACCCAAATACCATCATGCCTTTGCGGGGTACGGGGTAAACCAACACAAAGTCCATGGTGATGTCGTCCCACTTCCACTCAGGAATGGGCAACGACTGCAACTCACCACCAGGACGCTGGTGCTCGGCCTTCACCTGTTGACAGGTAAGGCACCGGGCAACAAACTCTGCCACGCCCCTCTTCATCCCTGGCCACCAGAAGGACTTCCTCAAGCAATGGTACATCTTGGTGGAGCCGGGATGAACGACATACCTCGATCTGTGAGCCTCTGACAACACTGCCTGACGCGCCTCCTCAGGAACGTACAAACGGCCTCTGAATCTGACCTCGCTGTCCTCGCTGAGCTCCACATCTGGCATATGCAAAACGTCTGCCAACTGAGGGTGCCTGCTGGCCTGCAACACCTGCCTGAACACTGACGGTCGAACTGACAAACTGGAAGCCACGGCACGATCTCTGGTCCTCGACGGAACGAACACTCCCTGGGACAGCTCCTCGAACAGCCTCCACTCTCTGACCATCAGCGAACTCAAGCGCACGCGCCTACTCAAAGCATCGGCTACAACGTTAGCCCTCCCTGGATGATAGGAAAGGGTTAGGTCGTAGTCCTTCAAATACTCCATCCATCGGCGCTGCCTCAAGTTCAAATCCCTCTGGGTGAAGATGTACTGCAAACTCTGGTGATCGGTGAAGATCTGAAAAGCCTCGCCATACAGGTAGTGCCTCCAACTTGAGAGCATGTACCACTGCTGCAGCTCCAAGTCGTGGGTGGGATAGTTCTCCTCATGCTTCTTGAGCTGCCGAGAAGCATAGGCAACGACCCCACCATGCTGCATCAGCACGGCACCCAAACCTGACCTCGACGCATCGGTGTAAACCACGAACCCACCGGTGCCCGACGGCAAGACCAACACTGGCGCTGAAGTCAACCTCGTCTTCAGCTCCAAGAAACTCTGCTCACAGACCTCTGACCAAACAAACCTGGTGTCTTGCCTCGTCAACCTGGTCAACGGTGCTGCAATCTTGGCAAATCCTGAATGAACCTTCGGTAGTAACCTGCCAGACCCAGAAAACTGCGGACCTCTGCAACTGATGTGGGCTGCTCCCACGACAACACGGCCTCCACCTTGGCAGGGTCCACTACCACACCAGAACCCGAGATCACGTGCCCGAGGAAGTGCACCTCGCTCAGCCAAAATTCGCACTTATCGAACTTGGTGTAAAGACGGTGACTCCGCAGGGTCTCTAGCATGATCCTCAGGTGCTCCTCGTGCTCCTCTTCAGAAGACGAGTAGACCAAAATATCATCAACAAAAACAACAACAAAGCGGTCTAGGTACTCACTGAACACCCTATGCATCAGATCCATGAATGCTGCAGGTGCGTTCGTCAGCCCAAACGGCATCACGACGAACTCAAAGTGACCGTACCTAGAACGGAAAGCTGTCAAACCAACTTCCGACTCTCTGATCCGCAGCTGGTAGTAGCCGGATCTCAAGTCGATCTTCGAGAAAACTCGGGCCGATTGCAACTGATCAAACAAATCATCAATTCTCGGCAATGGGTACCTGTTCTTCACAGTGACCTGGTTCAACTGCCGATAATCGATGCACAAACGAAGGCTACCGTCCTTCTTCCGCACAAACAAAATAGGCGCACCCCACGGCGAACGGCTCGGACGAATGAAGCCCAACTCAAGCAACTCTTGCAGCTGGCGCTTCAACTCACGCAGCTCCGCCGGGGCCATCCGGTAAGGTGCCTTGGACAAAGGCATCGTACCAGGCAAAAGCTCGATAGAGAACTCTACCTCTCGCTCAGGCGGCAAGCCAGGTAGATCCTCCGAAAACACGTCAGAAAACTTAGAAACAACTGGCACATCAAAAATTGAAGACCCGCTAGGCTCAAGGAACAAACCGAAGCAAGGTAAGCAACGCAACCATCACGGATCAAGCGACGAGCCTTACAGAAAGAAATGAACGGCCGACGGGTAGACCGGATACCTCGAAAGCAGAGAACAGGTGCTCCAGGTATCTCGAACCGAACGGTCTTCCTCTGACAATCAACCACGGTTGAGTGAGCCTCCAACCAGTCCATGCCCAGGATGACGTCGAAGTCACAAAGCTGCAGCGCGTACAACCTGGCCGGCAACTGGTGACCCTCAACCTCGACTGTCACACCCTCCAGGTAACCGAAGGAACGCATATAGTCACCGGACGGGAGATCGACCATTATGTCACACTGCCTCTCGGGTGTGTGACGAGCAAGAGACTCGTAAAACTCCTCGGAAGCAAAACACAAGGAAGCACCGGGATCAACCAAAACACGAGCAGCTCTGCCAAGGATAGGTAGAGTACCTATCACCAGGTTCGATGCCTCTGCCTGCTCCCGGGTGAGCGCCATCACGCGACCACGACCACGTCCACACTGCGGCGCCTGCTGGGGCTGCTGCTGCTGCTGCGGCGGCTGCTGGTGCTGAGGAAACTGCTGCTGCTGCTGGTACGGCTGGTACTGCTGCGGCTGCGGGAACTGCTGAGCTGGCTGCTGGTACTGCCCCCACTGCTGCTGACGCGGTGCCTGCTGCTGGGGAAGGTACTGGTACTGAGGTGGCTGCTGCGTGTATTGCACTGGCTGCTGCTGCTGCGGGACTTGCCCCATGGGGCAGTCCCTCCTGAAGTGGCCTGGCAAGCCACAAGTGTAGCACACTGGCTCCTGACTGCCCTGCTCAGCACCCTGAACAACCGACTGCTCTGCAAACCTGGACTGGCGCTTCTGCTGCCGGCTCCGTCCACCCCCGCGAGTAGACAACTTCCTAAACTGCGAGCGAATTCCAGAGCTACCGGAACTGCCCGAGCTGAGGAGGAGGAAGTCGCACTACCGCGGCTGCCTGCTGGACGCTGGTACGGCGAGGACCTGGAAGAGGCTCCTCCCTGCTGCTGCTGCTGCTGCTGAGGCTGCCAAGTCTCTCTGTCCAAGGCGGTGGCCTTCGCCACGGCCTCTCCCAAGGTGGTACACATGTGTGCCGTCACACCCCACCTCAGGTCTGGTCTCAGCCCTGCTATAAATCTCTCTGCACAAGCCTGGTCACTGCCTGCTACATGAGGCACATGCCTCAACAACCGGACAAACCTCTGGTGGTACTGAGAAACTGAGAGGTCGCTCTGCACCAACTCGTGGAACTGGTCCCGTCTCTCACGTCGAGCGTAGTCGGGGAAGTACTCGCTGTGGAAGACCTCTGAAAACCGCTGCCAAGAGATCTGGTCCAACCGCTGTCCCTGGAAGTGAGTCTGCCTCTGAACTCTCCACCACTCATGGGCTGCTCCCTTGAGCTGGTATACTGCCAAACGAACCTGGTCCTCCTCAGCGCACTCCATAGTCTCGAAGATGCGCTCCAACTCATGGGTCCAGCTCTCTGCCTTATCTGGATCATACTCGCCATGAAACATAGGTGGCCGAAGGCGCAGGAACCTCTCGAGGAGAGCGGTCCTGTCCTCCGTAACCACCGCCCTCCGCTGACCGGACCGGGTACTCCCAGTACCTGACCGCTGCTGGCGGACTGGCTGCTCCCCCTCTGGCTCTACCTGCTGCTGCTCCGGTACTGCCGGAGGGGGCACCAGAAATTGGACACCTGCTGCTGCCTGCCCGGGCTGCCACGCTCCTTGGTACATAGCTCTGAAGAACTGCTCGGCCATGGGAAACCAGTCTGCATACTGCTAAGGCTGAGGGTGGTACTCCTGCTGCTGCTGCCCACCTACTGCTACTGCCTCTGCTGCTGCTGCCTGTGCACCCTGAGGCTGTGCCACTGACTCCTCCACGGACACCTCCTCCTGAACCTGCCCCTGAGCGGGCATGTCGGACTCATCCTGCTGCTCAACCAGCTGCCTAGCCTGACTGCGCCTACGCGGAGCCATGATCTACACGGCAACACAACTAACAAAGGTTATAAATACCTCTCGGGCGGCTAGCAGTGTACTTGTACTATTGTTGGGACTTACTGTTGCAGTTTAGATCCACTACAAGTCCTGTCAGACCAAGCTCTGATACCAACTGTAACGACCCGAGAACCCGACCCTCGGCCCACGCCGAGGACCCGATTTTCGCGATCACCGCCCACGGATCCAGGGGACCCGGAAGGGCTATAACACGCGTCTGACAGGATATGTAACGGAAGTAAACGTCAACTGCTAAGCTAGAAGCGTAGAAGTGGAAACAGGAAAGTAAAGCGAGACCGCTGCGTATTGCTCTAAGTACAGTCCCAACGCACGCACACTAGTACAAGTAAGGAAAGGGGAGAGACAAGTCCCTTAGGGGCATACCCCGAGGGTGACGTACACTGAGAGGGGGAACCACTGCTAGCTACGGGGACCTCGACTATCGCCCCGTCTCCTCCGCCCGACGCGCGCCCTGCCGCTGCTGAGAAGACTCATCTGGAAAACGGAGGGATGAGCTTCACAACAGAAGCTCAGTAGGGACTACCAATCTCCTACTGGCTCTAAACAGGCAGAGGAACATATATAACTATTAATAAGGGAAAGACAGCAGTTATATATATATATATATATTTCTACCTACAAAAGGAAGTGCGGAAGCGAAGCTAAAGCTAACACGGTACGGAAAGTACTCTCGGTCGGAAACTCCGTACGACTGCTCGTCGTGACCACCACGCTGCTAGTAAACACAGACGGAGGGGACTCCGCCTGGATAGAGAACACTAGCTACGGAAAGCACCACCACTAGTCAAACGGTCAGGCGCGTCCACAGACGTCTTATCCTCGACCTAGGTCCTGGCCCTCGCGTCTCGTCAGAGCGAGGTAGGACACAAGCAACACAACAGTAACCGCCGTAGTCTGGCCGGACTACGGTCCCACGCCTGACCTCTCCAAACGGTTCCGGGGCCGTGAGGAGCGAGGCAGTGAGAAGAAGGACTGGCTGGCCTGCACCGGGTAGAACTCCAAACTGTCCTCGGCGTCCCAGACCAAACATGAGAGCTCTGCAAGCGACTCACACGCCACTGTCCTAACCACCGTTTTCCCCTCAGCTCCAGAGTCCGCCTGGTGGCTGCCAACTCGATCACACTCGTAGCCCGGAGTACTCCCTCAACAGGCTCCCGAGGACGGTGGTCCCAGGTAACGGTAACAACCTCTCGCACGAGACAAGCCCTCAAGTGCCGCGCACCGGGCGAACGACTAGTGTGAGACCGTACTAGGGAACTAGCATAGGTGCCACGGGTACAGTAAAGCAGAAAACGGAAGCGGCGGAAGCACAACCTGCCTCTGGACTGAGAAGGCGACATAGGCCTTGTCGCCTTCAAGAAGGCGACATATGCCCTGTCGCTTTACTAGTCAGAAGGCGACACAGGGTGCGTCGCCTTACCAGACAGGTGGCGACACAGGGTGTGTCGCCTTCAAGCCAGTCGGGGGGTTCCGGGCATTCTTCTTCCGAGAACCTCCCGAAACGGGGAAAACACTACACACGGGGGAGGGGAGCATGCTTATCATGCTAGAAAGCCATTAAACATACAAACCACCCTCGAATACCCCAAGAACATGGATTCTACGCTCGGAGGAAACCTCACTCACACGAGCATGGAGTTCTCTCACTCCCAACCCCAAACCACAAGAAAAACTACGTCACGAAGGGGAAGGGGAGCATGCTTAGGGCGAGAAGATCGGGCGTCCCTACCTCCACGCGAAGAACGCACCCGTTGGGGCCTTCTCGTAGGTTGAAACGTCTCCTCCTCGCACCGCACGGCACGAACGCGACTCCTGCACGGACGGAGCGACACCCTCCTCAGCACGGCCGCCTCAACGCGGGGGAGGCACCCAAAAACCGCCGGAAGCTCCGAGAGGGCGAGAGAAAGAGAGGGGGAAAGGAGAGGCGCGCGAGAGAGAGGGAAGGGCTCGGGCGCCCGGGCTTTAAGCCCGGATCCTGAGAAGGCGACACACCTTGTGTCGCATTGGGAACCAGAAGGCGACATAGGGTATGTCGCAATGCCACTGACAACGGTCAAATCTCGGAATTCGAAAAAGTGAAGGCGACAGCCATCTTGTCGCGTTCACCCGACACCGCCAGAGCCGTACTGACACAAAGGACGCCTGTCACGTCTATCAGACTGCGTCTAGGGCGACGCGATGGGAAGGCGACATAGGGTATGTCGCCTTCAAGAAGGCGACACACCCCCTGTCGCAATCCATCAAACCAGAAGGCGACATAGGGTATGTCGCATTCAAGAAGGCGACATACCCCCTGTCGCAATATGAAGCAGAACCGGACATTGCTCACGATCAGAACCACGTCGCGACAGTCGCCCTGCCGCGACCCAGAGGACGGGGCCAAGGGCCCAAGGGGGCCGGGGTGTTACATAAGGCATACAACTATTAAGGAACATTCTCAAATTACAGTACTCTAGGTATGTTCTCATTTAAATAATAAATTTGAATATAGGGAATAAGATAACAAGACCTGGAACAATACTTGCTAGAGTTTAAAAATCATGAGTGAATGGAAGAATTCAATAAGAGCATAAAACATTCAATAGGAACATAAAAGAATTCGATAAGAGCATAAAAACATTCAATAGGAACATAATAGCAATCGATAGGAACATAATAGAAATCGATAGGAACATCATAGCAATCGATGGGAGCATCATAGAAATTGATAGGAGCTTTAGTCACCAATTGTTAGAGCTAAGTCAGTAATCGATTGATCTTAGATAATAATCTATTATAAGTATATAAACATTATGGTAAGTACAGTTGATATGATGAAAGGAAATCGATAGATTTAAAACAATAATCGATATGAGACTTCGACTGATGAGATATATCCACAAGTTGATATCAAACTTCGACTGTAACACATCGAAAATTTAATTAATTAAAAATTAAGGAAATAGTAAGTTAATAATGATGTCCAAATAAAAATGAAATAAAAAAATTAGTTAGACTCCATAGATGAGAAATCAACTATTCATTTTTATTGGGCCAAACCACTCTTAGAGGACCAAAGAACAAACCCAATAGCATTAAAACCCCAAAATTTGTAGGAATAAATGGACATAAATTAGAAAGGGCAATTAGGGCAAAATCCAAGGCAATTAGACTCCTATGGTAACCTAAATTCGTGCCCAATCATGTTGGGATGTTTTCTAAAGACTCTAGTACTCCAATGGGAAGGGGAATCATCAAATCTTGGAAGGGGCCAAGCAAAAACCGCAACCCAACCTTTCTTGATCACATTAGGACTTAAATCAACCCTAATTCTATTAATAATCATCATAAGACTCTTTGGGAAGCATTACCATCGTGCTAGGGTCGTGAGGAGGCATGCTAGGGCACCAAGAGAGGAGGAGGATGGCCAAGAACCAAGCTTCTTCTCCAACCTTTCTCTGCTTCGACCTGAAATAGACACTTCTTAGATCAACTCAAATTTAAGCGTAGCACATACCATTGGAAACAACATCGAGTCTAGTTTCATATGTAGTTATTTTCCCTAATTTTCATCGACTGTGCTATGAGTATTAAGAGTTTTCCAGGCATCGCGCATGATTATGGCTTTATGTGTTCTTATTGTGTTTCACGCAAACTGAGGCCAAATCGGGTCAAACCAAAATCGTAGTTCTCTTCTACTCATCGTACCCAACATCTTTCATGTTCATACTTTTATTCCATGAGTCCTAGATCTTGAGTTATAAGCGTTGCATGCATGACTACCCAGTTTTTACTATTTTCGGTTGAAACCCTAAAACGTGACCATTCCTGACATCAAGTTCTTCTTTGCGTGAATGCGACGTACTAGACCGTTGCGTTCACATGAAAGGCGACCGAACCTTCTGTCGTGATTTTGACTGTGATTCGACCGTTCTAACACATCAAACTATGTCTCACGTGGGTTTCATTGTTAGTCTTCAACGCGACGGAATATGCCATCACAATTTTATCAGTTTCCCGTTTATGTATTTCGAAGAATTTTTATATCGAATGTTTGAAAACACCTAATGAACGCAACGTGTCGAACCGTCATGATTCAGGGTTGTAGCGACCCGTTGTCTATTGTGTTATGAAAGTGACTGACAAGGTCTTCGTGTTTTAAAATCCATCGCAACATATCGTTCTGTCGCGACATGAAGGCGATGGACCTGTCCATCACGATTTGATGTTTCACAGAGTACTTTATTTCTGAACTATGTACGGTCCTCTTAAATGCAACGTCTGAACTAGTCGCGATTTAAAGGCCAACCCGAGACTATTATCTGTAGATATATAGTCAACCATATGTATGTTTCATTGCTATATCATGATAGTTAGTTGTTTAATGGCCTATAAGTCATCAACCCACATGAATGTTATAAGAACATGAATCTCTATTCTAAGTATTCTTAATGATTGTTTGATTCCATTTACCATGTGATTGCTATGAGCTATGTCCATACTCTAGCTTGTTTATAACTGGAATTGTTACATGTTAAAAGTACATAAATTATGTGGTAGACTGAATGGCATACCATGTCATGTGTCCATGTTAATTGCTTTCCATCTTGTTTTAAACCGATGGATTGTGGATTGAGACACGTTCTACATGACACATTGCACATATAGGAAGCCCTCTCTTGGGGATTTGGAAACTCTCGGCCGGTCATTCCATATCTGCAGACTAGTGACCTTTTTTTTAAGGCCTCCGTAAATCTACGTACTCTGTGGATTCCCTCATGGAGACCGAGTAGGTTGTACCATTGAAGTTCTTAGAAGATAGAAAGCACCTCTATTCTTATCTCCTTCTCGTGAGATTTGATACATTGAAACCAAGACATTAAATGTAAAGATTGAACTAAGTAATTAAGTCGTTATGTTGCCAAAATTTACTCAGGATCATGTCTACTTGCCTTTTTCGTTATTATCATTGACATGATCTTTAGTTCATAATTGTCCATTGCTTGAAAATCATGTTGGCCATAAATGAATGAATGGAATTACCCGAAAATATTGGAACTTCGGTTCATAACCATGCCTGTGCAAATAGGGCGCAGTCTAGTCCTGGGAGGAGCACCCGAAATACTTATAATCACGACAGTATATGATCCATTGAGTGTAATCACGGGGTTGTGCCACCCCTCAAAACACGCAACACGATGCTTTTAAGAGCTTAAAAAAAAGGTGTAACATGGATTAAAGGAAAGTGTGATCGCCACCTAGCTAGTTGCCATGATTAAGAACCATATAGGCTAACGTTGCTAGGAAAGGGAGAGAGAACAGGGCACTAACCTTTGTCGCGACGGGTCTCCCCGCCGCGATGATGCTGGTGTCGTGACGCCCCACCAGGGCGCGCTATGCTTGTCGCGACTGTTGTGTCCCTAGTTTTGATGATGTCATATCAACATGTGAAAATGAGTAGACAATTAACACACATCATTTGTTTTGTACGTACAACTCAACTGGAAGAATGAAAAGTGAGAAGTTATCAGATAAGGTCGACACTATCTAGAACTTAGGTCGACACTAGATGTCCATGGATGATGTAATGATAGGTTGAGAACAAATTAGATCAACACTACTTAGAGAGCATGTTAACATCATAGTTGTCTTCAAGTTAATTCAAGGAATTATAACTCTGATAAGGTCGACACTCTGTGGTGATAAGGTCGACACTAAGCAAAGGGAGAGTTCACCTTGGAGACAATTGAAGCTAAGGTCGACACTAATTGTATCTAAGGTCGACACTAACAGTCTATCAGGCCAACTCAAAAGGAAGTACAAGTGAATATCTTGGAGATCTCAGGTTTGACTCTTGTCTATAGAGTCTGAGAAGTGTGCTTCTTTTCAAAGTGAAGTGTGTGTGTCGACACTAGTCCCTGGCAGTGTCGACTCTATTACACTTAGAATTTTTTGTAAGTATGCAGATGCTATCAAGCGAGCACGTGATCCAAGGCAAAGTGACTTGAACTTTTTTCTGTACACGTCACCTGTTCTGGAAGGCGCTGATACTTGCCAGCAAAAAGATTCCTCCACTTTTGGGTGAATCTATTAAGGGGCCCCATGGCACAGAATCCCGCGCAATCAGGTAAAAAGGGGGAAGAAGCTCCAGTTCTTAACAAGAAAAAAGTGGCTTGCTTAATGCGGTGGAAAAGGAGAAATTGAGCAGAGCATAAGAAAAAATTCAGAGGTTCTAAAGCAGTACGACGATGCAATTTTTGAATTGGAACTATGATCGGATGGAAGCGATGCTGAATCAAGTATGATCAGAAGTTTAAAAAGCTGGTGCTGAGTCTTCGTGAATAGAGGATCGGAAAGCTTCTCCAATCTTAATTCCTGTGAATCATTTGAGGCAATTCTCAAAAGAATTCATTCGATGGGAAATCAAATCTGAAATCCAGAGGAGCTGCAATACGAATTCATATCCAGAGCAGGGAGTTTGATGAATTCTCTATATATTCCAGCGATTTTCCTTTTCATTCCTTTGAAGTTCTTCTGAGCATTCGGACTGTGTGCTATTTTCTTCTTGGTGAAGTAGTTTGAATTCATCATTCATGGGTTATGAGTGGATCAATTGAGTTGAAGCTGTGTATCAGTGGTGTATTGAAGCTATGTATCAGCTGTGCTTTCAAGCTGTAAGGCAGCGGTTGTGAAGAAGCTGTGAATCAACAGATGTTTGAGAACTTCTGTTAGATGTTCTGTTAGTGGTACCTCACTGATTTAGTGAGGGGTGGATGTAGGTCTCCTCATTGGAGCCGAACCACCTTAAATTCCTCTGTCTCTTTTGTGGTTTGTGCTAGCCTCGCATTGTGTGTTAATCATCTAAGTCATTGAATCGAAATTAGATCCTTAAATCTAAATTTGTGTTAAATTTTAGAAGATTCTCTATTCACCCCCCCCCTCTAGATAATCTTTTCACACACTACACGTGGTATCAGAGCCTGGTTCTCCAATTTATTTGGTTTCACGACCAGGAGAGATTTGTGTATGATGGAATCTAGGGGTTACATTGCTGAGGGTCATTCTGGGAATAGACCACCCTATTTTGATGGTACTAATTATGCATACTAGAAAACTCGTATGTTGGTTTTCTTGCGATCTCAAGACCATCAAATATGGAGAGTGGTGAACAATGGACCTTATGAGCTGTCCGAGGATGAAAAGAAGTGGACTCCAGAGGAGATCAAGAAGTCAAATGCAAATTGGAGTGCAATGAATATTATGCAGTGCTCACTGCATCCTACTGAATTTTCAAGAGTCTCATCGTGCTCAAGTGCTAAAGAGATCTGGGATCGCCTTATGGTAATATATGAAGGCACATCTGAGGTAAAAGAAACTAAGGCCAACATGTTAGTTTCTGAATATGAGGCATTTTGCATGAAGCATGATGAAACTATCTCTGAAATGTATGGTAGATTAACCTTGCTAACTAATGGGTTGAAAAACTTGGGTAAAGTTTACACAGATAAGGAATTAGTTAGAAAAATTCTTAGATCATTAACACCCATTTGGCACACTAAAGTAACTGTTATTGAAGAATCTAGAAACTTATCCACAACTACTATAGATGACTTGATAGGTTCTTTAATGACATATGAGTTTGGTATAAAAAGAACTGAGGATGATCTAAGGAAGAAGAAACCTCTTGCTCTGAAAGCAAATCCTAGCACCAAGGAGGCTATCGAAGACAGTGAATCAACCACCTCTGAAGATGACTCAGGTGAGTTTGCTTTGATGACTAGGAAGTTCAGGAAATTTCTGAGAAAAGAAGGTAAAGGTTTTTTGAAAAAGAAACCATACAACAATATTTTGTCAAAACCTAAAGCAAATGCAAGTAAAAAGACTGATAGAATTGTTTGTTACAATTGCCGGAAACCAGGACACGTCAAGTTTGAATGTCCTAAGGTTCAGAAGAAAACTCAACCCAGATGGAATAAAAACAAGCAAAAGGCTATGGTTGGTACCTGGAGTGAAGAAGAAGAAGATGAAGAGGAGGAAAGCTCAGATGCTGAGGACACTCATTCAAAGCTTTGTTTGATGGCTATAGAAACTGAAGAAGAAGAAGAAGAGGTAAGTTCTCTATTTAAGGATTTCAGTTTGGGAGATTGGAAGTATGTTTACTTCGAACTTATGGACAAGTATGATGCTCTTAAAAAGAAAAACAAAATGCTCAAATAGAAACTAAAACATTCCTCTCAGAACATCTTAATAGAAGAAAAATAGTGTTCACAAGAGATAAATGCTCTAAAAGAAGTTGTAAGTGAATTGAAAAATCAAAATATTCAAATTCTTGATGAAATAGCTCTTGTCTCCGAAAAGAATGCAGCCTTACAAAGTGTTAACACTGAACTACAAAAGGAAATTGAAGTTTTGCAAAATGAAATAAACAAAAGGCAGGAAGTTCTTGAAAAATTTGTGACTGGAAATAACAATCTTGAAGCTCTTCTAGGCACAAGAGTAAACTTTAACAAAGAAGGGTTAGGTTTTAATCCCACAATGAAGAAGGAAGTAGGACTAAAACTATAACATTCATTTCTTCAAAAACATCTGAAGCTTCCACTTCAACAGGACAGAGAAATGTGAAAATTGGAAAGGATACAAAACATGATAGAAATGCAAAGTTGGTTTACAACAAAGAAACAAATAGAAGAATGACAACAAAAGCTGAAAATGAACAAGTATTTCAAAAGAACAAAAAGCTGAAATCACTTGTCTAGCAAGGTCGACACTATACCTTTGATGGGTCGACACCATCATACAGAAAATCACAAAATTTGGAAAATTGGACAAATAGAACTTCAACATTATTTCAGAATTGTCCTCCCACCAGATGGGCTCATGAGAAATTAAGATCCACTTACATCAATAATAAAAATGGTCTAAATGGAATCATTCAGGTCGACACTATCCCTTCAGAGTGTCGACACATGCCTATGGTTTCGACAGAAGAAATGAAACTCAACATCTTGAAAGGCTGGGGAATCAAACCAAGTTTAGATCTTACTCTGGAAATGTGGAGAAAAAGCTTAACAGAAAAAACACAAAAGGAAATGCTTCAAAACACTATGTAAACAGGAAACAAAATGAAAAAAAACATAATTTCATGAATGAGAATAACATAAAGGTGAATAAACAAAAATGGATTCCAAAAGACCTGCTTTCCCGTATTCTTATTTTTGAAGGCATTGTGGAACCCAAATGTATTTGGGTTCCAAAGAATCTTTTTTAATTGTGTATGTGCAGGTATGTCTTATAGCCAAGAAGAACTTGTGGTACTTAAATAGTGGTTGTTCAAGACATATGACAGGGGACAGGGATAAATTCTGTCTTTTATCCGAAAAGAAGGCTGGACATGTTACATTTGGAGGTAACAACAAAGGTAAGATCGTTGGCTCAGGTAGGGTTGGTAGGAATCTAACCAACTCGATTGATGGAGTTCTTCTAGTGGAAGGTCTGGAGTATAACCTTTTGAGGATAAGCCAATTGTGTGACAAAGGTCACAAGGTAATGTTTGATTCTCTGGGATGCACTATCTTTGAACCTAATTCTGATGTTGTTAAGTTTACTGGAAAAAGAGCAAATAATGTGTATATGGTAGATCTTGATGAATCTGAAAACACCAATCTATGTTTAACTTCAAATAAAAATGACTTAGCATGTTTATGGCATCATAGACTAGGTCATGCTAGCTACAATGTACTTCATAAATTGGTCAAGTTAACCATGGTTAAAGGTTTGCCTGATATCTCCTTCAAACAAAACATGAAAGTGTGTGAAGCATGTTCTCAAGGTAAGCAAACCAGAAAATCCTTTAAAAGTAGATTATAAAGTCAATCCACCAAACCTTTCGAACTTATCCACATGGACTTGTTTGGTCCCACAAGGACAAACAATCTGAATGGAAAAAGATTTTGATATGTTCTTGTTGATGACTTTTCTCAATTCACTTGGGTTTTCTTTCTTGCTCACAAAAATGATGCATTCACTGAAT
The DNA here is from genome assembly GCA_014218235.1 of Colocasia esculenta. NCBI lineage: Eukaryota > Viridiplantae > Streptophyta > Magnoliopsida > Alismatales > Araceae > Colocasia > Colocasia esculenta. The sequence continues at coordinate 108,524,543 of CM024757.1, forward strand.
TTCATGAATTTTACAAAAGAGTTGCAAAGGAAGGAAAATTCAAAATCATTTCAATCATGTCTGATCATGGTGGTGAATTTGAGAACACTGACTTTGAAAATTTCTACAGGAAAGAAGGAATCATCCACAAATTTTCATCACCAAGAACTCCTGAACAAAATGGAGTTGTTGAAAGGAGAAACAGAACCCTTGTTGAAATGGCAAGAACCATGTTGATTGAGAGTCACTACAACAAATTGGGGCTATACCTACAGAATTTACCTACAGTAGGGTAATACGTAGGTATATACCCCACTTATACATGTTAAATCTGTCCATTCTAAGGTTATACACACGCTTTTTTTAGCCATATGTAGATATAAAGATATAGTTACGGTTTTATAAAGTGCGAGAGAATAGTTTGCTTTTAGCCATGATTTATTAGTAAATGTAACAAAAAAAATGTATACACCTATAAATAGCTATTAAATATAGGTATTGATGTACTCGTGACATCTCAACAAAGTTGGAACCGTGGGTATAATGTTGGCGCCAATACATGTCCATTGGGCGGGAAATAAAAAGGGTGGGGTTCTCCCTTGGGCGGTGGTCTACATTCGCCAGAAGAGCAAGCGACCGCGCCGGACGCTCTCCTTCTGCTAACCTTTTGGTTACTCCCTTGCCGGCCCTCCTTCTGCCATTGATCAAGAGACCGCGCCGGACGCCCTCGGCCGCCATCGTCGCCGGTCCAAGCCGGACGCCGACCACACCCTCGGCCGCCATCATCGCCGTCCCGGACGTGGACACCATCGTTGTCCCTTCTGGACGCGGCCGTGATCATCCAAGCCCTCGGCCGCCATCGTCGCCATCCCGGACGCCAACCACGCCCTCAGCCACCATCGTCGCCGTCCCGGATGCTGACCACGCCATCGTCGCCGTCCAAGCACTCGGCCACCATCGTTGTCCCAGCCGGATGCGGCCGTGATCATCCACGCCCTAGGACGCCGCCGTCGTCATCTGTTATTGTCGTGCACGACCCGGTGGCCTGCTCGACCGCGGCAATCATCCTCTTAACCCTCCAGTGTCGCCTTCGCATCGACGCTCGAAGCTGTCTTATGTGCCCTTTCTAGCCCCTGCCCCTGCTTTCAATCTTGAGGAGAAGGGTGGGTCGTCATCGCCGCCTTTGCTCCTCCATCCAAGGTATGACCCAACTTTGTATGCTTCTGAGTCCTTGCACAGTCACCGAGAGGGGGGATGGTGGTGGAGAGGGAGGAAGAAGAAGGGGAAGTGAGGAGGATTTCGTCAAACTAATCCCTTCATAGCGTCAGACGCGCAACGTACTAAAGAACTCAAGGTGGAGAGAAGGAGACCCGTGACTATATGTGCCCGGTGGCATGCATGGTGCCCATCGATCAAGAAGAAGGGCATAGTCCCTTGAAGAAGTCGGAATACTCTAATCCCACCTTACCTTAGTGTCCATCCCACCTCGAGATGTTTAGACACAAGAGTGGGAAACAATAGAGGACAGTGCTTGACATTAAGTTACCTGTAAGCTGTGTGTTCAAATGCCTCAACATGAAATCTCATCTTTAGCTGGTGATGAGAGAATGGCATGATAAGCTTCACAGAGCTTAGGAAGTTACTCTTCGGATGGGACAATGATTTTTTGAATAAAGTTGTCATAAATTTATTTCATCATTGTCCAGAAATTATTAATGCTTGATTGAAGTCTTGTTTTTTTAGGGATTGCTACACAAAGTTTCTTGGCATCAGCTTCTTCTCAATGCTTAATTCATTAAGTCTGGTCGCCACCCCTTCGGTCGCCCCCTCCCCTCCATCTCGCAGCCCCCTCTTATATTCACCCCAGCGATGAGAAGTCTAATAGCACCCCTCCTAGCCCAATTTGTCTCTCTTTAGTACAAAATAATTATATTAGAATAGTTTCGATTATATATCATATAAAACATGCCTTTAAAGTTTAGATGATATCAACTTTGGGTGGGAAAGAACCTAGTTTACATAGCTTAATGAGTTAATGTCTTCCATCTTATTAAATTTGTATAGAGAGAGAGAGAGAGAGAGAGAGAGAGAGAGAGAGAGAGAGAGAGAGAGAGAGAGAGAGAGAGAGAGAGAGAGTGACGACCCTTATTATACCAGTACGGTTATACCAACCCACGTCGGTATAGTAGAGGGTATCACAGTGGGACATTTACCCAAACACTATCACATGATTGAGATATACACAAATATAAATGCAGAGTAGCGGAAGTAAAAGAACCATGTCTTTCGTTTCATTCATCATCCACATTTAACATACACGATCCAAATAACAATTCAAAAGACGAAACTTTCATAATTGAAATTAAACCAAACTACATTGTCCACAAGATTAAAGTTCTACATTTAATACATAATTTGTCCATAATTACAAAATGATAACTCTAATACAAGCTACAATTTACATACTATGAAACAAAAAAGGACACAACGTCAACTCCACAAGCTACTCTCCACGCTCGGAGTCGCTCTCCACGGTCTCCTCCAAAAGTGTGTCACCAACTAAACCTGTACGCCGAAGCAAGGAGTGAGTCTAAAAGACTCAGCAAGTAACTCCATACACATCATTCATGCATACATCATAGTAGGTTCTACTAATTCAATTTGCAAGGCAACATATAACATGCTTGAACATTAATAAGAGACAACCTATCATGGTATTTCTACAAAATCAAACACATGGTACATGGTTTAAGATGTTCAAATAACACTTCCTATTACATGCTTTCTACTCATTTAATCACATGAAACTACACTTCCAATTTGACTATAACATGATAGCAATTTACATGGGATTCTGCACGTTCCTGCACAGGCTAACTACCAATTCACATGTATTAAGGTTGCTGTTTTGACATGGAATTAGAATATCATAGCATGAATTATCGTCTCACACTCTAACATATTCACTTCACATAGTTACACATTCCCATATTTCACATGGTTCATTTTTCACCCATTACACATGCACACATGTTCACATTTCACCTTTTACACATATATACATTCACATTTCACATCTTACACATATTCATATTTCACATTTTATTTTGCCGTGACACATAGTCCAAACCACCACTAGAAGGACACATCACATAACACATAACACATAGCACATTACCTAGGCAATACAGTGATGACTCTTGGCACTGCGCAGACCGGGAGAACACGTCTCCACCCTAACCAGTGGTACTTGTCCACCTCCAGGATTTCATCCTAATGCCCTTAGGATATCTTAACACATTGAACCTTCTCATGGGGACCTTTCCATGATACAGTTCCACAGCCCTCTATGGAAGCAGTGTCACACACGGCACATTTTACACATTACACATTCCGATTAACACACGTTTTACATATGATATTCACACTTTCTTATTTATGCACATAGTTCTGTTCTTCCCTAGCATGATGCCACTAATAAAGAAATCAAGCATTTAGTAGCTCTCATGGATTAATTGGAACGCACCTCATTTAACCATAATCATGGTACATGTATTTATAACTCATTTTCACATGGAAATCTCATAGTGTAGGCTACTGTTGTCCAATTTTCATGAAAATTTAACCATATGCTGTTTTCGGGTATAAGAACACACATACAAATTTTCACATTTTTCTGAATTCACGTGCATTTATAGAAATTAAAACATTCAGTTTCATGCCATTCATAAACTAAGCTAACATAGATCATAACATGGATTTCAGATTTGATCATGCACAGGCATGAACCACACATACATATTGGCACAAGAAATTTTTTCCAAATTTATTTCCCATCACACGATTTACTAAAATTTTCACAAGTTCTACACATGCTTTCTATTTCTCATTATAGGAATTATAAAAATTCGCATGAATATGGAAAAATTCCCAAGTTTGCAGGGCATGGACTGATATATATAAACATGGTTCATAAAATTCTACAGCATTTAATTCCTCATAAATCATGAGAACAAAATTAAACATGCATAATCTCTTTCCTACACATGCCTTCCAATAATTCTAATAAATTATGCCATCTACAGAAAAATACAAAAATTTTCACACACATCACATTATCTATTTTACATAGCATATAAAATTTACATTATATCCTCATACATAGAAATCCGGAAATTAAAGATATAGGGCAGAACAGTTCACTGTTTTGTCAAGAAGAACTTAACGGCATAGTCTGGCCGTCCAACAAAGTAAACGGCAATATCGTTGGCCGTCAACGTATGATCTTGACGGCGAGGGATCTTGCCGTCAAGTTCGGGCCTGTGCAAAAACACAGTCCGAGCTTCAAAGAATGGTGAATGTAGGGGATCCAGGACACGAGAAAAATCCATAAAAATGATAGAAACCTCTTAGACACATACATGGACAAGGTGCAAGGGTTACTTGCCTTTGGAAAAACTCCTAAAGGGATCAAAATGGTTGGAGAAGCTCTCCTTGGGCAGTCCCAAGAAGCCTCCAAGATGCCTCCACTCCGGCTTCTGTGATGCTCCCCTCTACAACCCAGGGCCGGGATGTGCAGCCGGATGTGTTGTCTCCCTCCTTGTCGAAGTAGATCTCCGGATGAAGCCTTGGATCGCCGGATCAAAGCCTCCAAACTCCAAGTTTTCTCACAGGTTCTAGGGTTTTTGTTTTTCTCCTTACAAAGAGCCAAGAGAGCTTTTGGAGGGGAGGGGGGGTTTGCCATAAGGGCCATTTTTAGAGAGGAGGACCCCTCACCCACGTAGGGGTTGGTGGGAAGGTCGGGGTAGCCGTTGGGGTGGTTGGCATCTCCAATCAAAGGCATGGCACACCATGCTGCTGCAGACTGGTCTGTCAGGACATAGACGTCCACCTATATGGCCATCTATTTAATATTAGACGTCCACCGATATGGACGTTAACAATAAGTGAACGTCCATTAATGTTGACGTCGACTAACCCTTCGTCCAGAACCCAAAACCATGCAAAACCCTAATTTCTCCTAAGTTCATGCATGCAATACGTAGGTATAATATACACTATTCACATCATGCAATAAACCACGCATATATTTGAGTATATGCACACATACCTAGTGCTTACACAATAATGTATATATAATACTTACATGATAATGCATATACATACACAAGCATAAAATTGCACACAATAAAATAATAAGGACGAAATTCGAGGGTCTTACACCCTCTCCCCCTAAAAAAAAAACTTCGTCCTCGAAGTTAGGACAACACTACTCAAACAAAAGGGGATACTTCTTCTTCATCGCATCCTCAAGCTCCCAAGTAGCCTCCTCCCGCTAGAAGTTACGCCATAGAACTTTCACCGACGCAATACTCTTGTTCCGGAGGTGCTGAACCTTCCGGTCAAGGATAGCTACTGGTTGCTCCACATACGACAGATCTGGCTGGATCTCCACTGGCTCGTGACCAATAACATGAGATGGATCTCGGACATACTTCCTGAGCATAGATACGTGGAAAACGGGGTGAACACTAGCCAAAGCTGGGGGTAAAGCTAGCTCATAAGCCACGTCGCCCAATCGTCTGAGAATCTCATACGGGCCAATGAATCTAGGGCTCAACTTACTATGCCTGCCAAACCTGATGACACCACGCGTAGGCGATATCTTCAAGAAGACATGATCACCTACCTCGAACTCTAGATCATTCCTCCTGTTGTTGGCATAGCTCTTTTGTCTATCCTGAGCCGCAACAAGCCTCCTCCTAATCAACTGGATCTTATCCGAAGTCTCCTGAACTAAATCCGGACCAATCAGCTGTCTATCGCCAGTCTCCTCCCAACACAAAGGAGATCTGCAAGGCCTACCGTACAACGCCTCAAATGGAGCCATACCAATACTCGCATGAAAGCTGTTGTTATAAGCGAACTCCACAAGAGGTAAATGGCACTCCCAATCATCCTTCCAATCCAGCACACACGCTCTCAACATATCCTCGAGCGTCTGGATTGTCCTCTCGGACTGTCCATTAGTCTGGGGATGAAACGCCGAACTGAGCTTCAGCTCTGAACCTAAAGCATCCTGAAGACCTTTCCACAACCTCGAAGTAAATCTAGGATCTCGATCCGAAATGATCGACTTCGGCACACCATGCAACCTAATGACACTACTAACATATAGTCTAGCTAAACTCTCAACCGACTGCTTCTTCCTCATAGGTAAGAAATTAGAAGTCTTCGAGAATCTATCTACGACTACCCAAATCGAGTCATTACCCCGTCTAGATCGAGGCAATCCCGAAACAAAATCCATAGTGACTGCTTCCCACTTCCATACTGGGATATCCATCTTCTGCATAAGGCCAGATGGTCGCTGCCGCTCGGCTTTCACTTGCTGGCATACTAAACACCTAGACACATAATCCGCTACATCCTTCTTCATGCCAGACCACCAAAAAGATCTCTTCAGATCCTGGTACATCTTAGTGTTACCCGGATGAATAGAGAATCTCGACCTATGAGCCTCTGCTAATACGTGCTCACGGACATCCACAATGTCAGGAACACACACACGGTGATGGAACCTAATCACGCCGTCCTCATCACGGGCAATGCCTGCCTTGCCCACCAACTCTAGGAGTCTAGGGTCGGCTTTCTGTTGCTCGATCACCTCATCCAAAACAGAGGACCTAACGGACAACTGAGCCACAAAAGCCTGACATAAGGGCTCTAACTCGGTCATCGCACACGATGCATCCTCCAACATCTTCCAATCCCGCTGGAGCGAAGACCTCCTCCTGCTAAGAGCATCCGCTACGACGTTCGCCTTCCCAGGGTGATACTGAAGGTCGAAGTCATAGTCCTTGAGGAACTCAATCCATCTCCTCTGCCTCAGGTTTAATTCCTTTTGGGAGAAAAGATACCTCAAGCTCTTATGGTCAGTAAACACCTCAAATCTGACACCGTAAAGATAGTGCCTCTAGATCTTTAGTGCATGAACCACGGCCGCAAGCTCTAAATCATGAGTCGGATAGTTCCTCTCATGCTCCTTCAACTGACGAGAAGCATAAGCCACTACCCTTTCATGCTGCATCAATACACAACCAAGGCCAATCCGAGACGCATCCGTGTAGATAGCAAAACCCTCTACACCGCTCGGCAAGACCAACACCGGAGCTGACGTGAGTTTAGTCTTCAATAGTTGAAAACTACTCTCACACTTCTCGGATCATACAAACTTCACTCCCTTCCGGGTCAGCTGAGTCAATGGGGCGGCGATGGATGAAAATCCCTTAATGAATCGCCGATAGTAACCAGCCAAACCAACGAAACTACGAATCTCCGAAGGGGTCTGGGGAACCTCCCAATCCATAACTGCCTGGACCTTCGCTGGATCAACTGCTACACCAGTGCCGGAGATCACATGCCCGAGAAAATGAACATCGCGCAACCAGAAATCGCACTTGCTGAATTTAGCATACAGCTTGTGCTCACGAAGAACCTCTAACACTACCCTCAAATGCTGACGGTGTGTGGCCTCATCCGGAGAGTAGACCAACACGTCATCTATAAAAACCACCACAAAGCTATCTAGATAAGGTCGGAATACCCTGTTCATGAGATCCATGAACGCTGTAGGGGCATTGGTCAATCCAAAAGGAAGGACCAAGAACTCATAATGTCCATAACGAGTCCTAAAGGCCGTCTTGGACACATCCTCACTCCTAATCCTCAACTGATGATAGCCAGAACGCAAATCAATCTTGGAAAAGACTGAAGCATTCTGTAGCTACTCAAACAGATCATCAATACGAGGCAAGGGATACATGTTCTTCACAGTCACTTGGTTCAGCTTCCTATAATCGATGCACAACCTAAGTGATCCGTCCTTCTTCTTTACGAACAATACAGATGCGCCCCAAGGTGAAACACTAGGGCGTATAAATCCCTTATCTAACAATTCTTGTAACTGCCTCCTCAGCTCGGCTAACTCCGTAGGTGCCATCCGATATGGAGCCTTCGAGATAGGAGAGGTGCCAGGAAGCAACTCTATAGTAAACTCTATCTCTCTACTCGGTGGCAATCCAGACAATTCATCGGGAAAGACGTCCGGAAAATCCTGCACTACCCCGATCTCTGCAAGAGTAGGTGACTCACCAGTCTCAGGTACTAATACCACGCTGGCCAAAAACGCGTCACAACCCTTGTTTACCATGCGCATCGCCTTCATGGCAGAGATAACCAACTTTCCTGCCAAGTTCCTTGGCAAGGGATGAGAGAACTCGTCCTCACCAGGGATGCGGAAAACAATCCTCTTCCCACGACAATCTACTAATGCATAGTGCTCCTCCAGCCAATCCAGACCAAGAATAGCATCATAGTCTTTCATCTTCAGCAAGTAGAAGCACCCATCTAAAATCCTATCTTCAATGCACACAGGTAGCGACGGAATACACTTCCTAGTCGATACCGTACCCGCAGGGGTGTGCACAGACAAAGGGACCTCTAACTCCTCAGCCTCTATGCCTGACTCTACAGCTAACTGCCTAGCAAACCGCTCGGAAATGAACGAGTGAGTGGCACCCGTATCAAACAAAACCTGAGCGTACACACCCATGAAAGGAATCGTACCTTCCGTGACATGCTCTGCCTGCTCGGCGTCCTCTCGTGCTAAAGCAAACACTCGAGCCGGGGCTCGAGGCCTTCCTGGTCGTCCTGTCGCTGGCGCTGCTGCTGCTACTGGGGCTGGTCCACGCTGGACTCCCTGCTGAGGTCTGGGGCAATCCTTGATCTTGTGGTTGCTACAACCGCACTTTAGGCATTTGCCCGCTATCTTCCAACATTCCGTACCACCATGTGCCCTTCCACAGTGAGGGCACTCCTTCTTGTCACCAGAGGAACATACAGAAGGTACCTGAGTGTTGCTGACTACCACAGGGCGCTGTGGTGACTGGTATGCTACTCTCCTCTTGTCCTGTCGCTGGAAAGTGGCTGCTGGTCTCTTCTGCGAAGCCTTCTTCTCCTCAAGGTACCGCTCCATCTCGCCTTCCTGCCTACAAGCAACGCTAAGGGCTTCCTTCAGGGTACGATGATCAAACGCTACGAGCCTCGTCCTCAGTGATGGCTTAAGGCCCATCACAAACTTCTTCGCCTTCCTGCGCTCATCAGCCACTATATGAGGTGCATACTTAGATAGTTCTGCAAACCTGGCCTCGTACTCGAGTACGGTCATAGAGCCCTGAGTCAAAGTGAGGAACTCCTGCTCCATCCTATCCTAGATGTGCTCGGGGACGAACTTGGCCCGAAAGAGCCTCACGAACTCGTTCCAAGCAACATCAATCGCACCATCCTCAAATCGTGTACGTAGTAATGAAGCCCACCACACATCAGCTCTCTCCTGCAACATAACCTTTATAAGCACTACTAAACAACTTCAACTTAACAGGGAATAGGAAACACATAACTAACACATACCTGTAGCATGTAGGTGGCTAAAGTAACCTTGTCCTCATCCACACACCTGATGGCCCGGAAGATCTTCTCGATCTCCCTCATCCAGCTTTCTGCTATTAAAGGGTCGCTCTCCCCCTTAAAAGAGGGTGGGGTCATCCTCTTGAATCGCTCCATGATGGAAGGTCCACCATGGTCCTGAGCTGGTGCCTGAGCCTGCTACATTAAACAATAATAATACACAATAAACACAATATCATACAATTTAAATAGCAACTACTTAGTTGTTTTATTAATCTACCTGGGCCTCCAACTGTGCCTGGAGTGCTGCCTGGGTATGAGCCTGAGTTTGCATGGCTTGCACTAATCCTTGCATGAAGACTCCATAATCCACTGGCGGTGGTGGGGGAAGCACAGGACCCTGTGGGGCCGGGGCCTGCTGCTCTGCCCGCTCCTCACGCCTCTGCTCATCGTCGTGAGCTGGCACACCTCCACGTCGTCCACGGGAAGCCATGGCTGTAATAAAAATTCAGCCACCAATTAGAACTAGGTTACTAAGTTTTCTAACCATTTTCTTATCTATTTTCCATTCATTATTAGTCGTTTCTACCCATGTGGACAATCTATAAGATTTAGCATGCAATGGGGATGATGATTCATGTATATTTATGTAAGATCTCAATCGGTCGCTCTGATACCAATCTCTGTGACGACCCTTATTATACCGGTACGGTTATACCAACCCACGTCGGTATAGTAGAGGGTATCACAGTGGGGCATTTACCCAAACACTATCACATGATTGAGATATACACAAATATAAATGCAGAGTAGCGGAAGTAAAAGAACCATGTCTTTCGTTTCATTCATCATCCACATTTAACATACACGATCCAAATAACAATTCAAAAGACGAAACTTTCATAATTGAAATTAAACCAAACTACATTGTCCACAAGATTAAAGTTCTACATTTAATACATAATTTGTCCATAATTACAAAATGATAACTCTAATACAAGCTACAATTTACATACTATGAAACAAAAAGACACAACGTCAACTCCACAAGCTACTCTCCACGCTCGGAGTCGCTCTCCACGGTCTCCTCCAAAAGTGTGTCACCAACTAAACCTGTACGCCGAAGCAAGGAGTGAGTCTAAAAGACTCAGCAAGTAACTCCATACACATCATTCATGCATACATCATAGTAGGTTCTACTATTTCAATTTGCAAGGCAACATACAGCATGCTTGAACATTAATAAGAGACAACCTATCATGGTATTTCTACAAAATCAAAACACATGGTACATGGTTTAAGATGTTCAAATAACACTTCCTATCACATGCTTTCTACTCATTTAATCACATGAAGACTACACTTCCAATTTGACTATAACATGATAGCAATTTACATGGGATTCTGCACATTCCTGCACAGGCTAACTACCAATTCACATGTATTAAGGTTGCTGTTTTGACATGGAATTAGAATATCATAGCATGAATTATCGTCTCACACTCTAACATATTCACTTCACATAGTTACACATTCCCATATTTCACATGGTTCATTTTTCACCCATTACACATGCACACATGTTCACATTTCACCTTTTACACATATATACATTCACATTTCACATCTTACACATATTCACATTCACATTTCACATTTTATTTTGCCGTGACACATAGTCCAAACCACCACTAGAAGGACACATCACATAACACATAACACATAGCACATCACCTAGGCAATACAGTGATGACTCTTGGCACTGCGCAGACCGAGAGAACACGTCTCCACCCTAACCAGTGGTACTTGTCCACCTCCAGGATTTCATCCTAATGCCCTTAGGATATCTTAACACATTGAACCTTCTCATGGGGACCTTTCCATGATACAGTTCCACAGCCCTCTATGGAAGCAGTGTCACACACGGCACATTTTACACATTACACATTCCGATTAACACACGTTTTACATATGATATTCACACTTTCTTATTTATGCACATGGTTCTGTTCTTCCCTAGCATGATGCCACTAATAACAGAAATCAAGCATTTAGTAGCTCTCATGGATTAATTGGAACGCACCTCATTTAACCTTAATCATGGTACATGTATTTATAACTCATTTTCACATGGAAATCTCTGAAAATTTAACCACATGCTGTTTTCGGGTATAAGAACACACATACAAATTTTCACATTTTTCTGAATTCACATGCATTTATAGAAATTAAAACATTCAGTTTCATGCCATTCATAAACTAAGCTAACATAGATCATAACATGGATTTCAGATTTGATCATGCACAGGCATGAACCACACATACATATTGGCACAAGAAATTTTTTCCAAATTTATTTCCCATCACACGATTTACTAAAATTTTCACAAGTTCTACACATGCTTTCTATTTCTCATTGTAGGAATTAAAAATTCGCATGAATATGGAAAAATTCCCAAGTTTGCAGGGCATGGACTGATACATATAAACATGGTTCATAAAATTCTACAGCATTTAATTCCTCAGAAATCATGAGAACAAAATTAAACATGCATAATCTCTTTCCTACACATGCCTTCCAATAATTCTAATAAATTATGCCATCTACAGAAAAATACAGAAATTTTCACACACATCACATTATCTATTTTACATAGCATATAAAATTTACATTATATCCTCATACGTAGAAATCCGGAAATTAAAGATATAGGGCAGAACAGTTCACTGTTCTGTCAAGAAGAACTTAACGGCATAGTCTGGCCGTCCAACAAAGTAAACGGCAATATCGTTGGCCGTCAACGAAGATCTTGACGGCGAGGGATCTTGCCGTCAAGTTCGGGCCTGTGCAAAAACACAGTCCGAGCTTCAAAGAATGGTGAATGTAGGGGATCCAGGACACGAGGAAAATCCATAAAAATGATAGAAACCTCTTAGACACATACATGGACAAGGTGAAAGGGTTACTTGCCTTTGGAAAAACTCCTAAAGGGATCAAAATGGTCGGAGAAGCTCTCCTTGGGCAGTCCCAAGAAGCCTCCAAGATGCCTCCACTCCGGCTTCTGTGATGCTCCCCTCTGCAACCAGGGCCGGGGATGTGCAGCCGGATGTGTTGTCTCCCTCCTTGTCGAAGTAGATCTCCGGATGAAGCCTTGGATCGCCGGATCAAAGCCTCCAAACTCCAAGTTTTCTCACAGGTTCTAGGGTTTTTGTTTTTCTCCTTACAAAGAGCCAAGAGAGCTCTTGGAGGGGAGGGGGGGGGGGTTTGCCATAAGGGCCATTTTAGAGAGGAGGACCCCTCACCCACGCAGGGGTCGGTGGGAAGGTCGGGGTAGCCGTTGGGGTGGTTGGCATCTCCAATCAAAGGCATGGCACACCATGCTGCTGCAGACTGGTCTATCAGGACATAGACGTCCACCTATATGGCCGTCTATTTAATATTAGACGTCCACCGATATGGACGTTAACAATAAGTGAACGTCCATTAATGTTGACGTCGACTAACCCTTCGGCCAGAACCCAAAACCATGCAAAACCCTAATTTCTCCTAAGTTCATGCATGCAATACGTAGGTATAATATACACTATTCACATCATGCAATTAACCACGCATATATTTGAGTATATGCACACATACCTAGTGCTTACACAATAATGTATATATAATACTTACATGATAATGCATATACATACACAAGCATAAAATTGCACACAATAAAATAATAAGGACAAAATTCGAGGGTCTTACGGAGAGAGAGAGAGAGAGATCCTATTATGTGGCTCGGCCATTTGGGGCTGTTGGCCGACTTACCTTATCGCTGCAGCAGATGCTGCAGAAAGGCATGTCAAACAATAACCACTGTTCAAGGGCCTGCTGATACATCAGATTGGGTGCTCCATCCACCCTTTTCCTCATAAATGAGATAGATAGGAAGTTTCGTGCCACACAGTTGGACCACTCCAGTGGCATGTAGCATTGCTGGCAGAATGCAATTGACAACACAGATGCCCTTTATAATACTTGAAGCGGAAGGATCCTTCCCAGATTGATACAGGAAAAAAATGTGCTCATTCTGCTGGCAATCCAACCTGAAGGCTGCAGATGGTCAACATCAGCCTATACAAACTTTACTTTTGGAGTAATCCCATGGTGTTCTCATTATCTTTCCAATGTTTTAGCCAACTTTATCTATATTTTCTTACACACTTTGCTAATCTTCATACTTAGTGGCGCCCATTTGCTTTGTTGAATGGGAGGGGCTCTGAAGTCTACATAGTACACTCTAGAGTTTACATAGCACATTATTTAATGGTTTTTATTTTTTGTAGTTGTTTCACTTATATTTATAGATGAGGGCTTTGGACTGGAGTTGGATGGACATGTCAAGGTATTTGTTGAGATGTATATCCCTTTGTTCATAAGTACTTAGGGATGAATGAATAAGTAACTTTGATGTATCTGTCTATTTGTGTAGGGATACAAAAGAGTATTATGATGGTGTAGATGAGTTCATTTCCTTTGCATTTGACGGCAGATCGAACAATCACGTGATTAAATGTCCATGCCTCCATTGTGCTTGCACAAGAAGACTGGATAAGAAGATAGTAAAAGAGCACTTATACTTCAATGGAATCATTAAAGACAAAGGGTTTTGGAAATTTCATGGTGAACCATCAAATTTACAAGTAGAGGAGGAGATTACAAATATTGGCTTACATGAGATGCTACGTGATGCATTTGGGATGGCAAAAGATGTACAGGCTCAGGATTCAGGCATAGGTGTTAAGGATAAAGATGACAACACTAAAAGGTTTTATAAGTTAGTCAAAGATGCTGAACAGCCATTATATCCTGGGTGTACTAAACACACCAAGCTTTCTTTCATTGTCAGGATGTTCAACATTAAGTGCATGGAAAGTGGAGTAATAAATCTTTTGACTTGATGTTGAAGTTGGTAAAAGTTCTTCCAGATGGAGACGTATTGCCAGATTCATTTTTTGAGGTGAAAAAAGTTATTAATGATTTGGGAATGTCGTATGACAAGATTGATTCATGTCCCAATGATTGCATGCTTTATTGGAAAGATAATGAGAAACTTCAGTCTTGTCCAAGATGCGGAGAAAGTAGATGGGAATTTGATGAAAAGATTGACAATGATGATAACAACAGATGGAAAGTACCCAAAAAGATTCTTCGACATTTTCCAATCATTCGAAGGTTGCAAAGGTTGTATATGTCCTCAAAACATGCATCTAACATGAGATGGCATTCTGACCAACGTTGTGAAGATGGCATTCTACGTCACCCTGAGAGCGTAGTCAAGCACACCAATATGTTCTATTCAATTGTGATGTAGTGGCCCCCTACATAAAGTAAGTGTTGTGTCAAGTAATTTTGACGGCATTGTTAGCCTTGATGTATGCTTTGCCTTATTTCACCTTTCATCTTTATTAATATGTAGGGAACACCTTTCACATGTCAAGAGTAAACAACCATATTTTTCTAAAGGAGTAACACATCTCCAGAATGTAGAATTTCCACATTGGTTCAAACAAAAAGTAAGTGGTTACTGAAACTTTGCATATCTTGGGAAATTTTTTTAAAAGGCCATTATTATTCTTGATACTTACTGATTTTTGACATAATTATTAGGTGCAACAGTTGCAAGATGAGTTGGGCGAATTGTTATCACCAAAATTACGTTGGTTGAAGGACGGTCCCTTGAGTTCAGTGAAAAATTCAAGGCTTGCTTGATAAATGGGTTTCGTTTTCACACCCGAAACGTTGAAGAACATCGGAAAACTCAAAATAGTCGTGTATTGTTATCTTCTATGACTCAAAATAGTGATGGAAGCCTCATTCATGGACATATAACTTACTATGGGATGCTTAATGAAATAATTCAATTAGATTACTACGGGGAAATGAAGACATTGTTATTTAAATGTGATTGGATAGATGTGAGGAAGGGGGTGAAAGAAGATAAAGGGTTTACGTTAATTAATCCAAGTCATTTGTTGAGGACAAACGAGCCCTTTGTCTTAGCATCACAAGTGGAGCAGGTTTGGTATGTTGAGATCCTAAAAATAGTGGGTGGTTTGTTGTTAGGAAGACCCGTCCTAGAGATCTATTTGATGTCCAAGATGGGCAAACCGTGGACAAAGAGGCAATCTTAGATATTGCCCCAACACATGGCAATGCTACAGAACATCATGTTGTTGATGATGAGGCAAACATGCAATGGGAGAGAAATGATGTTGATTGGTTAGAAGTTACTTTAAAAACTAGCTAAAAATGAGCAGGTGTGTTGGTTTCTGAATGCCTGAAATTGTAACTTGTCTCATTTATTTTATTTATTTACTGAATTTAGTTTTCTGATCTAATTTCATTATATTTTGTAGGTACTACTGTGAGGATCAAGCTTTTTCAAAAGATTAATATTGTTGAGGCGTATCACATACAATTTGTAATGTATGCCTAATACTTTTATCTCATTGAAATGGGTATATTGTTTATGTAAAGGTTTACTTTGTAACTTGAACCATTGAATATGTCAGGGGGAAGAAGATTGCTAGAATGTTGAAATTTGCAGATTGTAAAGTGGAAGGTCCTCGAACTCGCAGCAAAGCTACAATAATGTCAAAGACAAGGGAAGGAGGAAAATTGGATTCTAAGGCCTTTCAATTATATTTTGAGTTAGTGTCATTTTATAGTCTATATCACTTAACTTTTTAACAGATTGTCTGACATATTTCATCTTTTATAGCCATATGTGGGAAAGTACACCAATGGAAGTGAGAGACACATTCACATACTTAGATAGCTTGTGCTTCAATGCATACATGAATGCGCCAACAACGCATATGAGCTCATGGACCAAGGCTTCAGATATTTTGTCAAAGAGATATACATTTGTGCCAATAGTCTGCTGGTAAGCATACATATTCTCATGGTATTTGTCTTTTATTGGAATGCATAACTTCTTTCTATTGTAAGACAACCAAACACCATTACGCATTTATAATCTCATGTGAAATAGGGGACATTGGAATCTGCTAATCTTATGCAACTTTGGAGCAAGTTTTGATTCCAACATTGAAAAACATGCATGTTGCTTCTTGATTCACTCTTATCTATTGGTGCAAGAAGTCTTCAAGTTCAAATTATAAGGTAAACACTATTATGATTGATTATGTTTTATTACATTGGTTTTGTTTTCATCTAACTTAGTTCTAAATTGTCATCTTTGCTTAGTTTTGTTATGGATATTTACAAAGCACTTGGACGAGAAGTGGACAAGGACATTATTGCTCAATTCCTTTGCATGCTCCAAAAGTAAGTTTTATACATAATTTGTTCATAACAATTGCTTCTTTGACAAAGTTTTATAAATAATTTCCTCAATTATCTTTATTCATTTTACAGGTGCCACAACAAAAGAATGGTGAGGAATGTGGCATCTTCGTGCTATATTTTATCCATTTGTTCATGCGGGATGCATCAAAAAGTGAATGTTCTGAAGGATATCTAGATTTTGTATGTTTGTTTCAAACTTGTGTGCCATTGATGTTTATTTTATAATACTTCTGCTAATATCGATTTTCATTTTTGAAGCTTACGGGAGCATGGTTCAATAGAGAAGAGGTGGACAAGTTTGATGAGGAAGTTCGATTATTTCTAGCTCGGAACAATGATAATGTTACATCAGAAGTTGAGTTGCCCGATATGAAAGAAGAGGAAATGGAGGAAGAACAAAAGCTTGTAAAAATTGCTTCCTCTAGAAAGCGTGGTTACACCACCTGTCATCATGTGTATGCAATGGAGGAAGGTCGTCGTATTTGTGTGGCATGGAATGACATTGGCCAGCCAGTCGGGCCAGGTGGGCGATCACTTAGATCATTCTTGGGGACTATTGCAAGAGATCCAAATAAAATGCCAATCAATTTTCAAGATTGGAGAAAGTTTCCCAAAACATGTAAGGATGATGTGTTTGCATATGTTCAGGTAATTGCTTAAACAAAACTCTTCTTCTCTGCTTTGATCCTTCGCATATGTGAGGCAATTTGACAGTCACCTTTAGTTCCAAGTTTTTAATTTGTGCTTGAGAGTTAGTTTTTCATATGTGAGGCAATTTACTTTTGGCTAATAATGAATGACCTTTCTCTTCATTTTACATAACACAAGATAAGGTAGACAAGATGGAATCACTTAGAATATCACACAGTAAAAGAGCTTTCTTATTGGAAGAATTTATGCATTGTAGAACACTATATATAGATAATTCAGAGTGAAAGAAACCTTATCAGGTCTAAGGATTTCATCCATTGTGATGTAAACCAATGCCTCATCACCTGCCCACTCGAGATATGATGTTATGCCTTTTAGAGGTGCACCAACAGGGTTTCCTGTCTTGTAAACGCCCAATTTTGTTCTCATGTCAAACTTTAACTCTGAATTTATGGTAATAAACTAGAATGTTATATACTTAATTTATATGAACTGATGTTAGATCGAAGATTATGGAAGAAAAATCCGGACCACTTCTAATCAGGAGTGGCAACAAGCTATTCCGGCCTCCTCTTTCTCTGCGCCTCTCTTCCTTGTCTCTTCTCTCTGTTATGCAGTACAACAACCAGTTTCAAAAATTTCCAATACCTAGCAATTGCAATTTAATCATATTATGATGAGGTAACAGGACTATCAACTACTTGATTTAATGAAAAACTGAGCAGTTACAATGAATTAATGTAGATTTGTAAAAGAAATTTGGGCAATGCTGCAAACAGTTTATTACAGAAAACATTTAACAGGTTAATAATTACACAATAGCAACCAAATTTTGAATACACAAATTACACCTGAGAATGAGATTACCATTTAACTTTTCCCAGTCAAGGACAAATCAAAAACAAAAGATACATTGGATGTCCTGTGAGAAGTAATAACTGACTCACATTGATTTCTGGCTACAATAAGAATGGCCATTATAGTATATTCTAGAGCATGAAAACACTGTGCTATGGATTTTACATTTCATTCCAGTCCATTATACTTATTGAGGACTTCGTACATCAGTACAGTCTGCCTGTGCACTCATGAGAGCCACAATGACAAGCTTTTTCTTTTATATTGCCCTCAGAATCGCGAACTTGATCTATTGTGTAGTTGTAATGGTACGTGAGCTCCTGTAGAGGACGAATATTCTTTGCAGCAAAAAACATGATGTGTGGCATTTTCTTGTTATCATGGTTATAAAGAACATTCTGAGCATAAAGGTTAGGTGAACAGCTGTGATTGATGAATCTTCCTACATTTCCATACTTGGCAGCATCAATTGTGAAACCTGTCTCGTGGTCCTCCCCCTCATCTTTGCTATGAGAACTGGAGTCTGAATCTGGCATCAGATTGGGGAGGCCCTCAAGTGGTTTGTGAGATATGTTCTCCTTTTTAAGTGTCTAGTTTTTGCACCATTGAGATAATCAGGTGAGGTTTTGGTAGTGAGCATTAGGAAAAGGAGTTGAAAGCTGGACAGGTGGGTTTTCCTTCTTGGGTACCAGAGAAGACAGCGTATGATAGGAATATCTTATGAGTTGATCCTTGCATAAAGCCCACATATCTGAAGTCCTTTTTGGTTGATAGCCCCTGTCATTCATTCATGAATACATAGGCCAATATTCGTTTATCTTGTTTAGTTCTTCCTTCTTTTCTCTTTGTAGTATCTTATGATGGCATTGGATGTTCTTCCCCAGCTAAAGTATGTATGTGTAAAAGAACAATTGGATGCTGATTGGATTTTGTTTGAGCTTTTTGGAGTGAAAGAAATGTGCTTGCTGCTTGTGTAATTGTGCAAGATATGTGACAATTGCTCCTGATTAGTTCTCCTCACTAGCAGTCTCCAAAATGCAAACCCCACAAGCACCAAAAAATTCTGTTTTTTTTTTCATTTAAAGGGTCTGCCTCATATCATACCTCGCTTGTAGTGGTGAGGAAGAAAACAAAGGCCTAGGCACCCCACAGCTCATCTGGACTGGAGTTTTCCTAATATCATACTTATGTACACTTGCCGAACCATAGGATTTTCTATCTGCAACTGCCACACTGTCCGCGGACCTCTGCCGAGCTTAATTCTACATTTAACCAGTTCTAGAGCAAGGAGAGCATGTAGAAGTCAAAAAGGTGGGAAATGGGAAGTTTGCAGGGAAAGTTCAGATTTTTTAATTTATTTTTCCTTGTTTTGACAGAAGCATGTTTGGGTCATATTTTCGACACTAGTCTATATTCTTACACTTATGTTGCTTGGGCTCTAAGTATTATGTTTTCATGTTATGATCAGAGAAAATATGATATCTCAGATGAAAGGAAAAAATGGGTGTTCCAAGATGTGAATAATAAATGGCGATCTTGGAAATATGTCAACTACAATTATACTTCAAGTATAATGGAAAAGCGAAGCAGCAAAGTCCCAAATGTCCCACGGCTTGATGTGGACCAATGGAAAGACGCAGTTCAACAATGGACAACTTTGGAGTGGAAGGTATTTTAAGAGAACAATGGTCACTGTATTTTCCTTCTCATTTTTGTAATTATATTTTGGACTTCTGGCAGTGTTCAAGCAAAACCAATAGGAAGAATAAGGGTAAACAAAAGTGGTTCCATTGTGCTGGGACTTGATCCGTGGCGGACATTTCTGAAGAGCAGGTTTATAACTTTAATTCATTGTTCAATCTTATCATTGTTGAATTTTTACAAACTAACTAAAATTTTTGTTTCACAGCGTGTGAAAGGGTCTCCAGATTTGGACCGTAGTGATTTTTCATAAAGAGACACACACGAAAGGATGGGAAGCCAACGAATGAAGCTACAAAACATGTCATTGTAAGCCTATGAATATGATGCACCATTGATATGTATTCTGAAAATTAACATGTTCTCTGTCTTTGTTTATAGGAAAAGCTCAAATCTTTGAAAAATGCACAACCACTGAGCGATGACTCTACACCACATCAGGTGGCTGCACGGAATGATATGTATACCCAGGTCTTAGGCCCGGATAGACCTGGCCGTGTTAGTGGTGTGGGCACAGGTCCCACTCCAACTTCTATGTGGGGGAATGAGTCCAAAGAAGCTCTAAGGAGTGAGAATAGACTCTTGATGCAAAGGATGACGGAGTTGGAGACATCCATGGCTGAGAAATTTGCAAAGATGGAGAGTATGATTAGGGGATCCTAGGTATGTATGACTATTTCATGCTTAAGTGAACATTGTTTTTCTTTACATAAATATGTTGAAAAAGAAAGCAGTAAACAGCGAGGGGAGGCATAAGGAAATGTCATACCAGATGCAGTCATACCCACCTGACCGAGGAGGAGCTCCGCTACACACAGCCTACAGACCACATATCAATTGTTGTTGTGTATTCTGTAGCTCCAAAAAAATCAGGTCCCATCCATAAACTCTACGAGACAATACACCAACAATCCAGTCATCCCATTAGCACCCCTGCCCCATTCTCTGGCTACATGTTGTACGAACTGGTGTTGCCTGCAGTACTATCTTGAAATCACAAGACAATGCATGCCAGCAAATCTTTTCTTGTACTTGTGTTGTGCTACTCTGTCATCTAAATATCACTAAAATTAATGGCCCATCCACCTCTCATTGAGTTAAATTTGCATCAATCCAGTTTCAATGAATTTGAGCTATTAATAAAAGACAATTGAGCGAAGATACACCACTCATACATTCATGCAAGCATAAAAGGATCATGAGTATTGAGTACACAAAACACGACACAGAAATGGCAACTGAATTCGCCCCTTATAGACTGCACAGCCATCATGCAGTTTCTCTTTAATCGTGGTTTCTATTACAATAGCACATATCTCTTCTTGTCTGTCTTCACAATTTCTTTTCTTCATGTGTTTGAAAAGTTTAATTGTTAACATTGTGAAACAGAAAAGGGATACTGCAACCATGCCTTAAGTATCTTATGTTGTGTCAATGGTGCAGCAGTTTTATGGGTGACTTCGTCAGTTTCAAGTGATATAGGTGGAACCAGAGATAGCCAGATGGGAGTTCTCCCTAATTAGAAAAAGTCTACAGTCCCTAAAACTTGTATGGTGTTTTTTTTGTGCTTCCTGACATTGACAAAAATATATGGACTATTGTCGGGGTGGAAAAGGTGTAAGGTTCTTGGAACTTGGCAAATTGATAGGTGGATAACTTATATCTTGTTAGACTATGACCCATTCCATATGTATTAATTTGAGAAATAGAATAAAAGGACCCTAGCCACTTTGGTTTCTCTTACAGCAGGCAGATTGGACCTGATTTATGGGAGAAAGAATCATTTAACTGATGTGAGTACAGACTCTTTTCTTTATTTATACCAGTAATTTTGGGCTGTTGTCTGTTGATGATGAATGTTTTTTATTATATCAGATTAATTTGTCCATCTACTTGACTTGGTCTACTGCCTTCTCCAAACACATTTTAAGGCCCATTGATTTTTCCCCTGAGGTTGATTGCTTAAATTCCTTTCCCCTGAGACACTATGGATTTCCCCAGCTCCAGCCTTTGATTTTTTGCATAATGTGTTACAGTTGATTGGAAAACGTGTTCGTTTAGTTGACATTGACATGCAACATGTAGCTGATGGAATCCTCATCAGCACAGAAATTGAAAGGAAGTCATGGGCCGCAAAATGGGCACTGAGTACTGTGAGGTATCAATCACCCATGCTCAAAGGCCAAATACATCATTATTTGTTAAGGATCAATTTAGGAAAAGGTTGAGTGATGCTCTGGGAAGCCACATTTTATGGTTAAAGGACTATGTAAGTAGTTAAATATTTCTTCCAATTTAACATTTCTTTCTGTCTTAAATTTTGTAACTTTTAGCCTTGTATGATCTTTTTTTTTCAGGTTATGGTCCATCCATGATGCTGCTCAGTTTCGACTTCATGTTGACTATATGCATGAACATTGCTAGAGGAACTTTTTATTTTGAGATACACTGGCCCTTTTTGTCGATATAGACTTTCTATTTTGAGATACACTTAACTTTTTTTAAAGTAGACTTTTTATTTTGGAATACACACGTGGCCTTTTTTTTTGTCATGACTTTTTATTTGTATATGGAGGTCATGTGCTTGTATATGGTTGCCATGGACCTTTACTGGAAATCCCCTCTTATATATGGACATGCTTGCTTCATATATAGAGGCCATGTATGTATGGATGCTAATATGCTTTGTTCTTTCTTGCTATGGATGCAAGATCTTATATTGTTTCAAGAAATATGAACTGTGAACTGCAGGGTCAGCTGTACTTAGATGGATTTGTATGTCTTCTTGTGTAGAATGTCACTCAAATGGCATGTCAGGTGATGTCTTACCACAGCTTTCCATGAATTTAATTTTGATAGATGCGCGTTCTTATTTTTTTTTTTTAATTTGTATACAAGGGGAATCAAATCTTCAAATTAAGATTGGCTATGTGACCATTTCCTATTTTCTCATACATTGTTTTTGGTTTTGGTAAAACTAGCTGTAATGTTTGTATTTTTCACTTCTTCAGTTATGGTAAAGTCACATGCCATTTTTTTCATTTTAGAGTATTCGTTTATGAAGTTTTTCTCTCAGTTTACATCCTTTTAGTAGCATTTTGACAAATTATCCATTAGGTTTTGAGAAACCTTCTGTAATTCAGCAAAGGGGAATAGTTCTGGAACTTGATGTCATCCAGCAGGCACAATCTGGTACTAGAAAAATTACAACCTTTTGTTCTGAAATTTTACAGCAACTCAACTATATGGTTCAGTTGAATGCCAAGCACTTGTCCTGGCACCAACTGAACTATATGGATCTCAGTTTGATGCTCGACAATATGATGCCAAATTGAATGAGTTAGATTCTATTTTAATTTTCACTGCCAATCAATTACTTGGGATTCATTCCCAAACCAATCCAACATATCATTTCAACCCACCTAAAAAGAAAAAAAAAATGAAACCCTTGTCTCTTTGGAGCTGCAGTGAGGGGCCCCAACATTAAGTGTGTAAAAAAAAAAAAAGAAATACCTTGTGATGGTTTTTCGATTAGGTCGGCTCCATCACTGTTCAATCTGGGATGTGAATACCCAACTCAGATGTCAGCAAAAAGCTCTGAAGTTTGAAATGGAACATCTCAGCCGCTTGCCCTTTTTCTTCAATAGAAACTTGTGTACTTCTAGGCTCTAGCATAGAAATAGAAGAAAAAACCATCACTGTTCTAAGCATGTAAACAACCTACGGGAAGGGTTAGAAACGTCGTTATTGCATGCAGGTTTCTGTGTTTTCTGTGTCTTAGAACTAGACGTCCAGGGTATTGCCGCCTATAATATGTAAACGGCAATATCGACTGCCGTTTAGTTCATCCGAATATATATGTATTTTCTGTCCTTACTATATGTAACGCGCTATGTGCCGCCGTCGGTTTGTGTTAACGGCGCTATGTGCCGCCGTCTATAATTACTTACGACAACGTATGTGGACGTCGACTATAGTAAACGTCATACTAATTGACGTCAAGTTTAACAGAATCATATATTTCAGAAATCTGAGTGAATTGTTAAATGTATAATTTATGAATGTATGCGTTTCAGCCATGTAATATTAGAGTATGTTATTGTTATGGACTGTCTATTGCTATAATGTGCAGGTTCTATATATTTATACTATATATATGATTGATGACATGCATAATTACATGACAATGATCAAGGTTTAATTTGTATAAGATAAGTACAATGATGTAAAGAAAGCATGTTGATTGATGTTTAGATTACTGCAATAATATATATCAGTAATCCCTGTTCCATGTGAAAATTGTGAGCTTTTCTCAATATTAAACCATTGATGTTTAGATTACTGCAATAAATATGATATATCAGTAATCCGTTCCATGTGAAAATTGTGAGCTTTTCTCAATATTAAACCATGTTAGTTAGTTGATTAATAGAGTTAAATTCATGAAAAATAGTTGCAGAAATCAGAAAATATGAAATTTGGCATGTGTATTGTAATTACTATTTCGAATTTCTGTTAAAATTTCAGAATTTTCAGACATGTGTACGTTCTGTATGAATTTCTGAACAATATATTACACATAGAATTGAATAAAAAATGCATGAAAATGCAAGAATGAATATTAGTATCATGATAGAAATCTGTTGTACAGTAAATAGGATTTCAGAACTGAAAGTGTTGTACTTTGAAATATTGCATTGACACATGTTAAATAGTATGAAATGAAATGTCCTACTATAATTATATAGTTAGTGTATGCATTATAACAATGATGCCAATAAGACATTGCTATCTTAGAGATTCCTACAAGGAACTACACCGTAGATGCCCCTATGGTAATGGTTCACTACATGTAAAGAAATGAATCCGTGGGCAACGGATTGAAATCTGGAGGTAGACTGTTCTACTGGTCAAGGTGGGAAGGACTTTCCCCGGTTTTGCGCAAATACTATGACTTCATCACCGCATTGCCTAGGTGATAAGTGAATGTTAAATGACTACTGATCTCTAATTTAGTGTGGGCTATGTCTTGGCAACTATATGAAAATGACTACATGCTACAGTTATATCTACATGCTACATGTTACATGCTACAAGTTACATGTCTACCGTTCTACATGCTACATACTACATGTTATATGCTTACATTCTACATGTGAACTTGTTCAAAGGATTTTGTTACATGTCAATGTTTTATATTACTACATGAAAATTGTTGTGTAAAAGAATAGTGCATGCATAAATGAGAAATTGATACATGAGAATGTTGTAGGCACATAACATCGAATAGATTCATGAATAAGTAATTCCATGCTACATGTGAAACATTTTTATTTCCTTAATAGTTAGAATCACCATGAAATGAATGATTTCATGGACTTAGAACTATATAAGAAAAGTATATGATATCAATGAATGGAATGCTAATGTACTAACATGTTTTAAAACTAATATAAGTTATATCTTGAACTGTCTTTCATGTGATTTGTTGGGTCTTGTGGACTCATACTTGCCTAACATTTCAGGAGAGCCAGAGGATACGGGGAGTTAGTGCAACTGACTCAGAGCGTGAGGACGTGGAGACTTAGCTTGTCTTAGAGAGTTTTAGAGTGGCACTTGTATGTGAGGATCTTATGTAATTTCCTTATGCAACTGATCATTGGATTGTAATAAACCTTGGACTATTGTTATCTTTTATGCATTAGATTTGCTTTTGAATAAATGCTGATTGCAAGTGTTTAATTCCAAGTTCTGTTAATTATCATTGGAATTGAATAGTTATTGTGTATATTTCAACCTGTATGGAAATTGTTGGATTCGTTCACTGTAATACCTCTACTAGATCCAATGTGAGTGGTTGTGTAACTGTACTGGGTCTAAGAGGGGCGTTACAGAGATTGGTATCAGAGCGATCCAGGTTGAACATGTACATAAATAGAATATCAGTATTGTATTCATATTTCAAGTCTGCATAAAGAATTAGTCCAAGTTATGTAGGATGATAGGTTATTAAATAGGATGCTTATTTTGCAGTCTATGGCGACTCGTGGACGTAGAGGAGCTGGCCCGGCTCGAGGTGATGAGTCAGCAGGTGATCAGCAGACTCCAGCACAGCAGGCTCAAGGACCAGGGGGTGTACCTTTGCCACCCCACACCACCTGTAGACTACGGAGCATTGATGCAAGGATTGGTGCATGCGATGCAGACTCAGGCTCAGACTACAGCGGCATTGAGGCGCAGGTGCAGGTCTCGGTAGCTGCAAAAATTATTCAAGGTGTAACTGAAGAGTTGTTATCTAAGAGATGTTTTGGATTGTAGGCACGAGCACCAGCTCAAGATGCAGTTTTTGGAGGAGTGCCTATGATGGAAAGATTCAGGAGGATGACCCCGCCTTTCTTTAAGGGAGAGAGTGATCCCATTCTTGCGGAGAGTTGGCTTAGAGAGACAGAGAAGATCTTTCGTGCCCTTCGTTGTGCGGAAGAGGAGAGAGTGTCCTTAGCTACTTATATGCTGCAGGTAAAGATAGATTTTAAGGAGTTTATGGGTATTGTTGGAATATATCTTAGATGTACTTACCTTCTTTTGCAGGAGCGTGCCGACGTGTGTGGTGGTCCTCTGTACTACGCACACAGTTTGAAGATGGTGCTATGGAGGTTGCATGGACGAATTCGTCCGCTTGTTCAAGGCGAAGTACATTCCAGAGCACGTGCAGGACCGCATGGAGCAGGAGTTTTTGACGTTGACCCAGGGGTCAATGAGTGTACTTGAGTATGAGGCAAGATTTGCGGAGCTGTCCAAGTATGCGCCTCACATTGTGGCAGATGAGCGGAGGAAGGTAAGAAATTTATCATGGGGTTGAAGCCGTCCCTGAGGACGAGACTAGTGGCATTAGGACATCGTTCCATGGAGGAAGCTTTGTCAGCAGCTTGCATGCAGGAGGCAGAGATGGAAGTTTACCTTGAAGAGAAGAGAGCTTCTTTGAAGAGGCCAGCATCAGCTTTCCAGCGGCAGGATAAGAAGAAGAAGACCCCAGTTTTTCAGCAGAGAGCAGTGGTTCCAGCGAGAGCAGCGGCACCGACTCCAGGCGGAGGTATGATTGCAGAGAAGCCAGTGTGTACCCAGTGCGGGAAGCGTCATGGAGGCGAGGTGTGTTGGGTGACTTCCGGGAGATGCTTGAGATGTGGTGACAAGAACCACAAGATCAGAGACTGTCGAAGATGGCGCAGCAGACTGCAGCGGCAGCAGCACCAGCAGCAGCGAGACCGGCACCGAGAGCAGCAGGGAGACCGAGGGCTCCGCTCGAGTGTTCGCCTTGGCTAGAGACGAGGCAGAGTTGGCAGAGCACGTCACTGAAGGTACATTTTAATTATGGGAATGCATGCTAGAGTCTTGTTTGATACCGGTGCCACGCATAGTTTTATTCCGAGGATTTGCCAAAGTCTTGATAAGGAGAATGGTCTAGTTCCGGAAAAGGTGGACTTGTCTGTTCATACTCCAGCAGGAACTATCTTGACCGAGCAGTGTTTTTCGTCGCTTTCTGTGTGCATTGAGGAGCAAGTTTTGCCTGGTAATTTCTATTTGCTGAAGATGAAGGATTATGATGCTATCTTGGGCTTTGATTGGCTTGAGGAGCATTATGCTTTGATGGATTGTCGGCGGAAGCTTATAGTTTTCCGGATTCCTGGAAAGGAGGAGTTTGTTCACCCTTTGCCCAAGTCATGTCGGGTAAGTTTGTGATTTCAGCTTTGAAGGCGACTCGGATGTTAAGCATGAGGTGGTCAAGATTTCAGCGATGTCTTTCCTGAATATTTGTTGGGTTTGGCCACCTGCAAGGGAGTTAGAGTTTGGCATTGAGCTCGTACCCGGCACAGCACCTATTTCCATTGCACCTTATCGCATGGCGCCAGCGGAATTGGCAGAATTGAGGAAGCAGCTGCAAGGAATTACTTGATAAGGGCTTCATCAGGCCGAGCGTTTCGCCATGGAGAGCACCTGTTCTTTTTGTGAAAAAGAAGGATGGATCGATGAGGTTGTGCATAGATTACCGTAAGCTCAACCAGGTAACTGTTAAAAACAAGTACCCTTTACCTCATATTGATACTTGTTTGATCAGTTACTAGGAGCCTCTGTATTCTCTAAGATTGATCTTCGTTCTGGCTATCATCAACTCCGATTAAGCCGGAAGATTATGCTAAGATGGCTTTTAGGACGAGATATGGCCATTATGAGTTCCTTGTCTTACCCTTGGTTTGACAAATGCTCCAGCAGTTTTCATGGATTTGATGAATTAGAGTTTTTCGGCAGTATCTGATTCTTTTGTGTAGTCTTCATTGATGATGTGTTGATTTATTCGCACCGATGAAGAGACTCATAGTGAGCCTTTGAAGATTGTGTTGAGTGTCCTGAGGGAGCATAAGCTGTATGCTAAATTCAGCAAGTGCAACTTCTGGATGAAAGAAGTCCATTTTCTTGGTCATGTTATTGGGAGAAGGCGTGTCTGTAGATCCAGCTAAGGTGGAAGCTGTTCTTGATTGGGAAACACCGAGATCTTCAGCTGATATCAGGAGTTTTCTTTCATCGAAGGATTTTCTTCTATTGCGGCGACTTTGACGAGGTTGACAAGGAAAGGAGGTCAGTTTGAGTGGTCGAAGGCTTGTGAAGAGGCATTCCAGGAATTAAAAGTTCGACTGACCTCAGCGCCAGTGCTTGTTTTTCCAATGATGTAGATTCTTTCTCTATCTACACAAGATGCTTCGAAGATTGGGCTTGGTGTGTTCTGATGCAAGGTGGCCAAGTTGTGGCATATGCTTCTAGGCAACTTAAGGAGCATGAGCGCAACTACCCGACCCATGACTTGGAGTTAGCAGTGTGGTCTATGCTTTGAAAATTGGAGGCACTAACTATATGGAGTTAGATTTGAGCTCTTCTCAGACCACAAGAGTCTCAAATACTTGTTCTCACAGAAGGAGTTGAATCGAGGCAGCGGAGGTGGATAGAATTCATGAAAGACTATGATTTTGATCTGTCTTACCATCCAGGGAAGGCCAATGTAGTGGCAGATGCGTTGAGTAGGAAAAGACAGATGATGAGGCAAGATTGGAAGATGCTAGATGACGCTTCAAGTTCTTTGGCTGTTCTAGAACCTAATTGTGTAACTTGTTCATGGCACAGTTGTCTTTGAGATCTTCTATTCTTGATCGGGTCATGCGTTGCAGAAAGATGATCCGTTGTTGCAGAAGTTGGTTGGAAAGAGCGGAGTTACCAGAGATGAAGATGATGTAATTCGCTTGAATCTTAAGGTTTGTGTCCCTAATAATGTTGATCTGAGAAAGGAAATTTTGGAGGAGGCTCATAGATCTCAATTCTCTATTCATCCAGGCAGTGGGAAGATGTATAAGGATCTGAAGTGTTCTTTCTGGTGGTCTGGCATGAAGCGAGATGTGGCTGATGTTGTGGCGAAGTGTCTGATTTGTCAGCAAGTGAAGGCAGAGCGTCAGCGACCTTCAGGTTTGATGCAGAGGTTAGATATCCTCAGTGGAAATGGGAGCAAGTGACCATGGACTTTGTATCCGGATTGCCTAGATCGGCTAGAGGAAATGACTCTATTTGGGTGATCGTTGATAGATTTTCGAAGAGTGCTCATTTCCTTGCCATGAAGAAGAAGCAGTCCGTTGAGAGCTTGGCCAGGCTGTATATTGATAATATTGTGAAGCTGCATGGGATTCCGAAGTCGATTATCTCAGATCATGATCCGAGTCACTTCCAGTTTTGGCAGAGTTGCAGCAGGCTTTTGGCAGTCAGTTGAAGTTGAGTTCGGCATTTCATCCGCAAACGGATGGACAGTCCGAGAGGACTATTCAGACGTTGGAAGATATGCTTCGAGCTTGTGTTTTAGAATGGAAAGGTGATTGGGAGAGCCATCTATCTCTTGTGGAATTTGCTTATAATAAACAGTTTTCATTCGAGCATAGGTATGACACCTTTTAAGCTTTGTACGGAAGACCTGTAGATCCCCTTATGTTGGGAGGAGTCAGGAGATCGACATCTGGTTGGACCTGAAGTAGTGCAAGAGACTTCAGCAAAGATTCAGATGATTGTGCAGAGAATAAAAGCGGCTCAGGATCGTCAAAAGAGTTATGCAGATTCAAGAAGGAAGGATTTGGCATTCGAGGTTGGAGACCATGTTTTCCTTAAGGTTTCGCCAACCAGAGGTGTAGATCGGATTCAAAGAGGGGTAAGCTGAACCGAGATTCATTGGACCCTTTGAAATTCTGAAGAAGATCGGGAATGCGGCATGCCAGTTAGCTTTGCCACCATCTTTAGCAGCGGTGCATCCAGTATTTCATGTTCCATGTTGAGGCGGTATGTTAGAGATCCGGCTCATGTGTGATCATTATGAAACCGATTCAGTTGCAGCCAGATTTGTCTTATACTGAGCAACCTGTGGAGATTCTGGACAGGAAGGTGCAAGAATTAAGATCAAAGTCCATTCCATTCATGAAGGTTCTATGGAGGAACTTCTCACGTGGAAGAAGCAACATGGGAGCTTGAAGAAAGAATGAAGAGCTTTATCCGTCCTTGTTCGGTGAGTAATAACTCAATCTTCGAGGACGAAGATTATTTTAAGGGAGAGAGGATGTAGTACGCTAGAATTTCCTTGAATGTATTCGTTCATTGTGTGTTTATTTCTGCATAAATTGAATGTTGTTCTGTATAGAACTAGGCGTCAAGATCATTTGACGTTAAAGCTTGTAAGCGGCAACATTGCATGCCGTTTATGGGATGTTAACGACGATAGGTATTGACGTTTAATATTTTTCTGAATTATTTAATTGTGGGCAAGACTATAAACGACATCAACGATGGACGTTTATATTTGGGGTAGACGACAACCTATGTTGACGTTAAGCTGACTTGCCTGTTTTTGAGCTTTCCGTTCCGGATTAAGGAAATCGGCCGTTTTGGGAAGGCTTTAATGAGCTGATCCGATGCATTTAGATCCGAGGGTCAGGATTAGGTTTGGCCTTTGCTTGGGAGGTCTTTATAAGACCAGATCCGCGGGAAGAAAAGGGGTTTTTGCTTTGGTTCTGGAGGAGAGAGATAGAGGGCCGAGGAAGGGATTTGCAGACGATCTGGTGTTTGTTCGTGCGGTTCGAGGGCTTCTACACCGAGGGAGATACATAGGACTTCGTGCCCAAAGGCTCATCTAGTCAGAGGACTTCATCGGAGGAGGTTCGGATTGCTTGAAGACGGAGGAGGAAAGAACTGTCTCCTGGCGAGACGGGCTCTTCGAGCTCGGTATTCGACACTCATTAGGAGGATTAAGGCAAGTTGCGGGGATTAGTTTAGGATATGTTATACTACATTTAACATTTTTCTGTATTTTTAAAGCATGTAAACAACCCTATTGTTATGGACGGTCTATTGCTTTAATGTGCAGGTTCTATATATTTATACATATATATATAGAATGATGAACATTCATATTACAGGACAATGATCAATGTTTAATTTGTATAAGATAAGTACAATGATGTAAAAGAAAGCATGTTGATTGATGTTTAGATTACTGCAATAAATATGATATATCAGTAATCCCTGTTCCATGTGAAAATTGTGAGCTTTTCTCAATATTAAACCATGTTAGTTAGCTGATTTAATAGAGTTAAATTCATGAAAAATAGTTGCAGAAATCAGAAAATTATGAAATTTGGCATGTGTATTGTAATTACTGATTTCGAATTTCTGTAAATTTCAGAATTTTCAGACATGTGTACATTCTGTTATGAATTTCTGAACAATATATTACACATAGAATTTTCTGTTATGAATTTCTGAACAATATATTACCACATAGAATGAATAAAAATGCATGAAAATACAAGAACGATATTAGTATCATGATAGAAATCTGTTGTACAGAAATAGGATTTCAGAACTGAAAGTGTTGTACTTTGAAATATTGCTGACACATGTTAAATAGTATGAAATGAAATGTCACTATCTATTAATACGTTAGTGTATGCATTATAACAATGATGCCAATAAGAGATGCTATCTTAGAGATCCTATAAGGAACTACACGTAGATGCCCTATGGTAATGGTTCACCTACAGTAAGAAATGAATCCGTGGGCAACGGATGAAATCCTGGAGGTAGACTTGTTCTACTGGTCAAGGTGGGAAGGACTTTCCCCGGTTTTGCGCAAATACTATGACTTCATCACCGCATTGCTAGGTGATAGTGCATGTTAAATGATACTGATCTCTATTTAGGGGGGCTATGGTCTTGGCAACTATATGAAATGACTACATGCTACAAGTTACATATCTACATGCTACATGTTACATGCTACAAGTTACATGTCTACCTGTTCTACATGCTACATACTACAGTTTATATGCTTACATTCCTACATGTGGAACTTGTTCAAAGGATTCTTGTTACATGTCAATGTTTTAGTATTATTACATGAAAATTGTTGTGTAAAGAATAGTGCATGCAAAATGGAAATTGATACATGAGAATGTCGTAGGTCACATAACCTCGAATAGATTTCATGAATATGTAATTCCATGCTACATGTGAAACATTTTTATTTCCTTAATAGTTAGAATCACCATGAAATGAATGATTTCCAATGGACTTAGAACTATATTAAGAAAAGTAATGATATCAATGAATGGAATGCATGTACTACCAGTTTTTAAAACTAATAATTGTTATATCTTGAAACTATCTTCATGTGATTTGCTGGGTCTTGTGGACTCAACTGCTAACATTTCAGGAGCCAGAGGATACGGTGGAGTTAGTGCAAACTGACTCAGAGCGTGAGGACGTGGAGACTTAGCTTGTCTTAGAGAGTTTTAGAGTGGCACTTGTATGTGAGGATCTTATTAATTTCCTTTATGCAACTGATCACTGGATTGTATTAAACCTTGGACTATTGTTATCTTTTATGCATTAGATTGCTTTTGAATAAATGCTGATTGCAAGTGTTTGAATTCCAAGTTCTGTTAATTATCATTGGAATTGAATAGTTATTTTGTATATTTCAACCTGTATTGGAAATTGTTGGATTCGTTCCACTGTAATACCTCTACTAGATCCAATGTGAGTTGGTGTAACTGTACTGGGTCTAAGACGGGCGTTACACGAACCCATGATCAGAGACCTTCCCGTGGCATCCACATATCATTTGCGCGAATGGAAACTTACCACGGTCCTTGTGCTTGCCAAGAATTACCATAAGGTGGTGCATGTGTGGGACAACCTTACTTCCCTTCTTTCGAGGCCACAATACTGCTGGAGGAACTGGAGCTCATGTTAGGGCTCCCAAAGGACAAGAAGGGGAAAGAGTACTGTATTTCCTACGCTGTGGCTCCCATGGACTCTTGGGCCATCCTAGGAGAGATCACTACCAAGCATGAGGACTTGCGGTCTATGACGAGCCTGAGGTGATCATCTCCTCCCGATTTCTCAATGGATAATGTCTCAGTGTAAAAGAAGAACTGAGAACCATCTTGCTATTGCAAAGGCCGCCGCCATCTGCATCTATGGCATGATACTCTTCCCAGCGCAGGACAACCATTTAACTGTGGCAAATCTGAACATCATCTCCTGCATATGGGAAGGTATGTCCATCTCCCAGGCCGTCCTTGGATATCTCGATGCTGGATTATCTTCTGCAGCCATAGGCGGCCCTTTCTTTAGTTCCGTCATCGCCCTTTAGTGCTGGATGGGCATGCACATCAGCTTCCAAGCGATAGACGACCCCTCTATCCAATGCAATAGCATGCTTCACCATCCTTTGGCTTTTTTCGACACTCCTCTACACATGACACCACAAGCATGGTGCAAGACGACAATGATCAAGGGACTGAAACAATGGAGGACCTACTTCAAGACAATACCGGTCGACAAATTTGAGATGCGCCTGAGGTTCCTCCACAACAAGATGATCCATCTCCCACGGCGCACCGGCCTGGCTCTGCGACTCATCGGCGATGAAGCGTTGGTCCTATACAACCCTGACCGGTGCCACCATCAATGCGGTGTTGGACGCACAATTGTACCGCCACTCTCTCACTACCTACCAATCCAAGCACGGAAGCGAAATGATGACCAGGATGAACGGGATGTGAGAAGCGCCATCGTCCACTAGAAGGGATGCGCTATGAGCATTATTTCAGCAGAAGTGGCAGAAGACGAGGATGTGGTGCGGGAGTATCCTCAAGCTTTGAAGAGGATCTGGCCAGACATACCCGCGGAGTCTGAGGCAGCACCGGGTGCTTGAGATAGATTTGAGAGATGTAGGCATTGTATCAGATGGTAGTTAGGACTAAAAAGATGATTTGATTGATTGTAGAGATGATTAGGAGATGTAATTGCTCATTCAAATCAATAAAATTAGGATTTTGTTCACTATGTGCATTGCTCTGTTGATGTGGCGACCACTATAGACGTCACCTAAAGGTCATGACGTGGCGATAGGGCGTGACACTATCGCGGCCTACCTGGCCGTCGCAACAAGGACACAACGTCTATGATCGTCGTGACATGAACCGACGATTCAAAAATGCAGAAACCCCTCTTCTTCCCTCTCTGTGCGTTCAACGTGTGAAAATCCCTTAAGCTCCGGCGATCTTGCCCTCCTTTGCTTCGAATCTTCACTCTCTCATCCACTCCCTCTCTCACTTGCTCTCGTTTTCCTCTCTCTTTCTCTCATCCTCTCAAACCTCAAATCGATGGAGGGAGGAGACAATGGCGGTGGTGACAAGGGGAAGAGGCTGACGATGAAGAGGGCCTTCTGGCAGCGCGAGGACGACTCCTCCGGTGGCGGAGGAAACCCCAGAGATCAAGATGGCGGAGGAGGACGCCCCGATGATGGATTTGGAAGCAGCGGCGATGGCCCGAGAGGCGGCCATGATAAAGGTAAGCTCCGATGCCCTAAAACCTTTGATTGGATGATGTGGATGGGATGGGGAAGCCCCAAAGATGGTTCATGTAGGGAGAGATGCCCAGAAAAAGTGACCCCGGACAGGGAAAGCGCTGGTCGGTCCGCATTTGAGAACGCAGTGGCCTGCCTTGTCGCGACACCAGCTATCGTGACGGGGTCAAGGACCGCGACCCGTTCGCGATAGTTGATGGCTGTCGCGACAAGGTCGCGGTCACCAAGGTAGTCGCGACTATGTCGCAGCCCATCGGGGCGTGGCGATAAGGTCGTTGCCATCCTGGCCGGCGTGACCTTAGCCGAGAGACAACCAAAGCATGCCCAAATTGACCAAATGACTGATTTATGCTTGCAGGGAGAAATGAAGGCCCGGGTTTCCTGGATTCTGGTCCTGGCCGTGTATTTACCCTTCCCCAGGTTCCAAAGAGAGAGGTTGGATGACATGGGATTTGGGGAGGTACTTAGGATGGAGAGGATGAGGGCGGATGCCCCACTCACCCAGGTCCTGCGCAGCAGGTGGGACGCAGAGGCGACTGCCTTCGTGTTTCCATTGGGGCATATGATCCCTAGCCTGGAGGACATGAGCCGCATCACGGGCCTAAGAGTGTATGGACACCCGGTGAGTGGGTACACCTACCCGTGCTACAGGGAGTTAGCCCATAGGCTGCTAGATCTGACTGTAGGGCAGAGGTCTTCCCTCATCTCTAGGATTGAGCTACAGGAGAGTCTAGGGCTATTTCAGACCGATAGGGAGGTAGCCGAGACAGTGGACGAGCACTTGCGGAGGTTGACGGAGGGCTGCAGGGAGATCCTAGCTGGTGAGCCAGGGGCTCAGGCAGACTTGGACTTACATCACTTCCTCACATTCTTTCTTGGCAGACTCCTATTTGCCACGAGGGGTGACGCGGTCCACTGCCAGTTTCTGCCACTTTTAGAGGATCTAGACCAGGTTGGTGGCTATGCGTGGGGAGCAACGTTGTTGGCGCACCAGTTCGAGAGCCTGGGGTCCTCTGATCGGCAGACCTCCATCAACGGCTTCTTCCCCTTCCTTCAGGTACTCTTCTCTTTCCCTTGCCTCTTTACTTAAACAACCCTTTGACATTATAATTGAGATCTGACTGTGGCTTCATGTTCTTACAGGTCTGGACCTATCTTCACCTCCCCGGCCTGAGGAGGGGGACTCTGGAGCGACCGGGCCTCGTGCCCATAGGTTGACGCTCAGTGCCGTGCCATGACACGCACCCATTGGAGGAGCAGCTGGCGTCTATTGAGGACACCATTGATGTCTACCCTCAGCTGGATGTAAGTATTCTACCCCTTCTCTGAGTTCAATTTGATTTAAATTTTAAGTGTTTGGCTATTGACAAGATGTGTTCTTTATGTACAAGTTGTGTGGTAGCCATACCTGGAGGAGGGGGACGAGGGACAACCCTGGTTAGAGCAGGCCCGCCCCTACTTTGGTAGGACGGTGTGGGTTCATGCCCTGAACCTTGTGCTACCTCTCCACCTATATTTGACTTAGAGGTCGCTTGGCCTACGTCAGAGTGCGGTGGAGTTCCCTAGCCGAGGTCAGACCCCTAGGCCTGGTCGGAGCTTTCGGGGACTCCACGACACTACGGACTGGCATGAGTGGGTCCGCGAGCAGATAGAGGACTGGGAGCACAGAGGCCAACGGGTTCGGTCCGACATCGACTTAGATGACGCATACCTGCAAGCCTTTGCCTTGAAGTATGGGGCGAAGGTCTACAGGGGCGCAAGGCGATAGGTAAACTTCTAAACTCAGACCTTGTGAATTGTTCTTTTGTTGAATTGAGTTGACAGATTCGGATGAATTGCCGGTGGACGTGGCCGGGGAGATCGCCTCACTCCGGGCCTTGCTGCATTCGACAGTATAGTACCGAGAGGTAGCTCGGAGAGAGGTAGAGCAGCTAGTAAGTACTTACCCAGACTTCAGTAACTCACCAACTTTTTTAGCTGATTGATGAACTAACAAGTGTTGCATGTGCAGCGTGCGGAGCTGGCGAGTGTGAGGAGGGCACAGACAAGTGCATCCTCATCTAGGGCAGCAGCAGAGGGCTCCCAATCGAATCTAGAGGACCGACTAGAGGACGCAGTGAGGAGGGCTGAGGAGGCATAGGCAGAGTTGGAGGAGAGGGTAAGTATGGCACAGACATGAACTGAATTTGATTAACACTTGGCACTGAGTTGATCTTCCACAGGTGACCGAGCTGAGGACCGCCACCGACTGGGCAGCCCACTTGCAGGAGAAGGTCGACGCAGTGACAGAGTCGGTTGCCTAGTGGCGCCTCCAGGCAGAGACAACAGTAGCTGAGAGGGATCAACTGTGCACGAAGGCGGGGTCGTCATCAGCAGAGGTGATCCAGTAGCGTACGGAGGTGGAGACAGGGACAGTGGAGGCAGCCCAGTGGCGCATGCAGATGTAGGCAGCGGTGGCGCAGGTGGGCGAGCTGACGAGGGAGCTAGAGACCTTGCGTGCGCAGGGATTGCTGGTGGACCCGGGGGAGCTGGCTCGACTATGCACCGACCTAGCTGTGCAGCAGTCCCTGGTCGTGGAGTTGTGGAGCTGCATGGCGATGGTGAGCCAGGCTGCTCGGAGCAGGAGCCGGAGCCAGGTTAGAGCGAGCGGGGCAAGTGGCACCTCGGTTAGGCAGTTTTTGGCAGGTTCCTCCAGTCGACGGAGGAACGAGGAGGAGGAGAGGCGCTTAGAAGGAGGGATGAGCGCCAGGAGTGGTAGGGGTAGGGGTGAGATGCTACCCCCACCCGATAGGCAGGAGGGATCTGGGGAGAGTGGCGGTGGAGAATGAGGAGATTGTGAGCCATATCCCCCTCATCTTTGTACATGATGCTTATCTTTAGTGGATCCTTTTATGTTTTGTGCCAATGTTTGTGATTATTGGAATTGAATTTGTAATTGACACGAGTGTGACATGAGATCCGAGAAAAAGAGAGAGAATAGACTGAGTACATCGTTGCGCTTGTTCTAGAGTTTCCTGCCCCTGCACACTTAGAAAAATAGGTTAGATCTGCCCTTTGACTCAGCCCCTTGCATTAAACAAGGAGTGACTGTAACTTCATAGCAGTCTAGGGGCTGAGCCTTATTAAATAGTGTAGGATCGAATGTGTGGATGGATTAGATAGAGAAGGGGGGTTGAATAGATCTAACACCAATTAATGTGGAAGCTTAAGCAATTCAAAATTACTTCGAATCAGAGATCAATTCAGATAAACAGTTTACTGATCTAAAGTATGGGTGTGTGTAGATTATGTGTGATTAGTGTGTTTGAGCAAATTAATTGGAAGTGTGAACGAAATCCCTATGCATGCATCTAGCGTAATACAAAGTCAAACCACAATTCAAACCACTGCACAGAGGATTTTTAGGTGGTTCGGAAATCACCTCCATTGACTCCTACATCCACCCCTCACACAGTGAGGCCACACTACTGAAAACCATGAGTACAACATACACTGGAGCACGACGACTCAAAACAACCTTGAGCACGACGGCTCAACACACAACCTTGAGTTCAACGACTCACAAACTAAGCACGATGGCTCAAACAACAACCGGAGCACGACGACTCCTAATTGAGCACGACGGCTCAAACCACACAGTGAGTGCGATGACTCACAAACCAGAGCTCGACGGCTCACAGTAAAAAAGCTAGATCAAACACAAAAGAGATCAGATCCTCTAGCAATGATCTGATTCAAGACAATTTCATACACAGAAATTTGTGCAGAACTTCATGCACAAATCTCATAGATGAAATAAGAAAGAACGAACTCTGAAGTGAGAGAAATGGATGTAGAATGAGTGTTCTTCGATGAAGAGGCCTTGCAGACACTTCAATTGAGGAGCCTTGATGGAAATCGATGGAGATTCTCATCAATAGGCGATGCTCTGCTTTGATGGCATCTGAAATGCCAGATGTCCTTCTCTCCTGTGCCTCTTCAGTTGGACTGCTCCCTTCCCTAGCACATCAACCTTCTCTCCAGAGATTCCCCTTGATTCCCCGTCTTGCTCTTAAAAGGATGGCGGCAACTTGGAGATGGAGCAAGATCTGGAAAGCACTCTTTTGCCGCCAAAAAGCTTCTTCTAGAAGTGTGTGGGCTCTCCTTCCCTTTGGGGTACAAGGAGCATGGGTATTTATAGCCCCATATGTCCATAAAGTGCCTTAAGTGCATGGGTACGAAAACCTAGGTAGATTCCCTTGATCCCCAAGCGGCCACGTGTCTAGAGAAAAACTCACGTTTTTGAGTTTCAGCCGGAGTGTGTCGACACTGTCCCAGAGTGTGTCGACACACTATAACAATTTGCACAAAAGGATGTTCTGGGAGATGGCTCTAGTGTCGACACACTCACTGGCTATGTCGACACACTGTCCCAGTCTGGCAAATGGGTCTTCTGGAGACTGGGTCTAGTGTCGACACTGCCTGGGACTGTGTCGACACAGTGAACCTGTCTTCATGAATTTTCTTCAAGGATTGATGCCCAGTGTCGACACCATCATTGGGGTGTCGACACTACCATGACAAGAAATATATGTCCCTGAAAATTAAACACATAAATCATTAGTACAATGTATTATCATGACTGTAGTGATATTAAACATCAAAAACATGTGTTTAAGCATTATTGTGATATATAAAATGATAACATGTCATCATCAAAATCACAATATGTCATCATTAAAATCACAAATGTCATCATTAAAATCACAATATGTCATCATCAAAATCACAATGTGTCATCATTAAAATCACAATATGTCTATCAAAATCACAATATGCCATCATTAAAATCAAAATGTATTATTTAAAATCACAATATGTCATCATCAAAATCAAAGTATGAGTGATGTTCATTGGTCATCATTAAAATACAACTTTAGGAAATTCCAAAACACACTCAACCCAACAATCTCCCTTTTTGATGATGACAAAAATATGCACAATCTCCCAATAACCTGATTCCTTAACTACAATAACTCCCCATGACCATATACACTCTTTGAACTTTCTCCCTATAATGAACTTTCTCCCCTAGAAACTTTTACTTTCTCCTCCTTTAAGAAACTTTCTCCCCCTTTTTGACAGCATCAAAAAGTTAGACAAGAGAGAGAAACAAAGATTGTAGGAGATCAAGAAATGAAATGTAGGAAATGAATGGTCAGAAGTAATCAAAATAAGTGAGGCAAAGATATTGTCAAAAGAAGAGAGAAATGAGTGTGTTTTGGTATCGTGCCACAAAGTTAATCACAAAGACACACTCAATATAAGGTATTGCAAGATATAATGATCGAATGTGTTTAAAATAATGATGCAAATGTGAAATAAAGTGACCTATATGAGTGATCAGAAGTATTTAATAAGGATGTTAAGAGCTTAATTTTAACACAATGTAGAATAATAGTCTAAATCAGTATATATGAACTTTATGAAGGTCTTAAGCTTTTCCATCCTATCAATTTGATTTTCTTTCATTTTTAACTAGGAAAGAATATAAGATAAAATAGTAAATCTCACTTTTCAGTGCAAGAGATCACATTGATTAGATGCAAGATCTCCTGATTACTTAGTGGTTTAACTTTCATTATCTTATACAGAGTGAAAATTTTGATTTCCACTTTTTGACGCGAAACAAATCATTTTTAGGTCAAATGGCCGGTTACTCAGCAGTTCAAAAATTTTCATTGCTCTGCTTGTATCTTTCCAGATTATTGATCATTTTGATCATTTTCTTTTGATGTTTTGCAGGAATATGTTTGCTTGACCATACAAGTCATGACTACGAATTTAGAAAAATTATCTTAACATGTGGTTAAACTTACATATGTGAAATATTAAAGCCACTCATGTGCCTATAATAGTGTTTTGCAAATCATTTTAAAAACATTCAATTAAAAATTGCTTAACCTTGAAATGATACTGAATCTTTGAAATTAAACTAAATGCACAATGAGTTAGTTTTCAATGTCTTAATTCTCTCATAAGAAATTAACACAAGGACTCAAAAATCTGATGAGTTTGGGGTTCAAAATAGGAATGACTCCCCTCAACAATGCAAAGATGATCTTGATACTTGGCGGAGAATATACTCACGCATAGTGAAAGTATCCGACAAGCCTGACTTGTCTTTCTTAAAATCACCATTTGATATACCAAGAATGCCAATGCAATGTGAGAGTGAGAATTTTTTGCAAGAAGATTTGTCAATAAATGAATGGTAGTTGATGATAAATCAGATATGAAAGAATATTTCTCCAGCAATTCACTCAAGATTCTTTTGACTTACTCCCCATAGATATGCATGATATGAATGATCATTTAAGCAATTCAAATATGTTCAATCAAAGTAGTTTTGCACAGAAAGATATGAACATGATCAAGCATGCATTAGCATGCCAATTTATTGAAGGAGAAAAAAATTTCAAACACTTAAAATAAGGTTTTGAGATTCATCATTTACTTGATGACCTTTATGCAGAAAAAGACTATGATACTTGGCGGAGAATTTTTCTCACGCATGATGAGAGTTTCCAGACAAGCCTAACTTGTCCTTTCACATTCACCATTTGATATACCAATAGTCACTGCAAAAAGGTCAATTATTCTTTAGTTTAGCATGAGATTCATTGCATTTTCAAGAACATTTTTGCACTTTTTCAAATTTATTCCCCCTTAATATGTGCATGGAATGAAAAAGTTAGCAAGCAATTCACACTGATTATGCACACAATTAGCTTTAAGCATAACATGACTTCTGGTACTTGGCGGAGTATTTTATCACGCATAATGATAGCTTCCAAACAAGTATAACTTGTTTTTCCACATGTATCATTTGATATACTAAAAAGTCAAAGCTGTTGATATGCACACGATTTATCATGGGCACAGTTAAGCAAGCATGATAAACAAACATGATTCCAAATGTAAAAGACAAAGTTATGTGTGGGAGTAGCATCAGAACACATTTTTCATTGTTCAGATAAAAAATCAAACATCATTTCAATTCAGACAATTCAAAGTTGAAATGATAAAGAAGTTTACCTGAATGAACTTCAATTGCTTTCAAAGATTTTACTTTGTTCTACATATTTCTTGCCTTGCACAACATATCTTTCGAATCCATTTACAATGATGGTGCAAGACTCTCGCTTGTGAATCAAGCTGGTTTGGGACCCACACTTGCTTGGTTCCTGCAATGAAAAATGTTAGTGTGCAATAACGATTTTGGAATCCAAAAATGATTTATTTTTGGTATAGATGCATTCTTCCATTAACAGAACTATGAGCAGAATTAGTTCAAATTTTCTTTTTGCCTGCAATGTATCTATGTTTTCATGAAGTGTTCAATTTATATTCACATGGAGTTTCTGAGATTTTCAACAAAAATCAGATTATAGGTACATGTGAATGATTGAAAAATTTTTGCAAGTAATTCAAGCTCAATCTGTTGCCCAGCTAGCTAGCCCAGAGGGGGGGTGAATGGGTTATTAAAACTTCTATCTCTGATTAAAAACCTGTTTACTGAAAGGATTGCACAACTTAATAACAAGGTTAGAGTTAGAGCAAATAAGACAACAATCACACAAAACACAACCACAAGACACAAGGATTTTTATCCTGGTTCGGAACTCCTCTCCACAGGAGACCTACGTCCAGTCCCTGAGCAATACCTCAGGATTTCACTACCAAGGGTACAATCCCCCTTATGGATCCTTACACCCAGCCTCAACTGGTCTTCCTTCAACCTGAAGGGAAAAACAACCACCCTGGATACCACCAGGTCTTCCTTCGTCCAGAAGGGAACACAACTAAAGAAGAAAATGTGTGAACAGGCTTCAGACTCTAGCTTAACAGGCTACAAGCTGAAGCTACCAAGGCCCGAGAGAGAAAGAGATTTAGCAAGGTTTTCTCTCCAAGGACTACACAAGCTCTCACAAATAAAATCTCCTTTGATCACTGAGAGCTAAGAGCTAAGAACAAGGTTGGAGTGGAAGCTTCGCTCTTCTTTTCAATCTTCTGAAGACTCGAAGAGATGGTTCTCTTTCTTTTTGAAATGCAAGTCTTGTTCTCTCTATCTTGTGGCTCTTCTCCGTCTTGAGTCTTTTATTTATACTTCTGATTCAAATTGAACGTTGAAGTGTCCGTTGTCTCTTATCCTGGTGTACGTTAGACTGGTCACCAAGGAAGCTTCTGATCTTCAGTCTTTTATCCTTTAGTACACGCCAGAGAAATGTTTTGGAATCTTGTATCTTGTATAACGTTGTACAGATGAGTCTTGTCAGATATCTGCAAGCATATCAACAATAAATAGAGGACAGCTAGGACTGTCGTTGATTGTTAGTTACAGATGGAACATATATTGCAATATATAGCAAGGCTCCGTTCTGTCTAAAAAGTACGTAGACAGAGTAGCATGGAAATGGAAGATATTGTCTGCATGCAT
Source organism: Colocasia esculenta (assembly GCA_014218235.1). Lineage (NCBI taxonomy): Eukaryota > Viridiplantae > Streptophyta > Magnoliopsida > Alismatales > Araceae > Colocasia > Colocasia esculenta. The sequence continues at coordinate 108,567,986 of CM024757.1, forward strand.
GGGAGATACGATCAGAGAGCATTTAATGCGTAGCAGTCAACAGACAAGATATGACTTTGACTTTTCAACGCTATTAAAAAGCATTATACTGATACAGCAAGAAATTCGATATAAATAATCCTGATGCTTTCATGACTTATGAAATCGTTATGAGTTATAGCAAGTCGTTATGAACACTTATCAAGTCGTTATGAACTGTAAAGAAATCGTTATGACTATCAAGTAGTTATGAACTGTAAAGAAATCGTTATGAACTCGTTACGAGGTCTAAAGAAATCGTTAGAGAGCGTCGAGTTCTAAAGAAATCGTTACGAGGTCTAAAGAAATCGTTACGGCAGAAGTCGTTGCGAGTCTAAAGAAATCGTTACGAGGTCTAAAGAAATCGTTACGGCTAGAGAGTCGTTGCGAGTCTAAAGAAATCGTTACGAGGTCTAAAGAAATCGTTACGGCTAGAGAGTCGTTGCGATCTAAAGAAATCGTTTAAAGAAATCGTTACGAGTCTAAAGAAATCGTTACGGCTAGAGAGTCGTTGCGAGTTCTAAAGAAATCGTTACGAGGTCTAAAGAAATCGTTACGGCTAGAGAGTCGTTGCGAGTTCTAAAGAAATCGTTACGAGGTCTAAAGAAATCGTTACGGCTAGAGAGTCGTTGCGAGTTCTAAAGAAATCGTTACGAGGTCTAAAGAAATCGTTACGGCTAGAGAGTCGTTGCGAGTTCTAAAGAAATCGTTACGAGGTCTAAAGAAATCGTTACGACAGAAGTCGTTACGGGTTCTAAAGAAATCGTTACGAGGTCTAAAGAAATCGTTACGACAGTCAAGTCGTTACGGTTCTAAAGAAATCGTTACGAGGTCTAAAGAAATCGTTACGACAGTCAAGTCGTTACGGGTTCTAAAGAAATCGTTGCGATGTCTTAAGGAATCGTTGCGATATCGATTTGTTTTGAGTTTTCGGTCAAAGAGGAAATCGTTCTGCTTATCAAAGAAGTCGATACAAAGACTTGGACAGAATGAGAGATGAGACTTACCTGATTGTCTTGAACTTTCATTTTTCTTTTATTTCCTGTTCAAGGCTCAAGTAATCCATTAGTACTATTTTGTTAATCATCAAAATTAATATATAAATAAATGAATTATTTATTATGGGGACAGTTTGGTCATCAATCTCCCCCTTTTTGATGATGACAAAATATACTAAACATCATACAAAAAATTAAACATGCATGTTTTTCAGATTGACTTTAGTTTTCTCCCCCATTTTGTCAATAAGCAAAAAGATAGGCTGAGAGACAAAGAAGAGAGATATCATTGTATTAAGTATGAGAAAGGTAGTACAAGGGAGATAACAAGGAGGCATGCTGTGAGATGACAGCCCATGCCTTGATCTCAAGGTCTTCAAACGTCTGTTGGAAAACCCCAGAAGCAACAGAGAAGTTAGGACCCATGGATTGGGTGGCCCTTTGAATGTACAAAGCCCTTTGCTGATCCAAGAATTCTGCATACTGATCTGGGTCCAGAATGAATCTGAAGTAAGTGCTTTTTCCGAAGCTGGCACGATGGAGAAATCTATCCAAAGAGATTGGATAGAAGATCTTCTGATCTATCAGATCCTGCTTCAGAGCGAAGAAAGCTGTATATCTAGCTGCCCACTGAACATAAATCTCTTGAATAGGATTTATGGAGTTGAGATCCATGAAGGCTTCAGCTGAGAGAGAGGGCTTATTTTGATGAACCAAGGAACTGTTGATGGCCTCTAACTGAAGGTGGGTTTCCTTGTAGATGATTGCCCACACGGAGGGTGTAAGCCTTTCACACTCAGAAATGAGTGGAGCCAAAACCTGAGAGGAGATGCGGCCAGAGTGGTATTCTCTGAAGATAAACCGCAGGAAGGAGGGCAGTCTGCTCTGCTTGGCTGACATTCTACCCATCTGCTTGGCAAACATGTCAAATGCATGGGATCCTGCATCTGAATCAAATACTAGGGAATGCAGCTTTGGCAAAAGGACTAGAGAGTCAACCCGGATATCAGCAAAATTCACTGTTAGGGGAATATTCACTGGACGTTCGGATCTTAACATTACTATAGCTGAATGGAATTGAGAGAACTGGACTTCTGGCAGTTTGTTCAGGAAGCAGAAGTCACTGTACTGCTGGAAGCTTTTGGCAATGCGGATCTCTTTCAAGATGAAAGGACCCCACAAATTCTTATGCTTGAGAAAGAACCACTCAGAGAGAGTGAGAGAATGAGCTCCATGTGTAATGGATTCGGCCCTGGCAGTCAAGAACTTGTTGTATTGAGCTTTGTTGCCCTTGACATTTGCCCACTGATCTTCAGTCTTGAACTCAGTCCCCTCAAAGATTTTGGATTTATGAAAGTGGGATAACTGGGTAAGAGGAAGAACAATATTTAGGTGCTCAGTAAGGTTGAGGAAGGGAATACCATAAATGGTGGAGAGGATGCACTTTTGAAGATATTCCTTATAAAGGAATCTTTTGTGAGGTTCAAGGGTAAGAGAGTACCAAAGAGGAGGAAATAAGGAGGAGGAGATGGAAGCAGAGGATGATTGTTTCCTCTTTTTCTTGGCAGGACTGGGAGGATCAGTCCTGTGGATATGAGTGGCAGTGAAGAGAATGGTGGAAAGGGTATTTCTCTCAAAGTCATCCGGCAAGTTTGTGTCAAAGACACCAAGTAGAGGAGGATTTTCTGGAATAAAAGTAACAGAGGAAGGAGGAGTAGGAGGATAGAAAAGGTGTTTGGGATTGAAGGAAGAAGGAGGGTGAACTTGAGTGGTTGAGTGAGAGGTGATGAGGGTGAAAAGATGATGGACCTGAGGTGTGAGAGGGAGTAGGAGAGAAGAGGGTTGAGATGTAGTGAGAGAGGAAGATGGTTGAGTGCGAGGCACAGGATGTTTAATGGTTGGTGGTGCAGGAGGGGCTGTAGAAGGAGAGGTAGGTGAGGACAAAACTGGAGTTGCAAGATTTGAAGTGTCAGGGGCCGAAGTAGCTGACATGGGCTCTTTCCCTTTGACTGCTCTGACAACTGAAGAGGGTCCTGATGACCCTGAAGCTTGCCCTGATGGCCCTGATGCTTGAACTGGTAGCCCTGTTGGCCGAGAGACTTCTGCTGGAGGCCCTGGTGGCCTAGGAACTTCAGCTGGACTGCTCTGAGTGGGTGCAGGAGGGACACCACTAGACCTTGAAAGATTAGCCAGCAAATTCTTCATATCAGACATCTCTTTATTGAACCACCTCATTGCATTTCGAATTGAGGATAGATCAGAGGAGGTTGAAGCTTGATTAGAGATAATGCCCTGAACACTTGTCTGAACGGATGACAAGACTTCTCCTTGAGCTTTCAGCAATGCCATAATAGGCTTCAGATTGACTTTTCTGTGACTCTTTCTTGGCCTTTTGTGAGCCACTCTCTTTTGCTTCCCTTGCTGAATGACAGGCTCCTCAAGATTGATATTGCTTGCACCTGGGCCTTCACTAACAGGAACACTGGCAGGAGGTGGAATTTCCTCAATGCCTACTTGCTCCCCCTGACTAGGAGCGGGGAGTTCAACACTTACTTGCTCCCCCTTAGCAGGAGCTTCTTCCAACACAACTTTCTCCAAGTGGCCTTCTGCCACTTCAGGTTCAAAGAGACTTTGCTCCCCTTGGCTAGGAGCTTCGTCCATGACCACATCTTGTTGAGTACCTGCTTGTATCTCAACATTAGCAATTGTTTCAGACTGAATTTCTGTATGGCCTGGTGCCATAGCTTCTTCTTCAACACATCCACCTTCTTTGGAAGTAGCTAAGGTGGAGGGAATGGAATCCAATACTTCTCTTAAGATTGAGGCGACTAAGGTGGTGGGCAAAGAGTCTGCCACACCAGCTGCACCTTCTTCCAACTGAACTTATGGAGAATGAGAGATAATCTCCACAACAGGTGAGACTGAACCTTCTGCCTGGCTGGACACAACTGGTACTGCTGCTTCTTGAACAACTACTGCTGCTGCTTGCTCTGCTGCTGCTGCTTCTTCTTCTGCTACTGCTGCTTGCTCTGCTGCTGCTACTTCTTCTTCTGCTGCTGCTTCTTCTTGAACTTCTGGAATATCCCCAATAATTGCTTCTCCTTCAGCCACAGAGGATTTTGACCAAATTCCATCTTGCACTGAAAAACCACTTTTCTTCAAATTTCTGGACCTTATAGACTGGCCCATCTTCTCTACTACAGCTCCAGACACATCTACTCCGAAATGCTTGAAAATCCTGGTGAGTAGATGAGCATAAGGCAAGGAAACATTTAGCTTGCTCTTTGTTTCCCAGATTTGAGTACTGGCAAATTTCATTCTCTCAATCATAACTGCGGCCAGATTTATCTCCTTGTTCTGGATTACCCAGAACATCAAGTCTGAGTCTGCCCTAGTGCATGAAGAAAAGGTAGCACTCCGAGGAACTATGATTTGGCAGACAATAAAGTGGAGCAAACGATTGAAAGCTGACATCTGATTTATATCCAATTTTCCATCCTTCAGCTTAAACCCTGGACCAATAATGCCAAGACCCTTAGCTTCATCATTTACTGAGTCCACACCACTAAAGCCTGATGTCTTCACTCCAAACAACTCATGCAATAGATCATAATCTATCTTGATCTGGGTGCCCTTTACTGTGGAGACAAGGGACCCATCTGCCTCTGATTTCAAACAAATGAAAAGGCTTTCACAAGGTCCGGGTAGCATACCTCGGTGAGAGTAACAACATCCATCCACTGCATTCTTCTCAAGGCTTCGACTAAACTGGACATGCCACTCTTCTCAAGATTCTGAACATCCACTGCCTTATTTCCGCAAATCTTCGTCTTCACAAACGTAAACCTCTCTTGCTCCTTTGGGGACAAATACTCAGCACTGTAGCCCCCTACGCTTCCGGAGATCATCGGAGCGGCCATAGGTTAGAGGAGAAGGAGATTCTGGTGAAGGGAAATGATGGAAGAGGTGGAAGCTCTCGAAGGGATTCTTCGCGGGAAGAGGAGAAAGCTTCGAAAGTTGCAGAGAGTCAATCCCAAAATCGTTAGGGCATCGGCTTTGGGTGAACAGATAGAGGATAAAAGGGTAAAGGTAGAAGACAAGTCGTTCTCAAAACGATTTGAATAAATTATTATTATTTTATCGAAAAGTGAAGCGCCAGAGGCAGTAAAGCCAGAAAACGACAAAATCGTTTGACGGGTCAAACAGCTTTTAATACGATAGCGGTCAAGGAATGTAGACAAACTGAATTTTGCTCATTGTTAAAGAGGGAAAATTTCATTTCTATCTGAAAATTTTTATGCCAATAAAATTACAGAGATCTTTTCACACATTGCACATCCCTAATTCCCTTCTAAGAGATGTAAATCTCTCTTCAGGTAGGGCTTTTGTGAAGATGTCTGCTAATTGACCATTTGTATCTATAAAAGAAATTTCTAAATTACCACTAGCTACGTGGTCTCGAATAAAATGATATCTTACCTCAATGTGCTTAGTCCTTGAGTGCTGAACTGGATTTTTGGTGAGGTTGATGGCACTTGTATTATCACACAATAGTGGAATTGATTTGATGTGAATTCCGAAATCCTCAAGTTGTTGCTTTATCCAAAGAAGTTGTGTACAACAACTTCCAGCAGCAACATATTCTGCCTCAGCTGTTGATAAAGCTACTGAATTTTGTTTCTTGGATGACCATGATATTAAACATCCTGCAAGAAACTGACAACAACCACTGGTGCTTTTTCTATCTACTTTGCATCCAGCATAATCAGCATCTGAATATCCTACTAATTCTATTTCACAAGATCTAGGATACCAGAGACCTAAATCATGAGTTCTAGCCAGATATCTAAATATTCTTTTTACTGAAATTAAATGAGACTCTCTAGGGTCTGCCTGATATCTAGCACACATGCACACACTAAACAAAATATCTGGTCTACTTGCAGTTAAGTAAAGTAATGATCCTATCATACCTCGATAATTCTTTTGATCTACCTTTTTACCTTTTTGATCACTGTCCATTCTGATTGATGTGCTCATTGGGGTTGATAATGGCTTTGCATCTTCAAATCCAAATTTCTTTAACAGCTCTTTGGTGTACTTGGCTTGACAGATATGAGTGCCATCCTTCCCTTGCTTAATTTGCAATCCAAGGAAGTAGCTTAGCTCCCCCATCAAGCTCATTTCGAATTCTCCCTGCATAAGCTTTTCAAAGTACTTGCAAAGAGATTCATCAGTAGATCCAAAAATAATATCATCTACATATATTTGCACAAGAAGTATATGTTTATCCTTAGACTTTATAAATAATGTACTATCTACTTTACCTCTAGTGAAACCATGATCTAATAAGAAAGTACTGAGCCTTTCATACCAGGCTCTAGGTGCTTGCTTTAAACCATATAAAGCCTTATGTAGTTTAAATACATGATTTGGAAATTCGAGATCATCAAAACCTGGAGGTTGTTCAACATAAACTTCCTCCTTGATAAAACCATTTAAAAAGGCTGATTTGACATCCATTTGAAATAGTTTTAAATCAAATGCAGATGCATAAGCAAGTAAAATCCTAATAGCCTCAAGTCTAGCTACAGGTGCATAGGTTTCATCGAAATCTATGCCTTCCTCTTGGGAGTAGCCTTGAGCTACCAGTCTGGCCTTGTTCCTTAAGATTATTCCAGACTCATCCAGTTTATTTCTGAACACCCACTTGGTGCCAATAACTGAATGATTGGATGGTCTAGGAACAAGTGACCATACTTGGTTTCTCTTGAACTGATTTAGTTCATCTTGCATGGCTAATATCCAAGATTCATCAGATAAAGCTTCATTGACTGTCTTAGGCTCTATTTGAGAAACAAAGGCTAAATAATCACAAGGAATTACATTACCTCTTGTTCTTACCCCTACAGATGGATCACCAATAATGTTTTCAGGAGGGTGATCTTTCTGATGTCTCCATTCTTTTGGAAGATTTTCATGTTGAATTTCAGTTTGCTGCAGTTCTTCCAGAGGAGGATCATCCTTGTCCTTAATTGAGGTATTCTTTAATTTTTCAGACAAGTCATCTGCATCATCAATGTCACTAATTTCTTCCTTTTTCAAGGAAGGGTTAGATTCATCAAAAATAACATGTACAGATTGTTCAATTAATAAGGAACGTTTATTGAAAACTCTATAACCTTTGGGTTTAGAAGAGTACCCCATAAAGATGCCTTCATCTGATTTGGCATCCAACTTACCAATGTCCCTTTTTCCATTGTTGTGGATGAAGCAAGGACATCCGAATATTCTGAAGTGGCTGATCTTTGGCTTCTTTCCTTTGTAGAGTTCATAAGCAGTCTTCTTCAGAATCGGCCTGATCATCACTCTATTAATGATATAACATGCAGTGTTGATAGCTTCGGCCCAGAAGTATCTTGGCAAATCATATTCTGATAACATGGTTCTTGCCATATCCAAAAGAGTTCTGTTTTTCCTCTCAGCAATTCCATTCTGTTGAGGTGTCCTTGGGGCTGAGAAGTTGTGCTCGATTCCTTGATCATCACAGAACTTTGCAAACTTTTCATTCTGAAACTCACCACCATGATCTGATCGGATAGAGACAATTGTGAACTTCTGATCTTTCTGAACTTTCTTACTGAAGCTGACAAAATTTTCAAATGTGTCATCTTTGTGCTCTAGAAAGGATACCCAAGTAATCTTGAATAATCATCAACTATACAAATCCGAAATTCTTTCCTCCTAGACTGGTAGTCCTCATTGGCCCGAATAAATCCATATGAAGTAGTTCTAATGGCTTTGAGGTGGTTACTACAGTCTTTGACTTGAAAGAGCTCTTGGTGTGCTTTCCTCTTGCACAAGGTTTGCAAATGCTGTCCAAGCTAGAATTGACCTTTGGCAATCCTTCAACTAGCTTTCTTTTTCTGAGCTTATTCAAACCGTCCAAGCTGCAGTGGCCCAATCTTCTGTGCCACAACTCTGTTGATTGATCTTTGTTAGCTGCCAAACACACGTCTTGATCCTTGAGTTCTTCTAGATAGAGTACATACAGATTTCTTTCTCTATAAGCTTCAAAAATGACTGCTCCATCCTTTAATATACTGCACTTTGATTCTTGGAACTGAATCTGATGGCCTTTGTCACACAACTGGCTGATGCTGATGAGATTATGCTTTAACCCTTTGACCAGCATTACATCTTCAATTACTGATCTTCCTTTGATGTTTACGGATCCACTTCCTATTACTGTGCCTTTTCCATTATCTCCATATGTGACTGTTCCTTCTTCATCTTTGAGATTAACAAAAAGCTTCTGGTTCCCTGACATGTGCCTTGAGCATCCACTATCCAAATACCATTTGGATGATTTTGATTTTCCCTGAAAGTTAAACACTAAGTTTTAGGTACCCAAGTTCTTTTGGGTCCTGAGAGGTTAGTACAATTTTTTTTCCTTTTATTATCCATTTTTTGTTCTTAGTGGGACATGTTGCTTTGTTATGTTCTAGTTTGTTACAATGGGTACAACAGGTTATTCTAGTTATTCTTTCAACTGGAGTATATTTAAATTTTTTATGTTCTTTATCCTTTTCGGATATAAATTCAGGAGTTGGATAAATGTTGGGAAAGACTTTTGTTTCTTCATTTTCCGAGGGAGTATAACCAAAACCATGTTTCTTCTTGGTTGATCTTTTAGCTCCACTCATCATTAGAAGAGGTTTGTTATTTGTGAACTTGTTTATGGTGCTTGTTAAATGTTCATTTTTTTATTTAATTTTTCTATTTCTGTTTTAAGTTCACTCAAGTCTTCTTGTTTTTCTAGATGATTTATTTTCTTATTCTTCTCTTTTAAATCTTCACATAATAATTCACTCCTTCTTTTATGTTCAGTTATTTGTTTTTCAAGTTCTTCATTTTCTGTTTTTAGGTCTGAGTTTGTATTTTCTAAACAGATTATATTTTTCTTACTAATTTTAAGTAATTTACATACTTCTTTATATTTTTCATAAAGTTCATTAAAAGCACTTTCTAAATTATCAGAATCTGAATCATTGCATGAATCAAAGGAAGAGTCAGAAGTTACCTTGTCTTCGGTGTTGGCCATGAAAGCCAAGTTGACTTCTTCACCTTCACTGCTTGAGCTTGACTCACTGTCTGAGTCACTGCTGTTCTCCCAAGCAGCTGCCATTGCTTTCTTTTTATACTTCTTGAATCTTCTGAAGTTGTCCTTCTTCTTATGATCATTCTTTTTGAGCATTGGACAATCTGCCTTGATGTGTCCAGGCTTCTTGCATTCATAGCATATTACTTCTCCTTTCTTTGGATCCTTTACTTCTGGTTTTCTGAAGTCTTTGTTCTTCTTGAAAAATCTTCTTCCGGACTGATACTTCTTTTTCTTTGCTAATATTCTCTGAAGTCTTCGAGACAGCATGGCTTCTTCATCATCACTGTCTTTGCTACCTTCACTGTTATCCAAAGATTCTTCTGATATCTCATCATTCGCTTTGAGAGCATTAGATTGCTTCCTTCTGCTGGAGGATTCTCCTAATCTCTCCATGTTTATCTCGTGAGCCATGAGAGATCCTATTAGCTTTTCCAATGACATTAATTTTAAATCATTGGCTTCTTCAATGGCTGTTACTTTTGGAGTCCATGAAGATGGTAGAGATCTGAGGACTTTTCTAACCATGTCTGGTACATCATAAACCTTTCCCAATCCAGCTAATCCATTTGTAATGTCTGTGAATCTGCTGAACATCTGAGTTATTGATTCACCTGACTGCATCTGGAATCTTTCATATTGAGCTACTAGAATATCTATTCTCGTTTCCTTTACCTTGTCTGTCCCTTCATAGGTAATTCTGAGCTTTTCCCACATCTCCATTGCGGATTTGCAGGCTGAGACTCTATTGAATTCTTTCTTGCTTAGGGCACAGCATAATATGCTCTTGGCTTTGCAGTTTAAGGATATTCTTTTCCTATCATCATCTGTCCACTGAGCCTTAGCGTTTGTGACCAAAAGATCACCTTCTTCTACAATGGACCAGATTGTGTAATCATGACCTTGTAGAAAATATTCCAATCTAGTCTTCCAGTAGGTGTAGTCTTCTCCATCGAACAAGGGAGGCCTGTTGACTGACTGACCTTCGAAGTTGCTTTGGGCTGCCATAGATCTTTGCTCTTCAGATCGTTGGATCTTCTTCTTTGTCGAAGAGACGGACTCTGATACCACTTGTTGCCCAGCTAGCTAGCCCAGAGAGGGGGTGAATGGGTTATTAAAACTTCTATCTCTGATTAAAAACATGTTTACTAAAAGGATTGCACAACTTAATAACAAGGTTAGAGTTAGAGCAAATAAGACAACAATCACACAAAACACAACCACAAGACACAAGGATTTTTATCCTGGTTCGGAACTCCTCTCCACAGGAGACCTACGTCCAGTCCCTGAGCAATACCTCAGGATTTCACTACCAAGGGTACAATCCCCCTTATGGATCCTTACACCCAGCCTCAACTGGTCTTCCTTCAACCTGAAGGGAAAAACAACCACCCTGGATACCACCAGGTCTTCCTTCGTCCAGAAGGGAACACAACTAAAGAAGAAAATGTGTGAACAGGCTTCAGACTCTAGCTTAACAGGCTACAAGCTGAAGCTACCAAGGCCCGAGAGAGAAAGAGATTTAGCAAGGTTTTCTCTCCAAGGACTACACAAGCTCTCACAAATAAAATCTCCTTTGATCACTGAGAGCTAAGAGCTAAGAACAAGGTTGGAGTGGAAGCTTCGCTCTTCTTTTCAATCTTCTAAAGACTCGAAGAGATGGTTCTCTTTCTTTTTGAAAATGCAAGTCTTGTTCTCTCAATCTTGTGTGCTCTTCTCCGTCTTGAGTCTTTTATTTATACTTCTGATTCAAATTTGAACGTTGAAGTGTCCGTTGTCTCTTATCCTGGTGTACGTTAGACTGGTCACCAAGGAAGCTTCTGATCTTCAGTCTTTTATCCTTTAGTACACGCCAGAGAAATGTTTTTGGAATCTTGTATCTTGTATCTAACGTTGTACAGATGAGTCTTGTCAGATATCTGCAAGCATATCAACAATAAATAGAGGACAGCTAGGACTGTCGTTGATTGTTAGTTACAGATGGAACATATATTGCAATATATAGCAAGGCTCCGTTCTGTCTAAAAAGTACGTAGACAGAGTAGCATGGAAATGGAAGATATTGTCTGCATGCATGGGAGATACGATCAGAGAGCATTTAATGCGTAGCAGTCAACAGACAAGATATGACTTTGACTTTTCAACGCTATTAAAAAAGCATTATACTGATACAGCAAGAAATTCGATATAAATAATCCTAATGCTTTCATGACTTATGAAATCGTTATGAGTTATAGCAAGTCGTTATGAACACTTATCAAGTCGTTATGAACTGTAAAGAAATCGTTATGACTATCAAGTAGTTATGAACTGTAAAGAAATCGTTATGACTATCAAGTAGTTATGAACTGTAAAGAAATCGTTATGAACTCTAAAGAAATCGTTACGAGGTCTAAAGAAATCGTTACGGCTAGAGAGTCGTTGCGAGTTCTAAAGAAATCGTTACGAGGTCTAAAGAAATCGTTACGGCTAGAGAGTCGTTGCGAGTTCTAAAGAAATCGTTACGAGGTCTAAAGAAATCGTTACGGCTAGAGAGTCGTTGCGAGTTCTAAAGAAATCGTTACGAGGTCTAAAGAAATCGTTACGGCTAGAGAGTCGTTGCGAGTTCTAACGAAATCGTTACGAGGTCTAAAGAAATCGTTACGGCTAGAGAGTCGTTGCGAGTTCTAAAGAAATCGTTACGAGGTCTAAAGAAATTGTTACGGCTAGAGAGTCGTTGCGAGTTCTAAAGAAATCGTTACGAGGTCTTAAGAAATCGTTACGGCTAGAGAGTCGTTGCGAGTTTCTAAAGAAATCGTTACGAGGTCTAAAGAAATCGTTATGGCTAGAGAGTTGTTGCGAGTTCTAAAGAAATCGTTACGTGGTCTTAAGAAATCGTTACGACAGTCAAGTCGTTACGGGTTCTAAAGAAATCGTTACGAGGTCTAAAGAAATTGTTACGGCTAGAGAGTCGTTGAGAGTTCTAAAGAAATCGTTACGAGGTCTAAAGAAATCGTTACGGCTAGAGAGTCGTTGCGAGTTTCTAAAGAAATCGTTACGAGGTCTAAAGAAATCGTTACGGCTAGAGAGTCGTTGCGAGTTCTAACAAATCGTTACGAGGTCTAAAGAAATCGTTACGACAGTCAAGTCGTTACGGGTTCTAAAGAAATCGTTACGAGGTCTAAAGAAATCGTTACGTCAGTCAAGTCATTACGGGTTCTAAAGAAATCGTTACGAGGTCTAAAGAAATCGTTACGAGAGTCAAGTCGTTACGGGTTCTAAAGAAATCGTTGCGATGTCTTAAGGAATCGTTACGATATCGATTTGTTTTGAGTTTTTCGGTCAAAGAGGAAATCGTTCTGCTTATCAAAGAAGTCGATACAAAGACTTGGACAGAATGAGAGATGAGACTTACCTGATTGTCTTGAACTTTCATTTTTCTTTTATTTCTTGTTCTCAAGGCTCAAGTAATCCATTAGTACTATTTTGTTAATCATCAAAATTAATATATAAATAAATGAATTATTTATTATGGGGACAGTTTGGTCATCAAAATCATCATGGAAGAAATGAATAAACAAGCAATCCTGTTTTAATGACAACCATTTTTTTTTTAATTAATGACTCTTACACAAGGAAGATCGTTGGTACTTGGCGGAGGTTATTCCTTACACATAATGATAGTTTCCAAACAAGCATGACTTGTCCTTCCACAGTTCACCATTTGATATACCAATTGATCTTTGCATAAGAGTCCCAATTGATTTTAGTTTTTATTTAGCAGGGAATCTCTCAGAAAAAATTTATCTGGTGAGATTTTCATTTTCTTTCATTCTCTTCACTTACTTTCCTTGTAGCCTTTGTCATGAAGCCTTCATCTTGAAATTGACTACAAGGATCCCTGCATCCAACATTCAAGTAGCACATTTCAGAACCCAAACTTGTTTGGGTCCTAAGGATCTTCCATGAATTTGCAACAACAATTTTTGAATCCAAAAGGATTTTATATTTGGTGCATTTTTCTGAAGACTAGAAACACTAGAATCTTGGTTTCTAATCTTAGAGTTATTGGTATAGAATGCACCACTGACATACTGAACATTTTGTTTTCTATTTTTCAGATTTTTATCATTGAGATTTTTATCATGGAATTCAGAAGAGATCTTTTGTGCAACAGTTCATTTTTCATGTATAAAGAATTTTTGAGTGTTTTCATCATGAACATGATCTTTATTCTTATGTACGTTAACATGAAACATGGGAGCATGCACAAGATTATCAATTCTATGCCAACATTCCCTAGAAGTATGCCCAAATTTATGACATGTGAAGTACTGGACTGATTTAGCATATTTATGGAAATGTTGATCTCTATTCCAGTAAAATTTGTCTAAATGACCAGGTTTATTACAATTAAAGCAAATAAGATCATTTCTTACCTGGTACTTACCTTGGCATGTATGCATTTGCTGGAATCTCCTTTTTATGTGAGAAGGCTTACCATGAGGAGAAGGAGGTACCTTTTGGTGGCTCTTGACATGATGTGAATTGGGAACTTACCTTGGAGCTTTTTAGACTGATGGAGGAAGTAGATGAATCTTCTTAACAGTAGCATTTTTCTTTTTCTCTGTCTGTTTCTGAATAAGAACTTTCACAAGTTTTTCATTAGAATTGACAGAATTCTTGTTTCCAGCAGCTTTAACAAATGTTCATTTTATTTTATTTTCATTTTCTTATCTCTCACAGAAGCAAGACTTGTATATTTAGTATTCTTCAATTCATGTTGAAGCTTCTGTTTTTCAGCTTTTAATGCAACAACTTCTTTTTCTGAAATTTGAAGTTTATTTAGCATAACATCTAAAGCATTTTTCATCTTGTTCTTTTCATTTTCAAATTAAGTAATTTGTTTTTCCAAATCATGAATTTTATTACTTAAATTGCTACAATCATTGTCCAATGGTTTGTCATGCAACAAGCATTCAATCTTCCTTTTGAGATGTCAATTTTCTTCAACAAGTTGTTTGCATCTTTCATTTATTTGATGATCATGAGCCATGTTAGAAATCTGTTTGTTTATTTGATCATTATCAAATTTGAAGTTTTCATTGAGATCAATCAATTTCTCATTTTCATCTTTCAAATCAAGATTTTCATATTCCAATTGATCATGATTTTCTTTCAACTTGGACAGCTTGTTTTCACAAATTTTGATTTTATCTTTCAAACTTTCTTTTTCAGAATTCAGTTTCTGAACTTCAATTTTCAAATTCTCATTTTCTTGTAAAGGTTCTTTATCATTGTTCTGGAGCAATTCAAGTGTATTTTTCAATTTTTCACTTTCTTTGTGGCAATGTTTTAAAGTCTTTTTCAAATCTTTATTTTTAGTGTTTAGCTTTGCATTCAGATTTTACATCTTTTCACAAAATTCAATCAATTTAACATAAGACATGCCTTCATCTGCATCAGAATCAGAATTAGAATACATAAATGGGTCTGGAATTGATTTACCTGACCTTGTAGACCCATTGGAACTCTTGTGTTCTGAAGAGGATGAAGAATGCTCTGAGCTCATGGAATGTGCTGTGAGAGCCACAATTTTCTGAATTGGTGATTTTATGGATTCATTGAGGTTCTTCTTTGCCATTGAGCATTTGTGTATTCCTTTTGTTCCTTTTCTTTGTGCTTCCTCTGAAAAAGTTGTTGAAAGTGAGATTGGGGATTTCTCTGAAATTATAACAGGAAATTCATGCAGAATAAATAAATTTGCCATTATACCAAAACTCAAAAGACTATTAGATCTAATTACAGTGAATCAATGTAAAGAAATTAGATCTAACAATTAGAGTGGTTAACCCGCTCTGATACCAAATGTAGGAATCAGAGCGATTAAGCACACAGAGACAGTGAAAGATCAAACAAACAGTTCAAGCAGATAGAGCACAGAGATCAAACAGAACTAATCAAATCAGATCAGAAACAAATATTAACCTTCTCAGATACCAATTGTAGGATCGAATGGGTGGATGGATCAGATCTAGAAGGGGGGGTTGAATAGATCTAACACCAATTAATGCGGAAGCTTAAGCAATTCAAAATTACTTCGAATCAGAGATCAATTCAGATAAACAGTTTACTGATCTGAAGTATGGGTGTGTGTAGATTATGTGTGATTAGTGTGTGTGAGCAAATTAATTGGAAGTGTAAACAAAATCCCTATGCATGCATCTAGCGCAATACAAAGTCAAACCACAATTCAAACCACTACACAGGATTTTTAGGTGGTTCAGAAATCACCTCTAGTGACTCCTACGTCCACCCCTCACATAGTGAGGCCACACTACTCAGAACCTTGAGTACAACACACACTGGAGCACGACGACTCCAAACAACCTTGAGCACGACGGCTCAACACACAACCTTGACTTCAACGACTCACAAACTGAGCACGACGACTCAAACAACAACCGGAGCACGACGACTCCAAATTGAGCACGACGGCTCAAACCACACAGTGAGTGCGACGACTCACAAACCAGAGCTCGATGGATCACAGTACAAAAGCTAGATCAAACACAAAAGAGATAGATACTCTAGCAATGATCTGATTCAAGACAATTTCATACACAGAAATTTGTGTAGAACTTCATGCACAAATCTCATAGACGAAATAAGAAAGAACAAACTCTAAAGTGAGAGAAATGGATGTAGAATGAGTGTTCTTCGATGAAGAGGCCTTGCAGACACTTCAATTGATGAGCCTTGATGGAAATCGATGGAGATTCTCCTCAATAGGCGATGCTCTGCTTTAATGACATCTGAAATGCCAGAAGTCCTTCTTCTCCTGCGCCTCTTCAGTTGGATATGCTCCCTTCCCTAGCAAAGCAACCTTCTCTCCAGAGATTCCCCTTGATTCCCACGTCCTTCCTCTTGAAAGGATGGCTTGCAACTTCTGGAGATGGAGCAAGATCTAGAAAGCCCCCTTTTTTCCGCCAAAAAGCTTCTTCTGGAAGTGTATGGGCCATCCTTCCCTTTGGGGTACAAGGAGCATGGGTATTTATAGCCCTATATGTCCATAAAGTGCCTTGGATGCATGGGCACGAAAACCTAGGCAGATTCCCTTGATCCCCAAGCGGCCACGTGTCTAGAGAAATCGACGTTTTTTGAGTTTCAGTCGGAGTGTGTCGACACTGTCCCAGAGTGTGTCGACATACTGTCCCAATTTGCACAAAAGGATATTCTGGGAGATGGCTCTAGTGTCGACACACTCACCGGCTGTGTCGACACACTGTCCTAGTCTGGCAAATGGGTCTTCTGGAGACTGGGTCTAGTGTCGACACTGCCTAGGACTGTGTTGACACAGTGAACCCTGTCTTCATGAATTTGCCTTAGGGATTGATGCCTAGTATCGACACCATCAGTGGGTGTGTCGACACTACCATGACAAGAAATATATGTCCCTGAAAATTAAACACATAAATCATTAGTACAATGTATTATCATGACTGTATGTGATATTAAACATCAAAAACATGTTGTTTAAGTATTATTGTGATATGTATAAACTATATAACATGTTCAACATGTCATCATCAAAATCACAATATGTCATCATTAAAATCACAATATGTCATCATCAAAATCACAATATGTCATCATTAAAATCACAATATGTCATCATTAAAATCACAATATGGCATCATCAAAATCAAAGTATGAGTGATGTTCATTGGTCATCATTGAAATACAACTTTAGGAAATTCCAAAACACACTCAACCCAACAAATAGGTGAAAGACAAAAGGAAATAATGCATGATATGTACATCTATTTTTTTGGAATTTTGAGATTTTCTCATTTTTTTTAGATTTTTGAGATTTTCTGATTTTGTTTTTTGTTTTTGGGGTTTTCTAATTTTAATGTTTTTGGATTTTTTAGATTTTCTATTTTTTTATTTTTTTTGTTTTCTATTTTTTTTTTTGGTTTTTGTGATTTTTTATTTTCTTGTATTTTTTAGATTTTTGGGATTCTTTATTTTTTGGATTTCTACGGTGTACAATGTTTTTGGATTTTTGATTATTTTTTGGATTTTTGAGATTTTCTGATTTTTTTTGGATTTTTTGGGATTGTCTATAGCGACACCTTCTGCATTTGAGTGATCAGCTAGGAGTCTTACCTTCCATCTTACACTTGTCAAGACACCTTCTAGGTACAATGTACGTTAGTTCTATGCTTCCCTAAGGCTGATTGCCCCTGGTCGCTAGTGTTCCTACGCAGACCAGGCGCAGGGGATTCCAGTCATTAGTGGTGATAGGAAGACTTAAGGGGATAAGTCTCGGCATCGGTGCTTGGGACACTGACTTATTCGACTTGCAAGGGTGTATCACACATGGACTTCGTCTATTGTCCAGAGACTTTGTGGTCATTGCCTTTTGTTTGGGGCATGCGTGCGACCGGGCTCAAAGGCGTCCCGCGGGGAACTGTACTACCACTCTTTGCCATTCCCATATTATAATTTTTTTTTTCAATCATTTATTATTCTATTTTATTATTATTTGTTTCTTTTCAACTGACCGTCCCTCTTTGAGACTTCATTCACACATGATCTACGCCCTCCCTTCCCTACAAGTCAGCATCCTTTTGCCCCTAGACCTTGTCCAAGTGAGAGAAGAAAAGACCTTCATTCCCCTACACTAGGGCTAAGTAGGAACACATTTGACTAAGGGAATTAAGCACGGGTTGCCGTGTTGTGTTTGTTAACTGAAACCAGAAATTGTCTAACAACAAAATGGATGTGAAACTCGCAGCTGCTAGCATTCGGTTGCAAAATAGTGCCGCCATTGAAAATCTTTTATTAAGGGTAGAATCTTTTAAGATATAACCCATTCCATGGGTGAGAGAGCTCTTCACCTTCGACATTGACTAGCCTATACACTTTTTCAGGGTACACTTCCTTGATGACGTACAACCCTTCCTAATTTGCCTGCAACTTTGACCTAGGACCTCCAGATTTTATGAAAATTTGTTTCAAAACCATGTCCCCTTCTTGGAATTTGCATTCAATTACTTTTTTTTGAAAAGATCTTGAGAGTCTATTTTGATAGGAAAGCACATGATTGGCTGTGGCCAGACGCCGCTCATCTAAGAGTTCCAGCTGAGTAAGTAACGCCTCTCGACGTTCATCAAGGTTAAGTTCCTTGTCCAGTTGTACCCTTAGCGAAGGAATGAGGATCTCATGTGGACATACTGCCTCCATCCCATAAGTAAGTGAAATGGTAGTTTGCCCAGTCGGCGTGCGGACGAGGTACGATAGGCCCATAAAGCCTCAATCAATTTCTCAGGCCAATCAGTAAATTTATGAGACTCATAAGTTTTCTTTTAAATTTTCAAAAGTGTTTTGTTTGTGTCTTTGGCTTGACCGTTGCCCTGTGGATAGTACGGAGACGAATGATGTAGAGAAATGTTAAATTTCTTACATAGGTCCTGAAGCTCTTGAGATATGAACTGGGGTCCATTGTCGGTGACGAAGCCGCTTGGCACTCCAAACCGCGAGATGATGTTCTTCATGATGAATCTGCACACTGTTGCACCTTTGATTTCTGCAAATACTTCGGCTTTGGCCCACTTGGTGAAATACTCAATAGCAATAAGGATGAAGCATTTTTGTTTAACTTGACCATTAGGATCATCAAGAGGTCCAATGATATCAAAGGCCCACATGGAGAAAGGCCAAGGAGAAGATAGTGGATGTATGGAGGAAGATGGAGCATGGATCTTATCGGTACGGAGCTGGCACTTGACACACCTACGGACGTAGATGGCGCAATGTTCTTCTAGGGTTGGCCACTAATAGCCCTACCCAACGATTTTCTTAGCTAGCATTTGGCTATTCACATGCCCTCCACACTCACTAAAGTGAGCTCCTTCCACTACTCTCCAGGCTTCTTTGTCCGACAAACATCTGAGGAGCATTCCATTTAGAGCACACCTATACAATACTTATGCAACGATGGTATATCTTAGCGCAGCTCTATGGATGGCTCTTCTATCCTTAGCCTCAGCTTCTTCGGGGAAGGTACCGTCCTTGCAATACTGCTCGATCTCATGGTACCATGGCCTTTCTTCTTCCAACATTTCTCCCAGTTCCATAAGCATTACTTCCTTTGCTTCCCTTCTCTTTGCCTTCAACACTAACGAGCTCTTGAGGTTATTGAACCACAGATCCAGAGTGGAGGGTGCTTCTAACCTCTGGACAATGATAGTCTCAGCGTTGCGGCTGAGAGGGAAGGAGAGAGATGAGGCCAAAGATGTGAGGGCATCGGCCAGGATATTCTGAGAGCGGGGAGTGTGAATGTAGATAAGCTTGCGGAATTTCTTGGCCAAGAGAGTGACCAGATCCCGATAAGGTTTGAGCTAGGGTCACGAGTGCGGTAGGTAGAAAGAACAAGCTGAGAGTCTCCTATGATCTTGAGATGACGCGCGCCTAAGAGATAGGCAAGCTTTAGACTGGCTAGGAGAGCCTCATACTCGGACACATTGTTAGTGGCAGGGAACTGAAGTTGATATGCTAGTGGAATGGTGATCCCTTCTGGGGTGAGCAAGACAGCACCTATGCCCCGTCCCCTTGAATTGAGAGCTCCATCAAAATGGAGTGACCAGAAGGGATCGCGAGATATGAGTGATAGCTTTTTGTCACGAAATTCCTCTTGGACCGTGTAACTATGAGGAAGAGGAAGGTAAGCAAGGTGCTCAGCAATGGCATACCCTTTTATAGCCTTCTAGACTATAAAAGTGATATCGAATTGAGACAAGAAGATCTGCCAACGTGCCAATCTGTCGGTGAGGACTGGCTTTTCCAGGAGATACCTAATAGGATCCATTCTAGAAATCAAACTCACCTAATGGGCTAGGAAGTAGTGCGTCAATTTTTGCACTACCCACACTAGTGTTGCACACGTTTTCTCCATTGTGGTGAATTGAAGAGCCTATATAGGTAATAGACTGCCATTTCTTTACCAGAATCATCATGCTGAGCAAGGACAGCTGCTAGAGAGTCCTAAATAGTCGACAAACATAGTATTAGGGGTTTTCCTACGACAGGCACCTGCAGCATGGGCGGATTCATCAGATAGCTCTTGAGCTCATCAAAGGCTTCTTGGCACTTATTATTCCATTCGAATTTGGCTCCTCCTTTTAACAGTTCATAGAAAGGATGACACCTTTGAGAATGCTAAGATATGAATCTCTTTATGTACTGTAGCCGACCAATCAATCCTCGAAGCTCAGATATGTTCTTAGGAGGAGGCATCTCATTTATTGCCTTGGCCTTGTTTGGGTCTATTTGAATTCCCCGCTTGCTAACTATGAAAACTAATAGCTTACCTGAGGAAACCCCAAATACACACTTTCTTGGATTCATCTTCCATTGATACTCTTGTGCGCGTCGAAACACCCTGGCAAGCACGGAGGAGTGTTCACTTCGGCTCCGAGACTTCACCACGATATCGTCCACGTAAACCTCGACATCAATATGAATCCTATCGTGGAAGATTGCTAACATTGCCCTTTGATAAATGGCGCCGACATTCATTAGTCCAAACCAGATGACCACATAACAATAAGTTCCCCAGGGCATGGTGAAGGAGGTTTTCTCTTGGTCCTCCGAGGCTAGACGGATTTGATTGTATCCTAAGTAACCATCCATGAATGAAAGGGTTTAGTACCCAGCGGTGTTATCAATTAAAACATCCAAATGAGGTAATGGGAAATCGTCCTTTGAACATGCCTTATTTAAGTCACCGTGACTATATTAGCCACCCACAAAGGATTGAGGACTACACGGATGAACCTAGCTTTGTGTAGTTTATCAATTTCCTCTTTCATCTTCAAAGCAATGTGGGGGAGGAATCGTCTCAATTTTTGTTTGACGGCTATTGCCCCTGGCTTCAAGATCAGCCTATGTTCCACTAACTCGGGGTCAATGCCGGGCATGTCATTGTATGACTAGGCAAAAGAATCCTTGAACTCCCTCAATATCTCTATGTGCACTTCTTCTTCTTCAAGAGGAAGGTTGGAAGCTATAGTTAATAGTCTGGGTTCTTCTTCTATCCTAATGTTTACCTCTTTAGTGGGTTCATCCACTGCCAACGTGGGTTCATCAAATCTCCTCATACACTGGCATACATCTCGGCAGCGTCCTCTATTTCACCATCTTCTTCATTCACTGGGTCCTCCTCAGCTAAGATTCCATACACTCCAAATCCATCGTCTAGCCCCTCCTCTTCATGCTGAGCTTCTATGTTCATAATGACAACTTCTTGGACGAACTCTTCAACAGCTAGAAGAGCGCCACACCTTTGTACCAGATCCATTAAATATCTACGGGGGTATGCCACTACCCTTACTCTTCCTAGACTGGGACGGGGACTTGCGAGATTCTACCCTTGAACCTAAACTAGGGTTGATATTTACGGAAGACTCTGGAGAAGTGTCTAGAGGATTATTGGAAGGGAAAGAAAGGGGTGCGACACGGCCACAGGGGTCCTCCGATGGAACTAGAGGCAGAGGCAGGCCACCAGAGCTCAGGGTGCCTGTAGCAGAATTAGGGTGTAGGGGAAGAGAAGGCCCCTCACCCGAATCGCCCAACATGACCATGCTGGTCAGCGAGCGAGGGTTGCTTTTCAAGCAGAAGGAGGAGGGAAAAGGTGAGGATCTCCGTCGAAGAAGGAGGAGTGCACGGATGACGAGGATCGCCGTCAAGAGCAAGGGAAAAGCGGAACGGGGATCGCCGTCCGAGATTTGAAAGCGAGGAGTGACAGGGATCGCCATCAAGCACAAGGATTGCGGTAGAAACAGAAACCGGAGATTGGTGCTTGGAAGGAAGGAAAGACGGGGATCTCCGTCCAACGAAGGAGAGAGGGAAAGACGGAGATCGCCGTTCGAAAAGGGGAGGAAAGACGAGGATCACCGTCTGATTGATGGGGGGGGAATGAGAAGGAAAGGGAGCATATTTATTTTTTTTCATTTTTGAATTAGACAGATCGTACTAAACTAAGAAAAAAAAGGAAATTAACTATCCTACATACGGAGGCATCGGGAGAAGGAAAGAACGGTGCCATTAATGGAGATGACGAAATGGGGCGAGGGAGTGGTTAACGCTTCGAGAGTGTCAAAAGAGAATTGGAGAATAAGAGGAGGAGAAAGAGGGATGAATTAGAATTTATAAACAAGAATTGAAAATATGGAATGACTAAAAGGCCGGGGGTGCCCTTGCCAGAACTCTTCTACCAGATTGATGGGGTGTAATGTTTCAAAATCCTCACCATACCCAAGCAACTGTCGCTTGGAGGTGGTTGCTGATGCTGATTGTGCTAACTCCGCCACTGATGGGGGCTGCATGATACTAACTTCCCTGAACAAAAGAATGATCATTGTCATTAGGTCTTCTAAATTTGACTCTTCTGCCTTTGCCTCTTCAGCCTTCTTCTTCTTGTCAGGCTGCTGGGCTTCCAGAACTTGATGTGTTGACATCGGTGCCTCTGTCATGACGGTGTTGTACCCTGGTTGTACGGGTCCTCTGACCAAATAATCATATAATGTCCAGGTAAGAGGTTCTTGCTCTGCCTTTGAAGTAGATGAGAACGGTGCCCATGGGTTAAGTTCCTATTTGTACCCTAAACCACGCCTTGTAATTTGCTTTGAGCTAGTGATGGCTCACATTCATCTCTGGAGATATGCAACGAGACCCTTTCCCTATTGGTAGCCAATCTTGATCATGATGTCCCAACCTTTTGTATCTACCGGTACACTTTTCTTGATGGCTGCCAATGATGGTGACACTGTGCTTGTCGCGACGCCCTTGTCAGCCGCGTTCTCTGTAGTGCGGGAGAATGATGGTTGGACCTTCTTCTTATCCTCCGGCCAGCCAGAGGACAAGAGCTCCTCGTCTGATGATGCTTGGGTGCCTGTCAAAACAAAGAGAAACAAACAAATAAACCCTGTTAGAACATATTTAAACGTAACATCTATTAAAAAATGAAAGGAATGGGGAGAGCATGGATGGAACGAACCTGGGGTGGTTTTTTAAACCCTTTTGGTGTATGGAAAATGTGGGAGGAAAAAATAAAAATGTGCCTTACCTAAAAACTAGAGTAATGTGCATGAAAGGAGAATGAGAGAGGGAGAGGAAGAAAGAGCCCTGAATAGGGCAACTCCCTGGCTGCTGATGATGTCTCTGAATGTTGGAGAAACCTCAGAAGTCGCCTCCCCCACGCCCAAGCTTCATAGACGAAGAAAATTGCATCATTTGGTGAAGAGAATGTGATGAAATATAGAGGGATGAGAGGGCCACAAGCTAAGTGTCAGGTCTGACAAAAATTCGGCAGCACTTCGTGGTGAAAAGGGGGCTCTCCTTCCTCTGAAGGAGAAGAAGTGCTTACATAGAGCATGAGAGAGAAAATCCCGTCCATGGGAGATAATGACCAAAAATGAAGGATAAATCCAAGGCAAATTCGTGGGGTAGAGTCCTAGGGAGGCCCCAAGGTGCCCTACAACCCCAAACCGCGGCCAAGGGGTTGGGAGGTTGCTATGGGATAAGGATAATGCCAATAAAGGATACATAGGAGATGGTTGCGGAGGCCAGCGCACGTGGCTGTAGTCACGACGGGTCGTAGGGACGCGACAAGGGTCGTCGCGATGGCCAGAATGGTCGCGACCTTAAGGGCACGTGCATGGATATGCATGGACTGTCGCGACGGCCATGGGGGCGCGATAGAGGCTAACGCGGCACTACGACCCATCACGTTAAGGAAAATCGATTATTATTGAGTTTTTGACCAATCATAAGGGAGAATATTCAATAATGGGGCATAAGGACTCGTTAAGGGATAATTTGATGGGATTCGGGCTTTTAATGCCCTCAAAGCAAGGCTAATGAGTGGGTTCAAGGTGAGTGACCAACTAGGGGCTGATTAAGAGAACAAGAATAATGGTTCGACTTATAGGCCAGAATCGGGTGTCTACATTGAGGTGTCTAACAATCACCTAATTGAATGCAAGATTGATATGGGTAATTTACACGTTGTTATTGATTGATTGATTGATTAATTGAACTGTTATATGTAAAATGGCCAAATCTATTGTACATGTCATCGTTATTGAATCCAATATGTCATTGTCCATTGGAATTCTATGGAATTCAAATTGAGATATCCATTGTACATGCTATTGAATATTGAATCTCTTCTATATGACAAATGATCGTACTGTCATCCATTCCATTATTAAATCATTTTGTCTCACATGATAATTGTCATTGGATTTAGCTTACTGAATCATTTTTGTACATTTTATATCTTGGAATTGTCCATATTGTTATCATGATCGTCTTGTCATAAGTACTGCATGCTAGTATCTTGCCTAATAAATTGTTAATTCATGTGAATTGTCACATCCCGAGAATTACGCAATAGATATTAATAATGCGGAATATAATTCGAGACGATATCTCGAGACGTGAACAGTCGGCAAATAAGCCTCTAGCTAGCACGCACTAAATGTATAACAACATACATCATCATAGGGCCCAAATATTGAACTCAACTAATCTTGTATTCAAATCTCAACTCATTGTATTCCAAATGGAAACTATTATAGGACTAAGACTCAATAAAAGAAAAAGTACATTTATTCCTCACTTCCTACTACATGAATCTAACATTCAAAATAAACTACTATAACTAGACTCATAGTTGGAACGCTCATCACTCGGACGCATTCCCATCCTCGACTTGCTCTTCCTCTTGAATGTCATAATCACCTAGATTGGGTAAAAGTAGGGAATGAGCAAACTAGCCCAGTAAGATTTATATCTCAATGTGCGGGCAATGATATAAGTGATTAACAGTTTAGAACTAGGTAAACACGATGAATGTCATGATATGCATGTGCGAATAAAAATCATTAAAACATGATACATGAACAAGCTAGATAGAGTGATCACGATAGAACAAGATCTAGAAGGATATAACAAGATAGAACTAGCAACAGATCACTTGGTATAAGCACGTAAGATTTCACTTGATGTCAATAGCTTTCAAGAACGCAAGATATCACTAATTGCAATAAATGCAGGATGGCCATAACACGCAAGCAAGCAAGAACGCACGATCATGATAATGTAACACTACTCAGGCACATAGACACTAATGTACACCAAAGAAAGATCCACCGAGAATGTACACCAGGACACGTGCATCTGGTTATTGTATCTATCATTCAACACGACATGCACGACTTCCAGTGCAGATGCAACACCGGTAATCATTATACCCCATGGTTAACAGTATATTTATGACTCTCCCTCATTGGGGCTAGACTGGAGCCCTTAGACACTCGCCATGTCCGATCAGCATCTCACTTAAATTTAAATGTAGATACCCACAGTCATTAATAGTGGCCAATGAGAGTTTCAATAAGCAAGCATGTGTAATGCCATGTTCATGATGATGATGAGAATGAGTAATAAGTAAATTGAACATGATTTCATGATAACAATGGTCAAGACATAAATTTGGCAGCATAACAGTACGATTTATACTTTAGTTCAATCTTTACATTAATGGCTTTAATCTAGATTGTAAATCACACTCACGAGAACAAGATGAGAGAGGAAGTGCACGCTATCTCCGGGGAACATCAATGGTACAACCAACTCGGCCTCCATGTGGGAATCCACAAAGAGCGGAGATTTACGAAGGTCTTAGAAAGAGGTCTCTAGTCTTATCGATTCGGAATGACCGAAGAGAGCTTCTAAATCCCCATAGAAGGGCTGCCTAGATGTGCAAGTGTGTAGTGATGTACGCATCTCAATTCACAATCCACCGGTTTCAAACTCGCAGAAAGCACTTAACACGATGGCATGCAATGACAATGCATTTAACTACACATGGGTTTGTAAGATTTTAAGATAATAATTATCATTTAATCAAGCTAGAACAGTAACACGATCAAATCACAAGTTTCATGAGTGATCATATCATTAAGAAAGCAATTAGAATAATATTCATGTACTTGTACCTTTTAAATGGATTAAACATTTTTAAGCCGTTAAATAGACATCATGTAATGATCAGAAGCAAGACATCCAAATTATACACTAGCTACCATGTTAAACAGACCTCGGGCAAGCTTGGAACTATGCGTCCAACACAGAGGACGCACTTCAAAACACATTGCACAGCGAAAACTAGCGAAAACTGTGAAGTATCAAAATCGCGTCCACATGCATGGCCGTGCTAATCATTGAATCATGTCGGGGGATAAGGGCGCATCTACAGAAAATCATTAAAAAAAATATTGGGTGGGAAAAACCTCTGAAACACGTCGGGGTAAACTGCCGCGGTTCAGATCGGCCCGGACTCTAAAGCGGTGCGCAGACCCACGCGGGCCGTTGACAGGTCAACGCCTTAATCATGTCGAGGTCTTTGAACGCCATTCAGATGGTCGTGTTGCCCATGCGCGACGTGACACCAGGCACTTTAAAAGCATCCTCTGAACCGGACGTGGTTCAGAGTTTATATAGAAAACGTCGAAAACGCAGGAAACACAGGGTACGATTCATGCAATGCTTATAACTCCTAAACTAGGGCTTTTCGGACAAAAGTCTCAACATGAAAGTTGTTGGAAACATGACAGAGGAGAGAACTATTATTTTTAAATAATTTTAAATGGCCTCGAGATGAGTGATAAATGAACTTGAACAGGAAAAGACCCTAACATGCACGACTTTGGCAAAACACCTACAATTCAAAATATACTCATTGGAATTCGATGAAACCAACTTGACATGAAACTAGACTTGATGCTCTACACATTGGTATAAGATTTATTAATGTTTGGCCTGAGAAAACCTACCTTCTAGGTTAATGAAGTCTCATTCTTCAGAAATCCCTTGTTCAGACCACTATTTGAAGAATGCCTAATACTCCATGTATATTGCTAGGAAATTGGGCATTCCACTTGGTTTAGAACGTATACTTGACCCTCTTTCCAAGGGTATAATCCTTGCACAATGGGATTTTGGTTTGACCTACCTTTGGTAGACTCCAAGTGGACGATTTACACAGGTCGTAGAAGACGAACAGGGGAAGAAGATGAGCTTCTTGTGGTCGTTCCACAGCTCCCCAGCCGCCATGAACTCCTCCATATGACCCCAACAAGTTATAAAACTCGACCCTAAGGTTTGGTGGGGGGTATTTAAGCAACCATGGGTTTTAGGAGTCCTAATGCAACAAGGAAAGCCAAGTTGCGGTTTTGACATATCACTTTCCTAATTTGAGGATTTCTTCCTCTATTAGAGTGTGTGAGGCTTTAGGAAAGCTCACACCATGGTTAAGCACGAATTTGGGCTGCCAGGAAAGGCTAATTGCCTTGGGATTTTCCCTAATTACCCCCTTCTATTTTCAGCTTAATTAGAGCTGTGAATTTCTATGCATTTTATTGCATCATTAGATTTTTGGGCCAAATGTTGTCCATCAGCCCAATTATGATATTGGGTCATTAATATATAACGTTGGAAGTCTCTCCAACATTTTTATTTAATTTATGATTGTGTCGTATTTCCGTGTTAATGGTTTTCCGTCTTGTGTCCTTAATTGGATAATCAGTCACCGTGTGATGTACACTTGGTTAATCAGATTTTTCGTTGCACGAATTTCTTCGTGGAACACTTAGGAGTAATATGTGGGGTTGATTTATAATTTTTACGGATTTTGTATGATGTGTTTTAGCACATACGATAATCATACGTATGTTTAAATACTCTGATATTATGGAATTTATTTTATTTCCATTTATTCAAATTTTTTATGTAATTAAAATTTTCGGGGTGCTACATAAAGTATGCTCGCACCATAAGATGTAAATTCTACTGGGCGTTAGTGCACTCACACCTGCTTTCCATAACATTTCAGGAGACGACTATGAGGAGATTGAACATGATGGGACTGGGGAAGAGTGATGAGCTTTCAAATGTGCCCGTCTATATAGCACATCAGCCAAGATGATTAATGTTAAAAGAGTCTGCAATAGTTAGTTTTATTTTCTTAAGTCAAATGTACTGGAATGACAATAATGTGCCCTATTGTTTGGCTCTGATTATGTAAGGTTTTAAGTTATCTTTGTTGGAAATGAAATAAAGAGTTATTTGGCTGGCACAATTATTGTCTCAATTCTTTTGTTATACTTAGTTGTCTCTCTGAATTAGTCGACTGTGATACTTATACTTGTATCGCTCACGCTCTCGATTTTTAATTCCATTGCTAAATTTTGGGGTGTGTCAGTTGGTATCAGAGCCTAGGCTTTCTCTTAAGTTCTAGGCAAACAAGAAATCGTTAGGCTTAGCCACGACTAAACCCCCATATGTCGACTTGTCAAAAATCAACAGTGAGATTGGGTTAGAAACATGGGATGTCCTCTAGTTAGAATTAGGTTGAGTTAAAGTTGATGTCTAATAATTATGATGTGGTTATCTTGTAGAATTGCAATGGCCATTGCACGTGAAAGAGACTTGCAATGAACCGCCAACACACTGACCCAGGACCTACTGCAGGCCACCCAAGGTAGAGTCGAGAATCAGGGGGATCTCCACAGAAACTTTCACAGTATGAACCCACCCATGATTGGGGGTAGCACAGACCTGGATGAGGTCGAGCATTGTCTGAAAGAGATGGAACGTGTGTTTCGCGTAATGGGATGCATGGATGAGAACAAAGTTACTATGGCTACTTATCAACTAGAGAGGGAAGCACGTGCCTGGTGGGAGTCGATTAAGGCTACACTAGGAGATGCCCAAGCCACTTGGGCTCAGTTCTAGGAGTACTTCATCAATAAGTACTTCTTCGATAGAGTACAGGAGAGGAAGGCGACAGAGTTTGCCAATCTGAAACAACAAAGTCTTTCCGTAGCTAAGTACGAGGCCCAATTCTCTAAGCTGGCCCGTTATGCCTTGCACTTGGTCCAAACCGAGCGGTTGAAGGCCAAGAGGTTCATGAGCGATCTGAGGCCCCAGTACATTACACAATTGGGACCAATGGATCTACAAACATACCCAGAGATGGTGAGGAAGGCACTAATACTAGAGGACTCTCTAGCTATAACTGAAAACATCAAGAACAACATGATGAAGAGAGAATAGGGGATAATATCCTAGAGGCCACCAGCTGTGGTCGGAATAAAGAGGCCGATTATCCAAGCTGGGAACCAACCGGTTTAGAAGTTCAGAAATGGAGGCAATCAACAGGCCCCCATCAACTGGGAGTTATGCAAGCACTGTGACAAGGCTAGTTATAGGTCTGAGGACTGCTGGAAGGCACTGGGAAGATGCCTATGCTACGGAAGCCAGAGTCACAAGATTTCTGACTGTCCACATATAATTAATCAAGCACTAGATACATGCTAGGGTGGGCAGAAGCGCCAAGGTAGGCTGCAGGCTCTATAAGAACCAACTACATCAGAGGAAGGAGGTGTGGTTGAAGGTACACTTACTATTCTATCTCGTTCTGCATTCATTCTATTTGATATGGAAGCTACTCATTCCTTCATATCACAAACTTTTGCTGATACTCTACATGTAAAACCCCTCCCAATGAAAGCGGGACTAGTCGTATCAACCCCTATTGGTCCTAGCACTAAACATAGAAATCACTTTCCATCTAGTGAATTGTTAATTGGAACTCAAAATTTACCTGCTAATCTAGTATGTATGGACATGGAGGGTTATGATGTGATACTAAGAGCGGACTAGTTGTCTAAACATGGGGCTAGTGTCAACTGTAAGAAAAGCACGGTAACATTTAGTTCGCATCCAAACCTAGTGTTCTCGGGAGATAGAAATCGCAGGAGAGTATCCCTCATATCTGCACTATGAGCCAAGAGAATGATGAGGAAAGGTTGTATAGCCTTTCTAGCTACTGTGGTCATCAAGAAGGAAGGAATCAAGATCGAGAACATCTCTATTGTCAGCAAATATGTTGATGTATTCCCTGAAGACTTGCCAGGTATTCCTCGTGAGTGAGAGGTCGACTTTACTATTTAGTTGATCCCTGGAGTAGCACCAGTATCTAGGGCACCTTATAGAATGTCCCCCGCAGAACTGAAAGAGTTAAAAGAACAACTAATGGACTGCTAGAGAAAGGGTTTATCCGACCAAGCACATCACCATGGGGTGCACCTGTTCTCTTCATCAAAAAGAAGGATGGGTCAATGAGATTATGTATAGACTACAGACAACTGAATCAATTAACAATAAAGAACAAATATCCCTTGCCAAGGATTAATGAATTATTCGATCAACTGTCTGGAGCTTAATATTTCTCTAAGATAGATCTCAGATCTGGCTATCATCAGTTGAGGATTAAGGGAGAAGATATACATAAGACAACCTTCTAGAGTAGGTATGGGCACTATAAATTTATTGTTATGCCTTTTGGACTAACAAATGCTCCAACAGTTTTCATGCAGCTAATGAATAGTGTATACTGCCCATACCTCGATAAATTTGTTGTGGTGTTTATTGATGATATACTAATCAATTCCGAGACAAACGAAGAACACGAAGAGCATTTGAGGATAGCCCTACAAATTCTGAGGCACAATAAACTATATGCCAAACTAGGTAAGTGTGAGTTTTGGCTTGTAGAGGTATCCTTTTTAGGCCATGTGGTGAACAAGGATGGTATCTCTGTGGACCCATCAAAGGTGGAGGTTGTATTGAAGTGGGAGAGTCCAACAAGTGTCACAGAGATCATGAGTTTTATGTGGTTAGCATGATATTACAGAAGATTCATGAAGGATTTCTCCAAGATTGCAGTGCCATTAACCAAGCTAACTAGAAAGGAAAACCCATACTTCTGGACTGATAAGTGTGATGAGAGATTTAATTGCTTAAAGAAGTGTCTGACCTCTGCTTATTTCATCACCCTACCAACTGAAGAGGGAGGATTCGAAATATAATCAGATGCTTCTAGAACAAGTTTAGGATGTGTCCTAATGCAACAAGGAAGGGTAATAGCCTATGCCTCAAGACAGTTAAAGACCCATGAAGCGAATTACCCAGTACATGATCTGGAATTAGCAGCAGTAGCATTTGCCTTGAAAATATGGAGGCACTACATTTATGGTGAACAATTCAAAGTCTTTTCTGATCAAAAGAGCCTTAAATATCTCTTCTCAAAGAAGGAACTCAACATGAGGCAGAGAAGGTGGTTAGAATACCTTAAGGACTTTGACTTTTCCATTTAGTATCACCCCGGAAAAGCCAATGTGGTGGCAGAGACTCTAAGTGGGCAGCCAGGAGCTTTGCTAGCTAGTATGAAGCTAGGAGAATGGAAGTTGCTAGAGTGATTTGCATGTTTGAATTTAGAGATGGATGAGAAAGAGGAACAAGTGATAGTTTCTAACATCATGGTACAATCCGACCTACTCACTGAAATCAAAGAGAAGCAAGTGGCAGATCCTTTCTTAGTTGATATTAGAGAGAAGCTTGAACATAGACCAGATTTCTCCATACCACATGATGGAAGGGTGTTATTCCAAGGAAGAACATGTGTACCTGATCTGGAAGACCTAAAAAAGAAGCTACTAAAAGAAGCTCACCAGTCAAAGTATACCATTCATCCCAGATCAACAAAAATGTATGAAGACCTAAAAAGGTCTTATTAGTGGCCAAATATGAAGAGGGATGTGGCCGACTTTGTGGCGCATTATTTAACCTGCCAGCCAGTCATGGTTGAACATTTCAGACTTGTGGGTGGATTACAACCACTGGACATCCCAAAATAGAAATGGGATAGTATTGGTATCGATTTTATCATGTGATTGCCCAGGACTAGAGGAGGTATGGATGCAATATGGGTAATACTAGACAAATTGACTAAGTCAACTCATTTCTTGCCGATAAAGAGCACGTGGACAGTAGATGTGTTGGCTACATTCTATGTTAAAGAAGTGGTTATATTTCATGGGGTTCCATCTGTAGACACGCCAATTTGGCAACACATCGAGCAAATTTCATGTTATACCCCGATGCCTCGAAGTGGCTCTTCTCAATTAATATCTTGACTAATTTCCCTATCTTTTTAGGATTTTTAGAAATTTCCCCAAAGGGTCTGTTGAGTTCCATTGAAACGCGTCCAATGCTGTGGATGCCTTTTGTGAGAAATGATGTGCGGCCGTTACGATGGACGCGTATCATTCTTGCTATTAGGCACATGGTCTATTATTAAACCGTGTCCTGCCGACCCGCTGCGATTTAAAGTCAAAGATTCTGACCGCACCCTGTCAGCTCCATTTAATGGACGTCATGTCGGCAATCATGATGTCTATTTGAAGCGCGTCTGGGTGGCTCAACGAGTTTTATAAGTATCAAATCAAGGATCAGATTTTGTCAAAGATTCGATTTTCCTAAGAAAACGCGGCCAGCCACCCAGATGCGATTTAGAACCTAGATTACAACTACGATCATCTTGAAAATGTCTAATCGCACGCAAATCAAGCGATCTTCTGAATCGCGGCCTATCAGGTAGACACCTTTCAGTCGTAATAGACGTTCGCTGAATTGGACGCGATTTTGGCTATAAATACAGACCCGAGGGTCCCTCATTTGGCATCCATTCCCAACCACGGCGAAGCCCTGTCAAATTCTCACCCCTACCCACGAGCTTCAATTCTCCAACCATTTGAGGCGGGACTCTGCCGGATCGGGAGCTCCCATTCCGAAGCCGATGTGGAGTGCATGCGTCGTCCTCGCATCACCTTCTTGCGAGCCGGAATTCCCAAGCGACAGAGTAGCAGCGGGAGGGACTCCACCGCGCTCTCTCTCATTTCCCCTCATCCTTCGCCACCACCGGGCTACGCCGCCGCCTCCATTCCTTTATCCCTTTCTCTTTTAGTCCTTTTTTTCTTAAATGCATACATTTCATCAAATTTCCACACAGGCACATACATAATACTTCCATCCACCTACTTCTTAGGGGTTTGACACCGCCTCAACGAGGTGTGTTAGCCTCCATTTGCATGTTTACATTTCTCTCCCATTTACATTAACCACATCTCGTAGTCTAATCCTTCTTTCACGTGTTTTTCTAAATTTTTCTTCTTGCATGGTAACCAGCATCAAATCTTCTTCGTCGGTCAGCCGGCGGGAGAAGGAAGGAGAATCCACCACACATTCCCACGCTTTTCTTAGAGTGGAGGTAAGTACACTACGTCATTTCCCTTCCGCACGTTACTTTCGGCGCCCACGCCACCTGGCGATCGCGACACATTCCTCGTGCACACACGCACGTTCGTTTTTATTTTTTCACGTCCTCACCTCCATTTCCATTATTCACGGTACTACTTTTTCTTTTAAATTCCATATTTCCCGTCGTGGGACGAGTGTTTTCCGGAGAGTCGAGGAAAAACGCCGTCTACAACTTGGCGATCGCGATGGGACATTTCTTCTTTTGATTCCGGTTGCTTCATTTGTCACCCACGTGTGCCCCTCCTTCGTACCCCACGTGGTACAATCTCCTCCTTTCCGCACCCCATGTGGTGCCATTTGGAGAGTCCCGTCACCATTACCAAACTGTAGTCGTGTTTACCTTTACTTTTCGTTACATTTCTTACATTGGGATTTATTTGAAAAAAAAAATATCATCTTGATCCCCACCCCGTGTACATATTTTTACCTAAGAAAGCATCTCTATTTGGGTTGTACTTCTTCCACCATAATTGTTAGAAAGCATGTTACTTTGATTTCCTATTTTTTTGCTATTCTAGGTTGCACTTTTGATCCGCGTCCAGTATAAAGGGCACTTTTTATGTTCTTGCTTTGCGTTGCCGATAGACTGGACGCAATTTTGTGATAGTTTGGAGGGAGTTGCCTCGGCTCTTATAGCTTTCAGGAGCTGTCAGATCCGCGGCCGATAAAATGGATGCCATTTACTGAATCCCACCCACTTTACTGGATGCGGTTCAGTCTGTCACAAAGCACCCGTTTTTCTGCCATCAGTGTTATATTTGCATTATTTGCATTTGCAGGGCATTTCGGCCGAGGGACCTCCTTCTCGCCTCCCCTAGGATCCACACACCTTCTCGGTGAGGGCTATCTCCCCATTGGGCATTCCATCTCATTGGACTAGAGAATCCTCATCGGGACCTCCGTAAGTCTCCGTACCCCGTGGATTCCCTCACGGCGGATCGAGCTAGTTGTACCACTCTATTGAACCGAGTTAGAAAACCCATTGTGTGCAAGGAAGTTGTTTAGAAAAGCTCGAAGTTGTCATCTCACCTACTTTAGGCTTACACCTACTTTGGAGAGACACTGTCATTAAAATCCACATTAAGACATATTGAATATTTAAGTGGACGTAACCATTTTCCAAGTCTGTGATTTAAAAGTCATTAACTCCTTCTCTCAAACTCGTTTGAGTAGTTGTCTGTTAGTTGCTTGTTAAATTACACTGTGTGTCTTTAGAATTTTGCATGCAGCTTCGTTCCGGCCGATCCCTTTCAATGGCCGAGTACGAGGACTATGAGAACATGTATGATGAGATGTACGATCCTAATCAGTGAGTCCCCCAACTTCGAAACTGGGCTCACGCCGATACGTTCAGTCTACGTGTTGACACGGTGGACACTCATGCTCCCCACATCTCGCCAAGGTGTGACGCTGGGAACACCTCTTCCCCATTTGATATATCCCAGATTGTAGACATCCTCCAGAGCCTCCAAGCCTCTCAGCTTCAGGAGGTCCAGGCTGCCCTCAAGGGCAAGTCTGTTGTTGATCCAGTCCATCTCTCCCACCCGA
The DNA here is from genome assembly GCA_014218235.1 of Colocasia esculenta. NCBI lineage: Eukaryota > Viridiplantae > Streptophyta > Magnoliopsida > Alismatales > Araceae > Colocasia > Colocasia esculenta. The sequence goes on from CM024757.1 coordinate 108,602,987, forward strand.
ATGTGGATGTTCAGATTCAATCCGCTTGTGACCCGACGGCCTGAGCTTCTCCTACACCCTCGTGGGCCAATTACGTCATCCAGTCCCACCCCCACAGTCCCGTGGGGAGGCATCCTCTACCTTATGTTCAACCAAGCACCAACGTGGCGACGCCCATTCACCAACCCCGGGTCCCAGTTCATGTCTCCCCACCTGCCGGTGTCCCTTCTACACATTATCCTGTTCAGGTGGACGTCCCCCACCACCTTCCTCCAGGGGCACCTCCCAAACCTTCCGTTGATCAACTCGCCCAAGCCCTCTTAGCGAAGGTGTGGAAGCTCGAACAAAATTTCAAAAGGGTGTCCACACCCAAAGACTCCTTCGAACTGGCACTCCCTTCTATGCCAGTATTTCACCTTCCCCCCTTTGAGATGCTAGTTTACCGCCGCTATAACGGCACCGACAATCTGTTTGTGCATCTAAAAGAATTCATGTTCGAGTCTTCCTTTTGGCAAAGCGATAATCTGGCCCTTGCCTTCCTATTCTGACGATCCTTGGACGGGCCCGCCCTTGAGTGGTTCTATTCATTAGAGCCCACAAATGCTGAGGACTTCGAGACCGTGCAGAGGAAGTTTTTATAGAGATACAGAGACAGAGTTGGTCCGACACTATCAATTACTGATCTAGTGGCTGAAAAAATGAGGACAGACGAAGAATTCACACATTTTGCTGATAGATGGAGGGCACTAGATGAAAGACTGAGGGATCCACTATCAGAGGCCGAGCAAGTCAAAATGATAACAGCAAATGCCACGCCTCAGTTCAAACACATTTTGGCCATGAATAAGCTAACAACAAAGGAGGAACTGTATGAAAGGGCACGATATATCCAGACACAGTTGAAATACTCTCCTATCATGGCCATGTTCGAGTCCAAAACTTGGACATTCAAGAAAACTAGTGGTGCTCCAGCTGGAGGTCCCACGACAGAGGGTGTCATCCATAATGAGCAAGTGAGTGCGATGGGCAGCCCCAATCCCTCCACCTACCGACCCAACACCAACACCGGAACCCCACAATCCCAACAACCCGCTCCAAGAACAAACAATCCACCATTATTCAGAATGCCACCTCAGCAACCTCAGCAGCCCCAGCAACCCTAGTAGCCCTCATATTACCAGCAGCCCCAGCGGCCACAGTACCAACAACCTCCCCCATACCACCAACAACCTCTGCAGCCGCAATACCGTCAGTCTCCACTGCCTCAATACGGGCAGCCCACTCCTCCCCAGTACCAACCCCAACAACCTCCTCCTGCACCTCCCCAATACAATCAGGTCCCTCCTCCAGGCAACTATGAGCCTCAACTACCCCAACAACCCCCTGGCCCAAGGAGGACTCACTATCCCCCATTGCCAGAAACCCTTCCTGATATCTTTAATGCCCTAATGGCCACTGGCACACTCACTTTGCCTAGGGAAAGGCTGCAATGGCCGCCCAATATTGACACCTTGCAGTATTGTGAGTTCCACCGGGGACCAGGCCACACCCTCGAGGCGTGCTTTCACTTCAAAGATTACATCTATAATCTGAACGACAGTGGAGGCATTGATTGAGCGGAAATGAAGAAATTCATTGCAGAGATGATAGCACGAAGGCCGGCTAGGCAAGAACGGCAGCAGCAGCAGCAGCAGCTCCAGCCCCAACAGTAGCCCAGCATGGACATTGTTCAGAACCCACTCACAGAGCACCAGACTCTGAATCAGCAAGTTAATGCCTTTAGAGCATCTCCCCAATATGAAACGTTAAGTCGGCCGACGGAAGTAGCTTCTGCATCCACCTCCCCTTCCCAGTCATCCTTCACCCTGCCACCCTTCATTTGTACACCTACTCCCGATAATCCACTACCCTCCTTCCTATGCATCCCTACCCAGCACACCGCACCATCCAGTCAACCAGCCTACCCAGCCGACGGAAGTAGCTTCTGCATCCACCTCCCCTTCCCAGTCATCCTTCACCCTGCCACCCTTCATTTGTACACCTACTCCCGATAATCCACTACCCTCCTTCCTATGCATCCCTACCCAGCACACCGCACCATCCAGTCAAGCAGCAGCTCCAGCCCCAACAGTAGCCCAGCATGGACATTGTTCAGAACCCACTCACAGAGCACCAGACTCTGAATCAGCAAGTTAATGCCTTTAGAGCATCTCCCCAATATGAAACTTCAAGTCGGCCGACGGAAGTAGCTTCTACATCCACCTCCCCTTCCCAGTCATCCTTCACCCTGCCACCCTTCATTTGTACACCTACTCCCGATAATCCACTACCCTCCTTCCTATGCATCCCTACCCAGCACACCGCACCATCCAGTCAACCAGCCTACCCGCCGCTCACCCACCAGTCTGCCGCCGGTATGGCACCTCCACCCGCCAACATACAAGCCCCTTTCCTGCGCAACCCTTCCACCATCCCACCACAACCAATCCACACCTCCCGTTCTACCCCAGTGCCACAACCACCATCAGCTAACCCACCTATTCTCCGCACGCCATCGATCGTACCCTTCATTAACCCCAACCATCGAGCCATCTTTCTCCGTATCACCACTCAACCCTCCGGGGTTCATCGTGAGCAAGAGGGGCATAGAAATTGATCCCATCAAGGCGAAGGCAATAAGATAAATGCCCCCTACTAAGAATTTGAAGGAAGTTCGAGGATTAATCGGGAGGTTGCAGTTTATTTGCCGGTTCGTCTCTCAACACTCGTAGAGGTGTAGACCCTTCTACAACCTCACCAAGCCGGGAGTCAAATTCAGTTGGGATAAGAAGTGTCAGGCGGCTTTTAATGGACTTAAGGATTATTTTCCTAATCCCCCAATCCTAAGTCTACCGACTCTAGGAAAGCCTCTTATTCTTTATGTATCTGTCCTGGAAGACTCGGTAGGAGCTATCCTTGCGCAAGTTGATGAAGAAGGCAAGGAGAGGGCAGCATACTACCTGTCTAAGCTTCTCAACCCCGGCGAGCAAAGGTACAATGCAATGCAGAAAACCTGTGCCGCGCTCATATGGGTAGTGCAGAAGCTGAAGCACTACTTTCTTGCTCATGAAGTTCATCTCATCGCTCGAATGAATCCTATCAAATTCCTCCTTTAAAAATCTGTTCTAACTGATAAGCTAGCACATTGGCAAAGCTTTCTCTCTCAGTTCGAAATCACTTATATTCAGTAGAAATTGATTAAAGGCTATGCCATAGCGGAGCATCTCGCTCATCACCCTATTCCCCAGTTTGATCCAGTCCGTTCGGAGTTTCCAGATGAAGAATTGATGTCCCTTAGCCAATCTGATCCTATGTGCACGTTATATTTTTATGGAGCTCAGACTCTCAAGGAAAGGGCATCGGGATTGCTCTGCTATCACCTAAAGGTGTCACCATTCCACGAGCTCACAAACTAGATTTTCCTGCCACCAATAACATCGCCGAATATGAGGCTTTGTTGGCTGGTCTAGAGCTCGCTCATTTCTATGGTGTCACCCATCTGCGATTCGTAGGTGATAGTCAGTTGGTCTTGCGCCAAGTGCTCACTAAATATGTCACTCGCGATCCAAAGCTCAAGCCCTATCAAGAGCTTGCCTCAGCTTATGCCAAGCTATTCTCCAAGCTAGTTTTTGTCCACATCCCTCGACATCAGAATCTTCTAGCCGATGCCCTCGCCACAGTTGGCGCAACCATGTATATGTGCTATCCAGGGGATTCTGACAGTATTCAGATTGAGCGCCGTCATGTTCCCGTCATTCTAGATCCTAACTTTCTCTGGGTTAAGGAAAAAGTGCCGAGGAACACAGAAAGGAGAAGTAAAACCGAGGTCATGTTAATAGAGCTGGAAGAAGAAATGGAGGATGGGGAAAAGCCATGGTATTATGAGATAGCTAGGTATTGCAGAAACCAGTCGTATCCTGAGGAAGCCACAGCCGATGAGAAGAGAGCAATAAGGAGGCTATCCCAAAAGTAGACATTGGTTGGAAATGCTCTCTATAGAAGGGGATTTTCTGGAGTTTTGCTTAGGTGCCTAGATGAAGATGAAGTTCCAAGGGTTGTTGAAGAGGCCCATTCGGGTGTTTGTGGTGGCCATGTGAATAGCCAGATGCTAGCCAAGAAGATCCTTAGGCAAGGTTTCTATTGGCCCACTCTAGAGGAGGATTGTTCCTTCTTTGTCCATCGGTGTGTCAAGTGCCAACTGCACGCCGACAAAATCCATTCTCCATCCTCTACACTCCACCCAATATCCTCACCATGGCCTTTCACTATGTGGGCTTTCGACATCATTGGACCCCTTGGTGACCCCAACTCCCAGAACAAGGTCAAATCGTACATCCTCACATCAACGGAGTACCTCACCAAGTGGGCGGAAGCTGAAGCATATGCGGAAGTCAAGGCAACAACCGTATGCAGATTCATCAGAAAGAATATCATGACCAGGTTTGGCATCCCAAACACCATTGTCACCGACAACGGGCTCCAATTCATCTCTCAGGAGTAGTGTGACCTCTGCAACAGGTATAAAATTGCATTGCATCATTCTTCTCCATATTATCCGCAAGGCAATGGCCAGGCAGAGGCCACTAATAAAACCTTGATTAGAATTGTTAAGAAAACATGTGAGGCTAATAGATTCTCGGACTGGCCAAAAAAGCTTATGGAAGCTCTGTGGGCCTACCGTACTTCAATCTGTACTCCTACTGGGCAAACACCATTCAGCCTCACTTACGGAATGGAGGCAGTAGTACCATATGAGATTCTCATTCTCTCGCTAAGAATCCAGCTTGACAAGGACTTGTCAATCAATTAGCGGAGTGAATTACTCCTAGCACAACTAGAACTCCTAGACGAGAGGCGTCTGGTCGCCGCAGAACATAAAAGAGTGTACCAAACCAGACTCGCACGTTTTCATCAAAAGAAGGTTATTGAGAGAAAATTCAAGGTCGATGAAACACGTATAGGCTAGTGAATGCGGAGGGCGAGGAGCTCACTCACCCTTCGAACGAGCTATGTCTTAAAAAATACTACCCCTAGTTAGTTGTTTGGATCTACGTGGCACAAGGACCCTAAGGTGAAAATATGTCAATTCATTTTTAATTCTTGGTGGGTTAACCAGAGGTGCCGACACCCACACACATACCAGCCCAGCCCCTGGAAGCCAGAGATGCAGAATCCAAAGTTGATCAATGCCATACCAAGATCCTAAAGCATTATCTGTTTCTCTCCCTTTCGGTCTGCCAATAGATAAAGAAACCCAAAGGATTCACCTCAGAAATTTGTTCGAAACTCAGTGGATGTAGGTCAAGGCATAAATGGGAAAAATAGAGAAAATTAATGTCAAATCAAAATCAAAAGAGCCAAAACAAGGCTAATCAATTAAAAGCAGGTCAAGAGCGGTAAAGTCCCCGCAGGGATCCAAATGGACCTGGACGTAAGCGTGCAGCACGACAAGAGTGGCAAAGTCCCCGCAAGGATCCAAATGGACCTGGACGTAAGCGTGCAAAGAACCCCACAAACCCAAAGAAAACCGAAACTCACTGAGTCGAGGGCAAAGGAGTGACTATTTCCCCCGAGTTTCTGGACTGTTGGTAGACTTCCTAAAACTCTCTTCACTTCTCCCCCAGGTATGTCTTAGGATCAAGGCAAGGTAAAGATCAACTAAGGAGGACGTCGCCAAAAGTAACCTTGGGTAAAGGTACCGCTTAAGCACGTCCAGCCTCTGACTAATACACTCAAGAATAATCAATGCATCCTTAATGACAACCAAGTAATTGACAGATCCATGTGCCATGAATTTCCAGTTTGAGCAGACCACCTTCGTTCCGCACGTCTTCTTAAAAGGGACCATGCCGGGTTGCGGCATTTATTTCAAAATCTAAAAAAAAATCTCTGATATTTCAAAATCCAAAAATCTCTGATATCTCAAAATCCAAAAAATCTGATATTTCAAAATCCAAAAAAAAAATCTGATATTTCAAAATCCAAAAAAATCTGATATTTCAAAATCCAAAAAAAATCTGATATTTCAAAATCCAAAAAAAATCTGATATTTCAAAATAAAAAAAATCTGATATTCCAAAGTCCAAAGAAATCTAACATTTCAAAAAAAAAACTTAGGAAAAGGTTTTGCACATTTTGCACCCTCATGTCGTGTATATTCGGTGCATTCATGCCATATGTAAATACAATGTTTCATATCATATCTAAATACTGTGCATGCATCATCCTGCATTCTATCGCCCTTTTGTTCTCTCGCCTTATTTAAATAAAGGCCCCGCCCCTTGACAAGTCTACGAACTCATATGAGATTCTTTATGCAAGGGGCTGAGCCGGAACGGACATTTAACTTGTTTGTTCTAGTGAATTTGCAGGCACAGGAAAAGGAAAACAAATAGATATATATGGCCAAAAGGGGGGCCGACCCAGAGTACATCCTCATGGGGTGCCCAAAAAGGGCATACATCGTCAAAAAGAAGGTAAAAAGTACATAGCGAATAGCCTAACGACCGTCACCTCCCTCTGCAGGCCGGTCACTCTCGTCAACATCTTCCGCCGATCTCTGCTGGCGGCCACTCTCGACCTCGGCTGGGTCCACCGCCGAACGAGGAGTAGGAGGCCTCATGGAGGCACGTGAACCCATAGAACCCTGAGCAGCTCGCGCCTCCTGGACGTTCCTCTCGTACTGAGAGGAGGACGCGACAAAGCTCGCAAAATAGGCGCTGGACCACCCCTGCTCCCTCACGCGCTCTCGACCGCGCCGGTACTGGCACTCTGCCATCTGCCACAAGCGCTCGGAGACCGCTAAGCTAGTGCAGGCGTCCATCGACTGCTGCGTCAGACACTCACGCTCTTGAGACCACCGGCCATGCTCCTCCTCCCACTGGCGGTGCTCCTCCCTGCGCTCCTCGTCCAACCGAGCTCTCTCCCTCTCGCGGTCCTCACGCTCTAGGGAAAGCCTCAAGCGTAACTCAGTGGCCTCATGAGGAAGGTCTGCGTCCCACTATGAGGCCTAGGTCCGCAACCCGGACAACTGCTGTGATAGATCGGTCACCTCGGCGTGGATGCTAGTCTCTCGTGTGAGATCACTCTAAAGCTCATCAGACTGCAAGAAAAGACGACCATAGGTATGTTTGAAAATAGTTCAATCCAATGCACATCTGATTAAGATTACTTAACCGTGCAGAGAGATCGGGCTCTGCCTCCTCTGCCCTGGCCTCTGCCACCGCCAACTGCGCACGAAGGGAGGCCACCTCCAGGTCGAGAACACTCCGGCTCGAAGAAGCGCCGGCAGTATCAGCACACTCCGCTGACGTCCTGGCAGCACGCTGTAATAATTCAAAATCAAGTCAGTAGGCTGTAAAATAAATAACGAAGGTGTAGGATCGAAATTAGGTTGGACCAGATCTAGAAGGGGGGGTTGAATAGATCTAGGCCAAAAACTGCAGAAGCTTAGCCAATTTAAATCAATGCTTTGAATTAGAGACAATTTGAAACAACACTTTACAGATCTGATGAGTGATTGTGTGAATTATATGATTAGAGTGTGAAATCAAGTTGATTAGAAGTGAATTCGAAAAGCCCTATGCATACATCTAGCGCAAAGTGAATTTCAATCACAAACAAACCACTGCATAAAGATTTTTAGGTGGTTGCGCAAAGTGAATTTGAATCAAAACAAACCACTGCACAAAGATTTTTAGGTGGTTCGGAAATCACACCACGTGATTCCTACATCCACCCCTCACACTGCGAGGATCCACTACATAACTTGGATACACCACACACTGGAGCCTGACAACTCCAACACATAGAGTTCTACAACTCACACAACCTCTAGAGCAAGACTACTCTAGACACCTGAGCAAGACTGCTCAACCACAACTTGAGTACACGACTCAAAAACACTGAGCACAAAGGCTCACAAACAACTTGTTAGAACAGAAACACAAGATCTAGATCCTCTAGCAATGATCTGATCTATCAAGAGTTCATTCAAGAGACTGGTGCAACAACTCATGCACAATCATAGAATGACTCAGAAGAAACAAGGGGAATTGAGGAATTGTATGAATAATCCTTGTTCTTCAAATGTACTCCCTTGTAGAAGGTCGAATTGTGAAGAAGCTTGAACTCTTGAAGTCCCTGGCCGATGCTCTGCACTTTGTGCTTTGGGATCTTCCTTGAAGTCTTCCCAATTGGCTGCTTCAACTGATATGCTCCCTTGGAAGTGATCTCATTGCATCTTCATGGATGAGACTTCACTTCTTGTGCTTGGAGAAATGGGAATTGGGTTGAAGAAGCACCAGGAGAGCAAGAACGGGAGGAGCCTCACAGTTGCCGCCGAAATAGCCTTTTTCTGGATGTGATGGAGGTCTCTTCTTGGATTGGGGGCAAATAGTGAGGTATTTATAGCCCCACATGGCCAAAAGTGCCCTTGGGATACGTGGGCACATGATCCAAGGTTAATCCCTTTAACCCTAGAAAGCCACGTGTCCAGGTGGGACTGAACATGACAGAAATCGCCGGAGTGTGTCGACACTACATCAGCCAGTGTCGACATCCTGTGAAAATTCCACAAAACTGGAGTTCTAGAAAGTTGATCTAGTGTCAACACTAAGCCTGACTGTGTCGACACACTTTGATAGTGTGAAATCATTCTGCTGGAAACCTGATCTAGTGTCGACACTACCTGGAGTTGTGTCGACACCCTGTAACATTCAGGCAAAAGAGGTCTCCAGGAATCTGAATCTATTGTTGACACTAGTAGAGGGTGTGTCGACACTACCTTTGCAAAAAATGTATGTTCCTGTGAAATAAACACATAAAATATTAGTCCAATGTATTAACATGAATGTATGAGATATAATGTGTTTGGAGATAGTGAAAACACACAGAGATAGTGAAAGATCAAGCAAACAGTTCACACAATTAACACAGAGATCAAACAGAAGCAATCAAATCAAATCAGTAACAGAGATTAACCCGCTCTGATACCAATTGTTAGGATCGGATGGGTGGATGGATCAGATCTAGAAGGGGGGCTGAATAGATCTAACACCAATTAATGCGGAAGCTTAAGCAATTCAAAATTACTTCGAATCAGAGATCAATTCACCCAAACAATTTACTGATCTAAAGTGTGATTAGTGTGTGTGAGCAAATCCATTAGTAGTGTGAGCGAAATCCCTATGCATGCATCTATCATAATACAAAGTCAAACCACAATTCAAACCACTGCACAAAGGATTCTTAGGTGGTTCGGAAATTACCTCCAGTGACTCCTATGTCCACCCCTCACACAGTGAGGCCACACTACTCAAAACCTTAAGTACAACTCACACCGGAGCATGACGACTCCAAACACCATGAGCACGACGGCTTAACACACAACCTTGACTTCAACGACTCACAAACTGAGCGCGACGGCTCAAACAACAACTGGAGCACGAAGACTCCAAATTGAGCACGACGGCTCAAACCACACCATTAGTGGGACGACTCACAAACCAGAGCTCGACGGCTCATAGTACAACAGCTAGATCAAACACAAAAGAGATCAGATCCTCTAGCAATGATCTGATTCAAGACAGTTTCATACACAGAAATTTGTGTAGAACTTCATGTACAAATCTCATTGACAAAATAAGGAAGAACAAACTCAGAAATAAGACAAATAGATGTAGAAAGAGTGTTCTTCAATGAAGAGGCCTTGCAAACACTTCAATTGAGGAGCCTTGATGGAAATCGATGGAGATTCTCCTCAATTGGCGATGCTCTGCTTTGATGGCATCTAAAATGCCAGAAATCCTTCTTCTCCTGCGCCTCTTTAGTTGGATCTGCTCCCTTGCCTAGCACAGCAACCTTCTCTCCAGGGATTCCCCTTGATTCCCACGTCCTTCCTCTTGAAAGGATGGCTTGCAGCTTCTGGAGATGGAGATAGATCTGGAAAGCCCCCTTTGGCTGCCAAAAGGCTTCTTCTGAAAGTGTATGGGCTCTCTTGCCTTTGGGGTACAAGGAACATGGGTATTTATAGCCCCATATGTCTATAAAGTGCCTTGGTGTGCATGGGCACGGAAACCTAGGTCAAATCCCCTAATTCCCAAGCAGCCACGTGTCCAGAAAAAATCACGATTTTGAGTTTCAGCCAGAGTGTGTCGACACCACCAGGGAGTGTGTCGACACACTGTCCCATTTCTGTAAAACTGTTCTTCTAGGAACTGGGTGTAGTGTCGACACTGCCTAGGACTAGTGTCGACACTGTCGGGGACTGTGTCGACACTGCTTGGGACTAGTGTCGACACTGCCTCCAAGTTAGGCAACTGGGTCTTCTGGAGACTGGGACTAGTGTCGCCACTGCCTTGGACTAGTGTCGACACTGCCTGACAAAATCTGGATATTCCTGAAAATTTAACACATAAGCCATTAGTACATGATATTATCATTAAAATATGAGATATTAAACATCAAAAACATGTTTTTTAAGCATTATTGTGATATGTATAGAATGTATAACATGTTCAACATATCATCATCAAAATCATAATATGTCATCATTAAAATCAAAGTATGTCATCATTAAAATCACAATATGTCATCTTTGAAATCACAATATGTCATTATTAAAATCACAATATGTCATCTTTAAGATCACAATATGTCATTATTAAAATCACAATATGTCATCTTTAAGATCATAATATGTCATTATTAAAATCACAATATGTCATCTTTAAGATCACAATATGTCATCATCAAAATCAAAGTATGAGTGATGTTCATTGGATATCATTAAAATACAACTTTAGGAAATTCCAAAACACACTCAACCCAACAATTCATAGCACTATAGTTCAGGGTAGCCCTTCTAATCTGTTCCCTGGTCCAGGTTTCTTCCTCTTCCTGGTTCTCATAGGGACCTACCTCGACTACTTTCCAGATTTCTTAGTTTTGAGCTCTAAGGAAGACTTGCATTCTATTCTTCCAATAGGAGTAATCAGTCCCATTGAAGAAGGGTGGCCTATTAATGGAATGACCCTCAGCTATGAACCCTCTGGAATCCATTGAATCAAATTGATGGTGCAATGAAGGAAACACTTAGCAAGTAAGCAAGTAAAAACACATAGAACAAACAAAAAGCACTCAGATCAGATCAGATATAAACCCACTCTGATACCAATTGTAGGATCGAAATTAGGTTGGACCAGATCTAGAAGGGGGGGTTGAAAAGATCTAGGCCAAAAACTACGGAAGCTTAGCCAATTTAAATCAATGCTTTGAATCATAGGCAAATTGAAAGAGCACTTTACAGATCTGATGAGTAATTGTGTGAATTATATGATTAGAGTGTGAAATCAAGTTGATTAGAAGTGAATTCGAAAATCCTTATGCATACATCTAGCGCAAAGTGAATTTGAATCACAAACAAACCACTGCATAAAGATTTTTAGGTGGTTCGGAAATCTCACTACGTGATTCCTACATCCACCCCTCACACTGTGATGATCCACTACACAACTTGGATACACCACACACTGGAGCCTGACAACTTTAACACAGAGAGTTCTACAACTCACACAACCTCTAGGGCAAGACTACTCTAGACATCTGAGCAAGACTGCTCAACCACAACCTGAGTACACGACTCAAAAACACTGAGCGCAAAGGCTCACAAACAACTTTCTAGAATAGAAACACAAGATCTAGATCCTCTAGCAATGATCTGATCTATCAAGAGTTCATTCAAGAGACTGGTGCAACAACTCATGCACAATCTCAGAATGACTCAGAAGAAACAAGGGGAATTGAGTAATTGTATGAATAATCTTTGTTCTTCAAATGTACTCCCTTGTAGAAGGTCGAATTGTGAAGAAGCTTGAACTCTTGAAGTCCCTGGCCGATGCTCTGCACTTTGTGCTTTGGGATCTTCCTTGAAGTCTTTACAATTGGCTGCTTCAACTGATCTGCTCCCTTGGAAGTGATCTCATTGCATCTTCATGGATGAGACTTCACTTCTTGTGCTTGGAGAAATGGGAATTGGGTTAAAGAAGCACCAGGAGAGCTAGAACGGGAGGAGCCTCAGAGTTGCCATCGAAATAGCCTTTTTCTGGATGTGATGGAGGTCTCTTCTTGGCTTGGGGGCAAATAGTGAGGTATTTATAGCCCCACATGGCCAAAAGTGCCCTTGGGATATGTGGGCACATGATCCAAGGTTAATCCCTTTAACCCTAGAAAGCCACGTGTCCAGGTGGGACTGAACTTGACAGAAATTGCCGGAGTGTGTCGACACTACATCAGTCAGTGTCGACATTCTGTGAAAATTCCACAAAACTGTAGTTCTGGAAAGTTGATCTAGTATCGACACTAAGCCTAACTGTGTCGACACACTTTGACAGTCTGTGAAATCATTCTGCTAGAAACCTGATCTAGTGTCGACACTACCTGGAGTTGTGTCGACACCCTGTAACATTCAGGCAAAAGAGGTCTCCTAGAATCTGCATCTAGTGTCGACACTAGTAGAGGGTGTGTCGACACTACCTTTGCAAAAAGTGTATGTTCCTGTCAAATAAATACATAAAATATTAGTCCAATGTATTAACATGAATGTATGAGATATAATGTGTTTGGAGACATACTTTTTGAACATTGTTATTGTATGTGTGATGTATTTAACATGTTCTTTCATTGTGCATTAAAATCACAACTTGTCATCATCAAAATCATGAGGGGAAATGTGTTAAATTCACACTCAACCGAACAATCTCCCCCTTTTTGATGATGGCAATATTAAGTCAACATAAAAGTTTAAATTTTTAAAGGATTATGATTTTCAAGTATCCATTCACACAACATCCATTCACATACACACTGAATAACAATGAACACATTCACATTCATTCAATTTTCGTTCACATTCATCAAAAGCCATTTAGCACAATTTAGTAATAATTGACATTTTTCATAATCAAGAGGCACAATGTTACTAATAACCATAGCTTTCCATTAATGGCCAAAAACCAACACAGTTTGATATCTACAGACATTTGTTCATTCACATTCATTACAAAAAGTTCTCATTCAAAATAGATGTCCTTCTCCCCCTTTGACATCATCAAAATATAAAGTCCATTAGGAGGATGGAGGAGGAGGAATGGGCAGCAAGATAGTCTCAATATCCTTCCATCTTTTCTCCATAGAAGTCAAGCTGAACTTCATCTGAGCTTGGATGGTTGAGAGTCTTGTATGCAGGAGGTTTTCCATTCTTGCATAATTCTCAGACATGTTTTCTTGAAGGACACTGAAATCAGCTGAAATAGGTTGTTATGATGAAGATGAACTAGCTGTGCCACCACGTATGTTCAAAGTTTTGAATTCCTTCTTTAGAGCAGACATTTCTTCATCAATGTGAGCAGATAAATTCTTCATGCCCTCCAAATCATCTACCATGCGTGCATAAGACAGTCTTGTCTTGGATATCTGATTGACTGCTTCCTGGCTGTTGAATAGATTCTATTGGGAATTTGCCAAAATACCTTCAAGAACGTTTTCTAACTTGTCTTGATGCTCCTTTAGTTCAAGGGAGGCATCAGCCAATGTTCCAATAAACCTATTGAATCTTTGGGCTACATAATCTGATGCTTCCTTTTGTTTGAAGAACTGAGCAGACACTGAATTTTCCAACCTTTGTACCCTGAGCTCAAAAGCCTCTGACATCTGTTGGATTGAAGAAGTGATGGTATCAAATTTGTCATTGAGAAATGAGTACAACTCTGGTGGAACAGAAGGTCCACCAAAGGAAGTGGAGGCTTGGGCTTGGGGAGTGAATGAAGGTATTTCCACTTCAGGGAGATGTGGTGAAGAAGTTTGAAAGCGAGGTGTATGAGGTACACCTTGGGGCATTGGTGCTTCATCCTCAACCGGAGGCTGGTCCTCATGTGCAGGAGAGTGGGGTATCTCCGGAGGTGGTACAACCTCAGGAACCACTTGAACGTCTGCAATAGCTGGTCCTCTTCTAACCTGATCTCCCTCAAGTCTGAATCCCATGAATTTCTGCAAATGTTTGAACCGATAGATGTTTGACTTGGGGATTGTTTGAGATTTCTCATTCTCAAGAGAGACTCCAAAGTGTTCAAAAACTGGTGTAAGATGAGCTGCATAAGGAAGAGACCTACGGAGATCTTTCCTCGTAGTCTCAGACATAATTTGGTACATGATCACATGGAGGTTGACCTATAATTCCTTCTTCTGCAATAAATTATGAATCTCTGTATATCAGTGAGTCTGTCCCTTCCACCACCTTGAGGTGTGATAATTGTGGTGAGGATGTGGTGGAGAACTCTCAACACAAGAGGAAATGTGTTTGTGTTGAATTTTGTGACATGAGTTTGTCGCGGATCATTGACATCAGATGGAAGTCTAGTCAACAAGGAGTAAGATTCATGAAGATTAAACTCAAAATTATGATAATCAGTCCGTTCATCAAGAATTCGAAACAAAATGGCAGCTAGCTCTGTGGGCAAATCTATCAACACGCCCTTGACCTCAGACTTGTACCCTTCATCAGTACACTCCAAATTTAAATAGAATTCTTGTACAAATCTGGGATAAATGGTCCTAAAGTCAGAAATGAATGGCAACCATGACTGAAAGTTGAAGAATTGGAGAATTTCTAGAAATGCAGCTGCGAGCTCATTGTCTTGCAAATCTACAGCCCTAGTCTTGAGAATGGACTTTCCTTCACTAGCCAACTTTGAAGGGGTTTACTCTAAGGGATGAGAAGACCCAGATGAAGGAGAAGATGATTCTTTAGAAATTTCAAGGGAAGATGCCAAAATCTTCCTCCTAGGGTTTCTAGGAACCCTTTGAGAAGGACCTCTACTTGAAGAGGATGCCTTACCTCTCTTGGAAGGAGTGGGAGAAGCAGATGAAGACCCTGGCCGCTCAATGGGGTCATGGCAACGTTTGCTTCGCCTCTCAACAGGAGGAGGGTTTTCCACGGCAACTGGTCTTCCATTGGCCCGAGACCTGGCACCACGACGAGGCACCTGCTTGGGGGCCATGGTTGCAGGGGAAAAAGAGGAGTAGAGGACGAAGGAGCTGGCTGTAAGAGGATGGCGATAGAGATGGTGTGACTTCATCCTCTGCCGCCTCCGCTCCCTCCTCCACGAGAACCAGCGTGACCTCACCTTAGGCCGCGACGAGCTCGGCCACCATCTCCGTTGTCTCCCCCATTGCCGGTGTAGCCACCATCGCCTCTGCTATCTCCTCCGGCGAGCCACCACCTCCCTCGCACCGCCGTCTCACCATCGGGAGAAGGGTATTAGAAGAGAATTAGAAGAGGGAGAGAGTGATTAGAGAAAAGAGGGAGTTCAGAAGGAGAGAGCAAGAGGAAGGAAGGAGATGCCCAAGGGGGAAACAACCGACCGGTCGTGCCCACGGGCTTCTTCTGCCTTCGAGAATGTTAGAAATCGCGTCGAAACAAGACGACGCTCTTTAATTGCATGATTTTTTAGGTGCTCCGATTCAAATTTAAGATGCGTCCAGAGGAGAGGACACAAGTTTAGAAAGTAATCTTACAGGGCGTCTGAGTTTCTCGCCACGATTCAGAAGCAATCATTGCGTCGACACAGAGTCCGAGGGGGCGCGCCATTTGAAATTTGAAAAGACAATCGTGAAGGCATACGCTGAGGTAGACGCATTTCTAGGAAAAGTGGCGTTTAGCACGGACGTGAATAGGTGTTTGATCGGCGGCCAGTTGGGATGCCATGATTTTCAGAAGAAGTTCTTTTGGCCATGTGAGGACAGCCGTAGAAGTGACAAGGGGCCCCCCTGAAGCAAGCTGTTCAGTTGAGGTGAGGGCAGTATATCATTCGGATCTACCGTCGCACATTCAAGTTCCTGGCTTCGCCACCAAATTGGCGGTGCCACATAAGAGTCAACGAACGCTTCATCAGGGGTAATTTGGCATATGTTTCATCTTTTGACCCCTTTTATCCTTCATCAAGCACCTTAGGGGGGAGGCAAGCATAGTTGTCGCGCCCGGTGTGAAATTTGATTTGCGCCCACTTTGGCAGATGCATTTCACTTGTGAAAGGCATCCTCTATTGTGGATGCGGTTCAAAGTGCCGACCAAGGCCTTGTTCTGAGAAAAATTTCATGAACTTTGGATGAAAAGATCGCATTCAAGAACAATCCTTGGCCGCATTAAGGAAACGATATGATATTCATTGATGATTCAATCTCGTGGCTTACAAACGGCCACTTTGGGCCTCAATTTCTTAAGCTCTCTTACATAATTCATCCAATTATTCTTAGTCTCCTCCACATTTGAAACCAGCCTCCTAAAGGTGCAGATCTTCCATATAGCTTTGATAGTATTCGCCTCCTAGCCATCGTTGTTGGTACTAAGGTCGCGTCGTTTAATCGGCGGGAGGTGAGATGGTCCATCGAAGATGCACTATGGAAGTCCAAGCAGAGGAAGGCAGCGATGTGGGTCGTAGAGGATGAACTCGGACTCTCCAATCAACTGCAAATCCACACCGGGTGCAAGTCGGGTCCGCACATCTCGGGTGAGAAGTGGCACCGGAGTAAAAGTAAAGGCACTCTCGGGCATATCTCGAAAGAAGTCACGCCGTAAGCCCGCTATAGAGGAAGGCTTGCACCGCCGGTCCCAACCTCTCTCCTTCCCAAATGGCACACACCACGCCATGTTGATCCTCTTCCAAAACATTGTCTATCGAAGGGAAGAGGACCGGGCCCGCCACGCTGATGGCGAATCCCCTCATTACTTGCTCAAGCCTCTCATCATCCCTCGTCCTCGATATCTCCCTCATGGTCCAGGCCGCCATTTTTTGTAAGTTGATCACTTTGTCTGCACGAACACCTTGGGCCTCCCGCAGTTCCATGAAGCTCTCGAGCACCGCCTTGCTCGTATAGCACCTTGGCATGATCGCCATTTCATCTTCTTCGCTCTGCTTCATTCGCTTCAAACCTAAAAAGAGTTCAACCTCTTCCAAAAGAACAGTGGCTTCAAATGTTTGGAAGAGAAATGTGTTGGTTTGAGGGTGCCACAATTCAATCAATGCCCCGAGAGCCGCCCAATCAAGGTGGATCTCGTGGTACCTTTTAGCATGGACAGTAAGGTTGTTAATCCCCCATTGTCTAAGGATAGCAGTCATATCAGGAGTAATAGTGGAGGTTAATTGTTGGAGCCAAGGGAGGCACATGAAGCGTCGGTTGCCCGGGAAGAGCGAGTAATCCTAATGGGTGGTGGCGGCATGGTAGGATCCAGTCATTTGGAAGAAGTAGGAAAAATAGAAAGAAATCCAAGAGGGAAAAGCACCAAACAATATGATTAGTGTCAAAGCAAATCAATCAAAGATCAAAATCATCAACTTACCATCTTCGCTTGGACAAGTTTGCAAATGTGGCCCTCCAATTGGCTTAATCTATGGAAACCCTCCATCTCTTTCCAAAATCCTTCTTTTCCTCCAAAGACTTCTCCCCCTCCTTTCACCCTCCTTTCCCCTTCTCTTTGATTCAAAGGGGGAGCTTGTGCCTTTAAATGGAAGAGGGAAGCATGGAGGTTTGAAAAGAAAATCTCGGAGATATGTGATCTCCTTCACCTGCCCATCCCCCATGTTCCCATTGGAAAAGAAAAGACAAAGCTTTTCATCAAAATTGGCGGCATTAATCGCGTCTGCATCAGGAGACGTGATTTATTATTTAAAGGTGTCTGGGCAGCCGAACGCTATTTAAAAAAAAAAATGAAAAGCAACGTCCCAACTGGACACGGATAAAGGATCTTCACAAGACTCATTTTCTTTCACTTCATGAAGGCTAAGAAAGTTCAAGTTGGCACTCCAACTTCATGATAGGCAAGAGGGACTCACGGCCTAGCAATTTATGCAATAAATCGTCCTAATTTTCGCAAGTTCAAGTTCTTCAGGGTGTTGCTTCCTGGCTTCGCCACTAAATTGGCTATGCCACAGAGGCTCACCAAGTACTTCATCAGAGAGAATTTGACATGTGTCACACTTATGAGTCCTCTTTGTAGAGCTTGAAATACCAGGATTAGCGATGGTAGCAAATATGTGTACTTTGATGAAAATTGGGCCTTGGGTGCCTTTTGGTGTTCAAGAGTGTGGGTGGTCTGACTTTTCATGTAACCATCTTTGACAAAATTTCATGGAATACAAGAATGATTACAGTTCTTGGCAATGATGGTCATGGTCAGACCCTACCCCACTCTGGATCGGCCGATGTAAACACGTCCAACATAGTGGCCGCGATTAAGTATTTATAGGCATCCAGCTTACTCGCCACGTTTTACAAACAGCATTGTTTGTCATCTTTCTCTATCATTCATTGCTTGTCAATGTTCATCAAATCTTTGAGTACAGGAACGACCTTTGCCGTACAATGCACGAATATCCTCGGCAGTCACCATCACTTGGTATTGTATATAATGCATTTTACTATATGTTATACGCTATTAGAGCATATCAAGGACCTTAAGGCCCTGATGAAGCTGGAATTTGAGTTCCCCTCCTCCGCCAAAAATAGTGATAATTCCAGAGGATTCCTACGCCTTGAGGATAGGTCGTTACGCTACAGAAGGATGACGGTTCCATCCGATATCCTGACTTTCGCAACGTAACAATATTATCCTTGATTATTTTATAATTTCCTTTGCTTTATGTTTTTTATTTTAGCCCAGCAGGCATTATATAGGACCTTTTTGAGTGTAACTCTGACAGATCACTCTCGTTTTTAACTGAAGAGACCCACTTGTTCTCGATTCCAAATAACATGAAATATTCCACTCCGAGTCAAGTACTCAGTCCATTGCGTTGTCGTTTGAAGACCATCTCTTGAGAAACTCGCTGCCTTGGATTTCCTTCAATTCAGTTATTCTCCCAAAAGATCCACCTGCGGCAGTGGCAGATGCCCCCAAAGGTGAAACCTAACGGATTGTGTCCTTAGGTACTTCCTCGACGCTGGAAGTTGATGTTTCTCCTTTTCCGTGCCCACGTGCACACCCCTTTCACCGAAGCATTGAGTTTTCTCTTGAGATTGTCAATAAACCACTTCATTCTGGACTGAGGAATAGCTCCTGTCATGTGTTGTTAAGGCGTGTCTCATCACACCTTGGCGTCTACTTTTCAGTCATTCCACTCAATTCATGCCACTCCATTTCTTTCATTTCATATCACTTCGCCTCACTTCCTTGCAAAACAGATGCCAAGGCGAGGCAGTTGTAGACACGCCAATTTGGCAACTCATCGAGCAAATTTCATGTTATACCGTGATGCCTCGAAGTGGCTCTTCTCAATTAATCTCTTGAGTAATTTCCCTATCTTTTTAGGATTTTTAGAAATTTCCCCAAAGGGTCTGTTGAGCTCTATTGAAATGCGTCCAATGCTGCGAACGTCTTTTGTGAGAAATGATGTGCGGCCGTTACGACAGACGCGTATCATGCTTGCTATTAGGCACATGGTCTATTATTAAACTGGGTCCTGCCGACCCGCCATGATTTAAAGTCAAAGATTCTGACCATGCCCTGTCTGCTCCTTTTAATGGATGCCATGTCGGCAATCATGATGTCTGTCTGAAGTGCGTCTGGGCGGCTCACCACGTTTTATAAGTATCAAATCAAGGATCAGATTTTGTCAAAGATTCGATTTTCCTAAGAAAGCACGGCTAGCCACCCAGATGCGATTAAGAACCTAGCTTATAGCTACGATCATCATGAAAATGTCTAATCGTGTGCAAATCAAGCGATCTTCTGAATCACGGCCTGTCAGGCGGATGCGTTTCAGTCGTAATAGATGTTCACTGAATTGGATGTGATTTTGTCTATAAATACAAACCCGAGGGTCCCTCATTTGGCATCTATTCCCAACCACAGCTAAGCCCTATCAAATTCTCACCCCGACCCACGAGCTTCAATTCTCCAACCATTCGAGGCGGGACTCTTCCGAATCGGGAGCTCCCATTCCGAAGCCGAGGTGGAGTGCGTGCGCCGTCCTCGCGTCGCCTTCCTTGCGAGCCAAAATTCCCAAGCGACGGAGTAGCAGAGGGAGGTAATCCACCGGCGCTCTCTCTCATTTCCTGTCATCCTTCGCCACCACCGGGCTATGCCGCTGCCTCCATTCCTCTATCCCTTTCTCTTTTAGTCCTTTTTTTTCTTAATTGCATACATTTCATCAATTTTCCACACACGCACATGCATCATACTTCCATCCACCTACTTGTTAGGGGTTTGACACCGCCTCCACGAGGTGTGTTAGCCTCCAATTGCATGTTTACATTTCTCTCCCATTTACATTTACCACACCTCGCAGTCTAATCCTTCTTTCATGTGTTTTCCTATCTTTTTCTTCTTGCAAGGTAACCAGCATCAAATCTTCTTCGTCGGTCGGCCGACGGGAGAAGGAAGGAGAATCCACCGCACATTCCCGTGCTTTTCTTCGGGTGGAGGTATGTATACTACGTCATTTCCCTTCCGCCCGTTACTTTCGGTGCCCACGTACACCTGGCGATCTCGACACATTCCTCATGCACACACGCAAGTTCGTTTTTATTTTTTCACGTCCTCACCTCCATTTCCATTATTCACGGTACTAATTTTTCTTTTAAATTCCATATTTCCCATCGTGGGATGAGTGTTTTCCGGAGAGTCGAGGAAAAATGCTGTCTACACCATCTATTGTAATATCTGATCGGGATCCTAGATTCACCTCACACTTTTAGAAAGGG
This sequence comes from Colocasia esculenta, assembly GCA_014218235.1. Lineage (NCBI taxonomy): Eukaryota > Viridiplantae > Streptophyta > Magnoliopsida > Alismatales > Araceae > Colocasia > Colocasia esculenta. The sequence goes on from CM024757.1 coordinate 108,623,762, forward strand.
TTACAAGCAGCACTGGGTACCAAGTTAAACTTTAGTACTGCCTTTCGTCCATAGACGGATGGACAATCTAAAAGAACGGATCAGATAGTGGAAGACATGCTCTGGGCTTGTGTGATTGATTTTAGGGGATGCTGGAATGAGCAGTTATTTTTAATTGAGTTTGCATATAACAACAGCTACCAAGCAAGCATTAAGATAGCACCATTTCAAGCCTTATATGGTAAGAGTTGTAGATCACCTTTTTGTTGGGAGGATGTTGAAGAAAACCAATGGGTTTGACTCGACTTAGTAGAAGCGACTGTCAGGAAGGTTCAAATTGATAGGGAACATTTGAAGATAGCCCAGTCAAGGTAGAAGAGTTATGCAGTCAAACAGAGGAGAGAGTTGGAATTCCAAGTTGGTGACCATGTCTTTCTGAAGGTCTCACCTTCACGGGGAATTCAAAGATTTGGGATCAAGGGAAAGTTGAGTCCCAGATTTATCAGCCCTTTTGAAATTCTTGAAACGGTTGGATAGGTAGCCTACAGACTAGCACTACCTCCACATCTAGCAAATGTACACAACATCTTCCACATATCCATGCTGAGGAGGTATGTGTTTGATGTTGACCATGTGAATCGCCATGAAGACCTGGAGATTCGAGAGGACCTAACTTATGAGGAGAAACCGATCAAGATATTGGATCGGAAACTACAATAACTAAGGAGTACAATACCTATGGTTAAGGTCCAGTGGAGTCAGGAAGGAGTTACAAATGCTACCTGGGAATCAGAGGAAAGAATGAAGAAAAACCACCCAAAATTATTCTCAGGTATGGCACTATACCATCGTGTATAAATTTGGGGACCAAATTTTCTTAAGAGGGGGAGGATGTAACACCCTGAAAATTTAACTGAATAAAAATTAAGGAAAATAGTAAATGAATAAAGATGTCCAAATAAAAATATGAGTTAGACTCCCAAGATGAGAAATCAACTATTCATTCTTATTGAGCCAAACCACTCTTAGTGGACCAAAGAACAAACCCAATAGCATTAAACCCCAAAAATTCATATGAATAAATGGACATAAAATGGAAATGGCAATTAGGGCAAAATCCAAGGCAATTAAACTCCTATGGCAACCTAAATTCATGCCCAACCATGTTGGGATGTTTCCTAAAGACTTTAGTACTCCAATGGGAAGAGGAATCATCAAATTTTGGTAGGGGCCAAGCAAAAACTGCAACCCAACCTTTGCTAGTCACATTAGGACTTGAATCAACCCTAATTCTATAAATAATCGTCATAAGACTCTTTGGGAAGGGTTACCATCCGACTGGGTTCGTGAGGAGGCGAGCTAGGGCACCAGGAGAGGAGGAGGACGGCCAAGAACCAAGCTTCTTCTCCAACGTTTCTCTGCTTCGACCTGGAATAGACACCTCTTAGATCCACGCAAAGGTAGGTGTTATTAGTCTTGAAGTAAATAGAGCACATACCATTGGAAAGAGCATCGAGCCTAGTTTTATATGCACTTATTTTCCCTAATTTTCATCGACCATGCTATAAGTATTAAGTGTTTTCCAAGCATCGTGCATGATTAGGGCATTATGTGCTCTTACTATGTTTTACGTAAATCGAGGCCAAATCGAGTCAAACGAAAACAATAGTTCTCTTCTACTCATCGTACACAACATCTTTCATGTTCATACTTTTGTTCTAGGAGCCCTAGATGTAAAGCCTTGGGCCTTATTGGACCCTTAATGGGCCTTCTTTTAGAACAGTGCCTGTTGACGTCAAGGGATGTTGACATCAATAGTAGGTTGACGTCAATAGTGTTGACATCAACAGTTGGGTTGATGGAAAGGGTATTGCCGTCTACTTGGTCTTGACGTCAAACGATGTTGATGTCTACCGAAGTTTCTAGAGTTTTCGCGTACATGAACTTGACGGCAAGTGATGTTGACGTCAAGGATTGTCGGTGCAAGTTGACGACAACAGATTTTGACGTCAACCTACCCAGCATATGTTTTTAGCGGTGACCCGAGGCCCCTTCTCCTTCATTCCTCTCCCTCTCCTTCCCACCACCTTCACCCCTCTCCTTCTCCACTTCTTCTGGTGGCCGAAGGGAGCTCATGGGAAGGTCGTGGTGCTCGTGGCGGCGACGGATCGGGCGAGAAACGGAGGTTGGAAGGGTCATCTTCGCGGTGGAGCTCCGGGGGAAATCAGCACGATTCGAGGTTCATTGGGAGTTTTATTACGTTTTTTAGGTAGGAACTCTGCCTCTTAGCATCCCCATGTGGAAATGCCATGATTTGTGTGTGCATTTTGTGTGGAAATCGTGGTTTTTTGGGGACGGTTTATCCATGTGGGGTTTTGGGGTGAAATCGCCGATCCAACTGTTGGGTCGTTGTTTTTTCAGCTATGTGGTAGTGATTTGCGATGAGGGAAAGCGTTTCCCCTCATCCAACCGCTGGGTTTTGGGCTGGATTGCCCATGGGATCGGCCTGGGGCCGTTACAGCTACTAGAAGCTGAAGAACTTAACGTCAACATCAGTTGACGTCAAGTTCTTTAGGATGGAACTCGACAGCAAGATCCCTTGCCGCCGACTTGAGGTAAACGGCCAGCATGTGGCCATCTACTTTTTGTAGACGGTCAGGGTGTTGTCGTCTACCCCTTGTTGACGGCAATCGATGCTGTCGTCAACCCATAGGTAGGTCCCAGCAGGCTGAGCTCACTTTTCCGTGGTTAAAGGTGTCGACACGGTGTGTCTGCTTGTAGCAACATGAATTTTTGAGAAAATAAAAATTTAAATAATAAATTAAAAACTCAGCTAAAGGGATATTCAATGAAAAGAGCATTAAATAAAACCCATTAAATGGACAAGAGTAATGGGTTTTGCTTAATGGATCCTCTAGAACTTATTGCGTCAAAATATGAATTTACAAATAGTACATATAAAGAAAACACCCTAAATTCAGAGTCTTAATATCTCCTAAATAGAAAAGGACTCTTTAAGCATTAAAAGAGGCAATAAGAGTTGGAATTGGATTCCTAAGCCTACCCTTTATGATTTAGCATGAATTTAGATCACATCCTAACCTAAATAGAGGTTGAAAAGCAAGAAAGGAAGGTTGGAGTTAGGAAATCTCGTAATTAAAGAGCAATTAGAATAGAAGTAGGAATCCCATACATGCATAAATACATCTCTCAAACCCTCTTGGCCGACCCTAGCTCGTTGCCAAAGGTTGTTGGACGTGGAGAAGAGGCCAAGGAGGAGAGGATCTCATGGGGAGAAGGAGTTCTTGGAGCTTCTTCCTCGTTTTTGGAGATTTTAACCCTAGAAGACAAATCGAGTCAAAGGTAGGCATTCTCACAAGCAAAACTAAATCAAATCCATCTATAGGTAGTTCCAATCACCAGGAACAAAAGCCCTCTTGTTTCATAATTTTTCATTGAGCCAATCTTTTGTTCTTGATTTTAGAAGTTCTGCAAACATGATAACTCCGAGTCATCATGTTTGAATCATATCTCCTTGTACACTTGATCCCATGCTACGAAATTTTTACTGTAGACACTTCATGTTGTTAGGGATCTTTTTCCCCTAAAAGCCCTAATTTTTGTTGAGCATGTTGCTCGAATTAAATCAATCTTGCTCTTTGTATCATCTTCTATGTTATTCATTATTGTTCAAACTCAAACCATGCTCTCTCTCTAATTCCTATTTACTGGAAGTACTATCGCATGTCTAGTTTCATTTGCCACTAGTTTCATTATTTTTCATTGTTTATACAATTAGTTATGATTTTCTGAACGACCCTATATCAAAATCTGTTATTTTTGGACCGTAATTCAAGACAGAGCAGAACTCTATCAAACTCAGGCCATGGACCTGAGAATACGACGGCCCGATAGGTCGCATTCTCAATCCTGTCGCGACTCTTTCCTTGTCGCGTTCTAAACGCGACAGTACCCTACGTCGCGTTCTGGCCTTCTGTCCTGGTAGCCCTGTCGCGACCCTTTTCAGGCCCTGTCGCGATCTACCCTGACCCTGTCGCGACCCATACTGGCCTACGTCGCGTTCACAGGATTTTTGATGAAAACCCATAAAATTGAATGCTTTAAAATTGAATATTTTTAACAGTCATATGCGCAGTAAAAACACCTGTTTTAAAATAGAGCTATATTGAATGCTTTAAAATACATATTCACGACTTCTTTTCTATCTATGATTTCTCTTACACATGCACACTCATGAACCATCCATATATGGCTGAAATCTGGCATAAAATATCTCATAATGTATCTGGTAATTTATTGCAATAAAGTATATTAATTGCCCTATTTTAAAGGACTTGTATTTGTTTCTTGCGTTGTTTATATACCGATATCGACGCTCCACTGTTCTAGAATTCCTCTAGAACGTCGAGCACCTATTTTTATATACACACTTTACTTTGCTTGTGGTGAACTCTCCGTCGGATATTCCTTTCGTCGGACTAGTGAACCCTTGCACAAGGCCTCCGTAAGTCCCCTCTGATCATGGATTCCCACATAGTCGACGAGCCGGTTGTACCCTAACACACATTACACCTTTAGGGATTGATATGATCCAAATGGCTATTAGAATTTTGCTCTTACCTTGAATCACGTCGGACCTCTGGACTTGTGCATAACATGGCCAACGGGAAGATCGTGAATTCCACCTGACTACTAATATGATGTGTGTGTGTTGTGCAACTGTTACTATCGCCTATTTACTCGTTGTTTTACGTGATGTACCCTTAGCTCTCATCTATACTCTACTCGCTCATCTATTCACGTTCTCTCTACTATCTCGTCTATTCATCTAGTGCTCTTAACTATTCTTGGTACTCTATATTGGCCATTGACTGATTGTCTAAAGATACAATATAACCAATGCCTGGCAATATATAAAGGGCCCGATCTGGTCCTGGGATGTGCGTCCGAAAGTGCTAGTGCCCATGGGAGTTAAATGATCAGAGTGTTTGACATTACACTCAAGTGCTATCTATCTCGACTATCTATATGACAATCAAAACACAAAACATGCTATACTCTCTCGATGTCTAGAATGAAAACAAGTGCTATACTCATCGTGCTATTATTATACTTGTGCTAGTTGAGCTATGGCCATCCTGCTATTCGTGCTATACTCGATACTTGTGCTATTTTTGGAAACTATACTCGATCTCGTGCTATTGTGCTATCATGTTACCTGTTGTGCTATCTCTTGCTATATTTTGACTCTCTTGTACCTTCTATCTTTAGATACTCTGCCATTAAATGCGTTAATTATTTAAAGCCTACTTGAGCCTGAGATTTAGGTCCTATCTGGCGTTATCGCTCACCCTACGTTATTTAATGTTGTGTTCTCAGGTGAGACCGAGGATGACACATACACTCACGAGGAATGGAATGACCAAGAGTGAAGCCAGGAGTACCCTCGAGTCATTATGTTATCTTAGAGTTGTAGTTAGTTATTTCCTTTTATTGCAATGTAATTGGGCCCTATAGAATGGCTCTGATATTAGTGGTTGTAACTAGACATTTGAAAAGTTATTAATGAGAAAGATTTGCTTTAGTATTATTCAATGTGCAATGGTTTGATGTCTAGTATTCGCTCTATACCTTTTTCTTGCAACTACCTTCGCGCTCTGATATTCCGTGTCGAGGCGTGACACTGCTTGTTGGCATGGTGTGCCGGATGTTGAGAGCATCTCCGTCTGTGCTTGCGCTATGTTTTACTGTGCTTGTGTTGTGTTTCCCCGGACGTTGAGGTGAAGGCTTCGTCTGAATGACTAGAGTTGAGCTATTCCATCGGTGATCCTGGACGTTGAGTGCGACTCCATCCAGTGCGTGCCCCTTGTGGTGGTTACCAGCCGGTTTCCATGGGGCCCCTTATCCACTGTTCGAGTCCAGCATAGGGGAAAATTAGCTGAGGACCAGACGCGAGGGAGAGCTTCTAAGTGCTCACACGTGGCTAGGGTTGGAGGACTCTGTGGTATCAAGGTGCCAAGCCATAGGCCCTAGTTGGTCCTACAGTGTGTGTGTGTGTGAGCTTGTGTGTGCTTGTTGTGCTGTTGAGCCTGCGAGGTTCCAGTTTCCTGGCGCACTCCTGCGAGGAGTAGCGTACTACGCCACTGGTTTCTGTGTGTTGTGCGGCGTGTGTTTATTTACTGTTGCTTTACTTCCCGCACTATTTAGTGGTACTATTACCAGTGGGGGTTAGTGTCCCTGCTAGGTCTCTTCTTGAGACTAACTCCCTTCCCTTTCAGAAGGTTTGTCGTCGGCTCCAGGTGCAGAGGAGCCTGGTCACTCCGGTGCTGATCCTGCTTAGCTACTGTGAGTAGTGCTTAGTTTTTGTACTCACTATACTCTTTACTTATGATGATTATCGGCTCTGAGTTGTACTAAACTGAAATATTTTATAGTAAAATGTTTAAATTGTGGTGTGTACATTTTCTTATACGTTCTCCTCAGGCGTTCTCTTCTTACCCTTCCGGGCTTCGGCTCGTGGGTTGCGGGTCCAGATTCGGGTTACTGGTTAGTAACTGGTAATTCGGATCCTGGGTCGTTATAGTTGGTATCAGAGCCTTCTCTATCGAGATGTATAAGGAAATGTCGATCAAGCTAACTCAAAGCAAGAAGAGTACAGTAGCAGTAAGCAAACTGAAGTTATTTTGTGTATTGATGTGTGTGCATGTCCTATGTAGATCCATTATGGCACCTAGGCGACGTCGTGTTGAGGAGGCGGCAGAGCAGGCACCTCAGCAGGAGGCTAGAGATGCCCCGCCACCATAGCAGACTCAGCCTGGATAGCAAGACACACACAGTGGTTTTGTACCACTGCCACCACCTCCTCCTTAGGCAGCTCACGGATTTGACTGGACCCATTTTCTTGAGGGAATGTCACAGATTGTCACTCAGCACAGTGATGCTCCGGCACCTCAGGGAGGTGCCAGGAGGGTGTTGAGAGAGTTCTTGCAGTTTCAGCCTCCCTAATTTTTGGGACAGCTAGATCCAGATGTGGCCTGGTCGTGGTTGTATGCGATGGAGCAGACCTTCCGTTCCATGGAGTGTGCACTAGAGGAGAGAGTTTTGTTGCCGAGTTCCCAGTTGCAGGGTCAGGCTCTGGCCTGGTGGACCTCGGAGTGGGAGATCACTTTTTAGTCTCACTAGCTTAGACAGATCTCTTGGCAGGAGTTTGTGGCAGCCTATGAGAGAGACTTCTGCCCCATATATGTTAGGACTAAGAGGGTGTATCAGTTCCTGGATTTGACTCAGGGTGAAATGATAGTGGTCTAGTACAGAGTTAGACTTGTGGAGTTAGGGCACTATGCGCCATAGATTATGGCAGATGAGAGCCTCAGGACCCAGCAATTTGTGAGAGGATTGAGGCCGGAGCTCAGGCATATGCTGATAGTTGCTTGCGTCACCGACCTTGACGCAACCTATCAGACAACAACGGCACTGGAGGATGACACTCTACGGACCCATGGGCAGACCAGAGTGGTTCAGGCACAGGAAGGTGTGTCTCAATAGAGGCAGCAGCAGAGCAGCTCTCAACTGAGCTCGAGGACCACGACCTCCTACACGTCCTCTTTTGTAGGGACGTCATCGAGGTCAGGGTCTCAGAGGTGGTTCTAACGTGACAGGAGGCAAGCAGAGCAGAGGCAGCCATCAGTAGAGAGTGTTCAGCAGCCTTTTGGGTAGCCTCAACAGCAGGGCTAGCATTCTTTCGCTGGTCGGTGTTACCGGTGTGACCAACTGGGTCACATGGTGCGGAATTGCCCCTTATTACCTCGAGACCAGCAGCACCAAAGTCAGCCTCAGCCCTGAGCACGGCATCACCAGCAGGTTTTCATGCAGTAGCATCAGTAGACCATGAGTTCAAGTAGGCCGAAGACCAGGGCTCGTGTCATGCACATGACACGAGTGAAGGCAGAGGCAGCTCACCTTGTGGAAGGTACTGTGACTATCCTTGGTTCTACAGCTAGAGCATTGTTTGATGTCGGTGCCTCCCTCTCTTTTGTGTCTAAGGAGTTTTTAGACTCCCTCGGGGAGCTGGACATGGGAGTGTTCAGCGAGCTTGTTGTGGATCTGCGGACGGGAGATTTTGCCATTACCTCCTACTGTCTTGAGGAGGTACCAGTGCAGATGTAGGGTCATTGTTTGCCAGCCCTGTTGTTTGCTATGCAGTTGCAGGATTTTGATGTGATTTTGGGTATGGACTGGCTTGAGCAGTTCGGTGCTATGATGGATTGCAGAAAGAAGAGGGTGTACCTGTAGATACCCAGAGGAGCTGCCTTCTACTTCCAGGGTATCGTACCTCTTACTTCCCCCTTTTTGATTTCTGCGTTGAGGGCAGAAAGATCATTAGCTTCTGGGTGTTAGGGTTTCCTTGTCACTACCGTGCTTGTTGACCAAGTTTCTTGGGGAGTGGAGGACATTCCCATGGTGTGTGAGTTTATAGATGTCTTTCCGGATGAGTTGCTTGGTCTGCCGCTAGATAGAGAGATTGAGTTCACCATTGAGCTGGTACCTGGCACTGCACCCTTTGTGCAGGCGCTGTACCACATGGCAACAGCAGAGTTGCGGAACTTGAAGAGGCAGCTAGAGGAGCTAATGGAGAAAGGCTATATCCACCCTAGCTTTTCTCCTTGGGGGTCTCCAGTGTTATTCGTGAGAAAGAAGGATGGTAGCCTCCGTTTGTGTATTGACTACAAGAAGCTGAATCAGTAACCATCAAGAATAGGTATCCTCTGCCTAAGATTGATGATCTCTTTGATCAGCTTTAGTCAACTCGAGTTTTCTCCAAGATTGACCTGAGGTCAGGCTACTATGAGTTGCAGATCAGAGATTCTCATGTGGAGAAGACTGCCTTCAAGACCAAATACGGGCACTTTGAGTTCGTGGTGATGTCATTTGGGCTCACCAATGCACCAGCAGCCTTCATGGATCTGATGCTTAGGGTGATCCACCAGTACTTGGACCAGTTTGTGGTGGTGTTTGTTGACAACATTCTGGTGTACTCTGCCACAGAGGAGGAGCACGCCAAGCACCTAAGGATCGTGTTACAGACTATGCAAGAGCACCAGCTGTATGCTAAGTTTAGCAAGTGCGAGTTTTGGTTGCAGCATGTTCACTTTTTGGGACACGTGATCTCAAGTGACGGAGTTTCAGTGGATCCAGCAAAGGTCGAGGCAGTTTTGCAGTGGGAGAGACCCCGTTCACTGACAAAGATTCCCAGTTTTCTGGATTTGGCTGGCTACTATCGCCGATATATCAGAGATTTTTTGCAGATTTCTGCACCCCTGACTCGTTTGACGAGGAAGGGAGTACCATTTGAGTGGTCGGAGCAGTGTGAGTAGAGCTTCATGGAGTTGAAGCGACTGCTTACATCCATGCCAGTCCTGGTGTTGCCTTCAGGTACGGAGGGTTTTGAGGTCTACACAGATGCTTTCGGTGTTGGCTTAGGAGCAGTACTTATGCAACATGGTAGAGTGGTGGCTTATGCGTCACGTCAGCTAATTCAACACGAGGAGAGTTACCCGACCCACGACCTGGAGCTTACAGCCATAGTTTTTGCTCTGAGGATTTGGGATCATTACTTGTACAGAGTGAGGTTTGTGGTTCGCACCGACCACCAGAGTCTACGGTATGTCTTTTCTTAGAGGTATCTGAACATGAGGCAGCGTCATTGGATGGAATATCTAAAGGACTATGATTTCAGCATTGAGTATCAGCCTGAGAAGGCAAATGTGGTCGCAGATGCCCTAAACAGGAAGGCACAGGTGAGTTACCTTATGTTGAGAGAGTGGCAGTTGTGGCAGTCTGTGGTAGTGGAATCCTTTAGAGTTTCCACCAGAAGACAGTAGTGTACGCTAGGTAGTTTGTTAGCAGCTCCTGCTATTGTGAGACAGGTTGTTGAGGCCCAGTAGACAGATCCCGAGTTGCATAGAGTGTTGCTACTCCTAGAGGTTGAGCTACACGATGATGGGACCGTTAGATTCTGGGACAAACTCAATGTACCTGATGAGGAGTTGTCAGGAGAGCAGTTTTGCAGAAGACACATGGGTCTTGGTACTCGATTCATCCAAGGTCAACCAAGATGTATCACAGGCTGAAACGAAAGTTTTGGGGGCCTGGGATGAAGAGTGACAGCGGCTTTTGTTGCCAGGTGTTTTGTCTGTCAGCAATTGAAGGCCGAACACCAACGCCCTGGAGGGCTTATTCAGCCGTTGGAGATTCCCATGTGGAAATGGGATCATGTGATTACAGATTTTGTGTGTGGACTACCGAGGACAACTGAAGGATATGATAGTATATGGGTGCTTGTGGAAAGACTGACAAAGACTGCCAGGTTCTTGCCCATTAGAGCTGGCTGGGGTGTGAGCAGGTTGGCCAGACTGTACGTTGAGCGGATTGTTTTTTTGCACAGGGTGCCGATCTCTATTGTGCCAGATAGAGATCCTCGCTTCACTTCTGGGTTCTGGTGTAGCTTCCAGAGAGCTTTGGGGACAGAGTTAGCGTTTAGCTTTGCCTATCACCCACAGTCAGACGGGCAGTCAAAGCGAACTATCTAGACCTTGGAGGACATGCTGCGAGCTTATTGTCTAGAGTGGCAGGGGTCATAGGCAGCTCACTTACCGTTGGTTGAGTTTGCATATAATAACAGCTATCATTCAAGTATCAGCATGGCACCCTATGAGGCCCTGTATAGACGATCGTGTCGTACTCCTCTCGACTGGTTTGAGGTAGGCGAGTGAGTCATCACTGGACTAGAGTTAGTGCAGTAGGCAGTGGAGGTGGTTCAGCTTGTGAGGTAGAGGCTTCAGACAGTGCAGAGCCAGCAAAAGGGTTATGCTGATCAGCGCAGGCGACTACTCGAGTTTCAGGTTGGGGACCAGGTGTTCATCAGGGTGTCCCCTATGAAGGAGGTGATGAGGTTCGGTAGATGCGGGAAGCTGAGTCCCCGCTATATTGGACCCTTCACCATTATCGAGCATGTTGGAGGTTTGTCATACTGGCTTCAGCATCTGCCAGAGTTGGCAGTAGTCCACGATGTGTTCCAGGTGTCAATGCTGTGGAGGTACCTTCCAGATGAGTCTCACGTTCTCCTGAGTACAGAGTGGTCAGAGGTGACACCAGTGTTGACAATACCAGAGTATCCACTGTACATCGAGGATCATCGAGTTTAGAAATTGAGGAATAAGGTAATCCCATTGGTTCGTGTTGGTTGGCAACGACACTCAGGAGGCGAGTCGACTTAGGAACAGGAGGACGAGATGCGCGAGCAGTTTTCGTACCTCTTCGGTGAGTTCTCTTCCCCTTACGTTGTTTGAATTTTGGGGGCAAAATTCTTTTAAGGGGGGGAGGGTGTAAGGCCTTGGGCCTTATTGCACCCTTAATGAGCCTTCTTTTAGAACAGTGCCTGATGACGTCAAGGGATGTGGACGTCAACAGTGGGTTGACGTCAATAGTGTTGACGTCAACAGTTGGGTTGACGGCAAGGGTATTGCCATCTACTTGGTCTTGACGCCAAACGATATTGACGTCTACCGAAGTTTCCAAAGTTTTCCCGTACATGAACTTGACGGCAAGCGATGTTTACGTCAAGGATTGTCGATGCAAGTTGATGACAACAGATGTTGACGTCAACCTGCCAGCCTATGTTTTTAGGGGCGACTTGAGGCCCCTTCTCCTTCGTTCCTCTCCCTCTCTTTCCCACCACCATTACCCCTCTCCTTCTCCACTTCTTCTAGCGGCCGAAGGGAGCTCATGGGAAGGACGTGGTGCTCATGGCGGTGACAAATCGAACGAGAAATGGAGGTTGGAAGGGGTCATCTTCGCGGTGGAGCTCCAGAGGAAATCGGCGCGATTCAAGGTTTATTTGGAGTTTTATTGCATTTTTTAGTTAGGGACTCTACCTCTTAGCTTCCCCATGTGGAAATGCCATGATTTGTGTGTGCATTTTGTGTGGAAATCGTGGTTTTTGGGGACGGTTTATCCATGTGGGGTTTTTGGGTGAAATCGCCGATCCAAGTGTTGAATTGTTATTTTTCCAGCTATGTGGTTGTGCTTTGTGATGTGGGAAAGCGTTTCCCCTCATCCAACCGCTGGTTTTTGGCTTGGATTGCCCTTAGGATTGGCCTGGGACTGTGTCAGCTACTGGAAGCTGAGGAACTTAACGTCAACATCAGTTGACGTCAAGTTCTTTAGGGTGGAACTCGACGGCAAGATCCCTTGCTGCCGACTTGAGGTAAACGGCCAGCATGTGGCCGTCTACTTTTTGTAGACGGCCAGGGTGTTTCCGTCTTCCCCTTGTTGTCCGCAATCGATGCTGCCGTCAACCCATAGGTAGGTCCGGACAGGCTGAGCACCCTTTTCCACGATTTAAGGTGTCGACATGTTGTGTTCGACTGTTGGAATGGTGTGTCAGATGTTGAGAACGTCTCTGTCTGTATTTGCGTTGTGTTTTACTGTGCTTGTGTTGTGTTTCCCCATACGTTGAAGTGAAGGCTCCGTCTGGATGACGGGCGTTGAGCTATTCTGCTGGTGAGCCTGGATGTCGAGTGCGACTCCGTCCAGTGCGTGCCCCTTGTGGTGGTTATGAGCCAATTTCCGTGGGGACCCTTCTCCACTGTTCAAGTCCAGCGTAGGGGAAAACCTACTGAGGACCAGACACGAGGGAGAGGGTCTGAGTGTGCACACGTGGCTAGGGTTGGAGGACTATGTGGTGTTGAGGCGCCAAGCCATAGGCCCTAGCTTGTCCTACAGTGTGTGTGTGAGCTTGTGTGTGCTTGTTGTGCTGTTGAGCCTGCGAAGTTCCAATTTCTCGGCACCCTCCTGAGAGGAGTAGCGTACTATGCCACCGGTTTCTCTGTGTTGTATGTTGTGTGTTTATTTATTGTTGCTTTACTTCCCACACTATTTAGTAGTACTGTTACTGGTGGGGGTTAGTGTCCCTACTGGGTCTCTTTTTGAGACTCACTCCCTTCCCTTTCTGGAGGTTCGTCGTTGGCTCCAGGTGCAATGGAGCCTGGTCACTCCGATGCTGGTCCAGCTTAGCTGCTGTGAGTAGTACTTAGTTTTTGTACTCACTCTACTCTTTACTTATGATGATTATCAGCTCTGAGTTGCACTAAACTTAAATATTATTTAGTAAAATGTATAAATTGTGGTCTATACATTTTCTTATACGTTCTCTTCTTACCCTTCCGGGCTTCGGCTCATGGGTGGCGGGTCAGGATTCGGGTTACTAGTTGGTAATTGGTAATTCGGATCCTTGGTCGTTACAGATCTTGAGTTATAAGCACTTCATGCATGACTACCTTATTTTTACTGTTTACGATTGAAACCCTAAAACGTGATCATTCCAGACATCACATTCTTCTTTACATGAACGCGACGTACTAGACTGTCGCATTCACATGAAAGGCGATCGAATCTTCCGTCGATATTTTGGCTGTGATTCCACCGTTCTGACACATCAAACTGTGTGTCATGTGGGTTTCAGTGTTAGACTTGAACACGACGGAACATGCCATCGCAATTTTACCAGTTTCCCACTCACGTATTTTGGACAATTTTTATATCAAAATTTTGAAAACACCTCATGAACGTGACGTGCCGAACTTGACTAAGGAATATAGCACAATTTCTCAGCACCAAGAACACCACAGCTGAATGGAGTTGCTGACAGAAAGAACAAAACCCTATTAGATATGGCAAGAACGATGTTGTCAGAATATGATCTACCAAGGAACTTTTGGGCTGAAGCAGTTAACACAACGTGTTACAAAATCAACAGGGTGATGATCAGGCCGATTCTAAAGAAAACAGCATATGAATTGTACAAAGGAAAGAAGCCGAAGATCAATCACTTTAGGACATTCTGGTGTCCATGTTTCATCTACAACAACGGCAAAAGAGACATTGGTATGCTAGATGCAAAATCAGATGAAGGCATCTTCGTGGAGTATGCATCTAACCTAAAGGCTATAGAGTATTTAATAAGTGTACTTTATTAATTGAGCAAATAGTACACATTATCTTTGATGAAACTAACCCCTCCTTGAGAAAGGAAGAAGATAGTGATAATGATGATGCAGATGAATTGTCTAAAAAGCTAAAGAACTCATCAATTGAGGACAAGTAATATCCACCTCTGGAAGACCTGCAACAAAAGGACATAGTACATGAGAATCTTCCAAAGGAATGGAGATATAAGAGAGATCACCCTCCTGAAAATATTATTGGTGATCTATCTGTAGGGGTAAGAACTAGAGGAAACATAATTCCATGTGATTATTTAGCTTTTGTCTCTTAAATAGAGCCTAGGACAGTCAATGAAGCAATCACTGATGAATCTTGGATTTTAGCCATGCAAGATGAACTGAATCAATTCAAGAGAAACCATGTATGGTCACTTGTTCCTAGACCATCAGATCATCCAGTGATTGGCACCAAATGGGTGTTCAAAAAAAAATTGGATGAAGCTGGTGTGATCATAAGAAACAAGGCCAGATTGGTAGCTCAAGGCTATTCCCAAGAGGAAGGCATAAATTTCGATGAAACCTATGCATCAATAGCTAGACATGAGGCTATTAGAATATTACTTGCATATGCATCTGCATTGGATTTGAAATTATTTCAAATGGATGTAAAATCTACATTCCTAAATGGGTTCATTAAGGAGGAAGTTTATGTAGAACAACCTCCAGGTTTTGATGACATTAATTTTCCAAATCATGTGTTTAAATTGCACAAAGCACTATATGGATTATTGCAAGCACCAAGAGCATGGTATGATCGGCTAAGAGCATTTCTATTAGATCATGGTTTCACTAGAGGTCAAGTAGACAGTACATTATTTGTTAAATCTAAAGTCAAACATATTTTGATAGTTCAAATATATGTTGATGATATAATATTTGGTTCTTCTGATGAATCTCTTTGCAAGTATTTTGAGAAGATTATGTAGGGAGAATTCAAGATGAGCATGATAGGGGAGCTCAACTACTTCCTTGGATTGCAAATCAAGCAAGGAAAAGAAGGCAACCACATATGTCAAGCCAAATATACCAAGGAACTCTTAAAGAAGTTTGGATTCGAAAATGCCAAGCCATTATCAACACCTATGAGCACATCAACAAGGATGGACAGTGACAAAGATGGTAAGAAGGTAGATCAAAAGATCTACAGAGATATGATAGGTTCTCTACTCTATTTGATGGCAAGCAGACCTGATATATTGTTTAGTGTATGCACGTGTGCTAGGTATCAGGCAGATCCTCAAGAATCTCATTTAATTAGTGTCAAAATGATTTTTTAGATATTTAGCTAAAACTCATGACTTAGGTTTATGGTATCCAAAATCATGTGAAATTAATTTAGTAGGATACTCTGATGTTGACTATGCTAGATGCAAAATAGACAAAAAAAAGCACGAGTGGTTGTTGTCAATTCTTTACAGGTTGCTTGATATCATGGTCCTCAAAGAAACAAAATTCAGTAGCTCTGTCAATAGCTGAAGCTGAGTACGTAGCTGCTGGAAGTTGTTGTACACAACTCCTATGGATCAAGCAACAACTTGAGGATTATGGGTTACATATCAAGACAATTCCATTGTTATGCGACAACACTACTACTATAAATCTAACCAAGAATCCAGTACAGCACTCAAGGACTAAACACATTGAGGTTAGATATCATTTCATTCGTGATCATGTAGCAAATGGCAACATTGATATTTCATTTATTGATACTAATAATCAGTTAGCATGTGAGCCCCTGAATTTTTCCGTCATTTTATATTGAGCATGCGATATTTACATGTCATAAATATAGTGTACGTATTAAAATTTTCGCATACTATAACTACAAAATGTTTATGTGCATATGTGTGTATGTATATTATTTTCGTGAATATAAGAAATTAGCCTATTTTGTATATAAGGTATTTATTTAAATATTATGCATGATATATTAAAGTAATGTTACACATATAATGTGAAGTGCCATCATGCAACTTATAAGCATATATGATTTTACTTCTGTACATGTATTATAATTAAATATATATATTATCTAATGGTTGAGATGCATATTATGTTTAATTATTCCATGCATATTATATGTAGCTATGATGCGTATATATGTGCTCATACATATTAATCTTGTTCGAATTATATATCTATTTCTAAGCATGATAAATTGTTATGATGTGTGAACAATAATGTGAATCGTGTATGTATCTAAACGATGTAGGCATGTATATACATATATGTTTATCTTATGTATGTTATAAGTATGATTACTCATGAGTATACGCATGTATACATATATCTATACGTCCATCCTGTGCAAATGATAATTGTTGATTATTAGCATGCTAAATTGTTTATAGTGTATATGGTACTTAAATAATATGGTGCATGTAAAATATATCAAAATATTATAAGCAAGCTATATTTATGTAAATTCATACATGTTGTACTAAATTATACTTTGTACGCATATAGATGTATAAATCTAATGTTGTACATATGATATTTACTTATTGCAATAACCATTGACTTGATTATGACATGTATGATATCTAGATAATAGAGTGTGTATTACATTTATATATATATTTGTGCATAATACATGCAACTATGGTGCATATGCATACACATGTATGTCACTTCATACATATTATCTTTAATTGAGATTAGTGCAAGTTATAAATATAAATAATGTGTAATGCATGTATTTTATGTGGTAAGGATATATGTAATTATTTTTACATATACTAAATCGTTTAGATATATTTACGCATTTATTTTGGGGTTTGGCAGGGTCTTGACTGCACTGTGCAGTTGGCGGCCAAGACCTGGACGCCAGTGTGGTTGGCGTCCAGGGATCGGTCTTGACTGCACTGTGCAGTTGGCAGCCAAGACCTGGACGCCAGTGTGGTTGGCGTCCACATCCCTGGACGCCAACCCACAGTGGGCGGCCACCCCCTGGACGCCAACCCCCTGTTGGCGGCCATCCCCTTGACGTCAACTGTGCAGTTGACTACAACCGATGTTGACGTCAATATCATCCTGCGTAACAGTTCCAGGTTTGTTAATGCTCGCTTTATGGCCGGTTCCAGTTTAGGAAACCCTTCCTAAACCTTGGGTAACCTACCCCAGTGCGTGCCCAACCTATCCAACTTTATAAAAACCCACTTTCGGCCAGACAAAGCCCTTTTGGTCATTGTGAAACCCTAGTATTTTCTGTGAGAAATGCTGGACTTCCCCAAGCTCTGATCCGGCGACGGGAGGATTTTCTAGGATATCTACAATGACGGGAGCGTAGTCTAACCATCAAGGAGAAATCCCCAACCCCGAGGAACGATCTACATCGACGGGAGAACAAGATTCAAGGAGTTTCTGAGCACCCTCTTGCTTTGGCCGAGGAGGGCTTCAACAGCAAGATTTGATCTTCTAGGATTTTATTAGAGGCAAGTAACCTATGTACATCATCCCTATACATGTCCCCTAGGTCCTAGAATTTTTACGGATTTTTCCTCGAGTCCTGGACCCTCCAATTTCCCCGTATATGTGAGTGTGACTGTGCAGATTGCTGTCTGGAAGTTGACGGAAACATCCCCTGCCGTCAAGTTCATCAGTTGACGGCAAGAGATGTTGCAGTTAACCCAGTTGGCGGCCAGGACTGTGCAGTTAAGTTCTTCAGTGTTCTGAAAAAATGATATTTAATATATTTAAATGATTTTGGGTATGTTTTCCTGCTGAAATTTTTATGAGGGGTCAAGGGTGATTAGTAGGTCATGTCATGAGGTTTTTGTAAATTTTCATGAAATTTGTTAATTATTAAAATTCTGGAGATTGAGTTATGACCATAAGATAAGCATGTTTAATCTGTGTAAATAGGATATTTGAAAGTTCGGGTTTGGTGAATTTTATGTAATGATATGGTTATTGTATGAACATATTGACACCATCATATTAGTCTATTTTACTGAAATTTTTGTTTAAGAGAAATTAGTGATAAATGCACCTATACAGTGATTTAATTGTTATAAATATGTTTCTGTTCAGAAAATTTTGAAAATTTGAGAATATGTTCTGTTTACTGTCCTTAACGTGTGATAAAAATTTCGTGAAATTCTGATGACATTAGATATTTTCATGGTTTTAAATGTGAAAATAGCCATGTTAAGCATGTTAGAGTTAATCATGGATAAAGCAAAGGTTAGCAGGATGTTAATGGCTTATTTTGAGTGATTTGTCACTGTTAAACAGCAATGTGAATTTCTATAAACGGAAATGGGATGAAAAATATGTGTATGAGCATGAGTAAAAGGTGATAAGAATGATAAAGTGATTAATGAAATATTTAGCCATGTATGACACTGCTACCATAGGGGTCTGAGAGCTGTACCATAGAAAAGTCCCTATGGAAGGCTCAACGTTATGAGATAAATCCTAAGGGCATTAGGATAAAATACTGGAGGTGGACAAGTACCGCTAGTTAGGGTGGAGAGGGCTTCTCCCGATTCTGCGTAGTTACCTAGATTTGTCACCGCATTGCCTAGGTGACAAATATGTGAAAGTGAGTGCTAAGTGCTAAGTGATAAGCGCTAAGTGCTAAAGTGATTGTTTTCCTCTACTTGGTAGTTAGGACTATGTGTCACGGCAACTTAAGAGATTAAATATGAACATAGTGTAAAGTGATCAATGTGAATGCAAGAGTAAGTGCAATGGAAGGAGTGAAAATTAATATGTAAGGAAGAGTAAAAGATAGCAAAAGTACAAGTGTATGTGAAAACCAATGTATCATTACATGTTTATTTATTTATGTCATTCATGTGTTACTATCATAATTATAATATCATGTTTTGTACCATGTTTAATGTTATGTAATATAGTTTCATAATCTCCATATAGTGGTATGTATGAATATGTGTATGTAAACATGTAAAGAAATGCAATGTGGAAGAATGAGTAGGTAAATTTGACAATGAATAAGATAGCGTAAGAATAAGTGTAAATCCATGTAATTTAGTTTAATTCATGTCAAAACAACAAGCTAAATGAGATTTTGTTTTTGATAAACACACGAAATAATGTCTAAGTTCCATGATAGAATTACTATTCATTTAGTATGTAGTTTCATGCTTAATTTGTAGATGATTGCCATCCAATTTGAATGTGTATTAAATCTTCATTCCATGTTTAATAAAGGTGATATCATGGTGAATTATTCATATTAAAATAGCAAATGAAATCTGTAAATAAATGAGAAAAGTGCATGAGAAAAATAAATAGAGATCATGTTAGGTTGTTATCTACGTTATGTATAATTGCATGTTCAAATTGGTAGAGCTGTTACACAATAAGGAAAAATGTTTAGATTAATATATCATGTTACATGATAGGTGCTTAAGAGTGCATATGTTCATGTCATGTATGTATTAATTGGATTATGCTTAACTATGATAGAAAGATTATTATCATATTATGTAGTTTACTAGAAAACATGTGCAAGTGTCATGAGTGTATGATAAATTGTACATTAAAACAACAAGTTAGTTGTATGACAAAATGACGTGAATACATGAGAATTTGACCAAATACTATGCTAAACGTATTCATCATCTTGTACATAACCTTGTATTTAAATTTGATTAAATTATGCAATGATATGATAAAGATTTGAACCATGTATCATAGAATATATAAAATATGTAGAGAACTTGTGTAAATGTATGTTATTTTTATGATTTAATATGAGCATGTGTTAATCTGGAATGTGTTTGGGAAATATGGGTGTTGTTAACTATAAAAAGCTTGTGCTATGTGAATTAACGTGATTAGTATGATAGCATGTGTTTCATTATTGTTGGTAGCTTAATGTGTATGTGATATGTATAAGTTTGATGTTTTAGATTACTTGCTGAGTCCTGTAAGACTCGTACTTGCTTCGGTGTACAGGTGTGACAGGTTATCCAGTAGCTGAGGAGAGAATAGTAAAGATTGATACCGAATACAAGGAGTAGCACTTGAGAAGATTTTATTTTTCGTAGTTGCTTTAATTTATAGTTTGAATAATGTTATTCATAGGGACAATGTATGGACAATGTAGTTCTTTTCAAGTTGTAATAATGTGGACTCTTGTAATTCCTTTTACTATATAGACTATGGAATGTGTGGTGATGATGGAATAAAGTAAAGCATTTCTTTTAATTCTGTTGTACTCTTTTAGTATTCATGGACATATCAACCTTAACGCTTAGTGTTGGGTTACTATCCCACTATAATGATGCTCTTTGTACCGATG
The DNA here is from genome assembly GCA_014218235.1 of Colocasia esculenta. NCBI lineage: Eukaryota > Viridiplantae > Streptophyta > Magnoliopsida > Alismatales > Araceae > Colocasia > Colocasia esculenta. The sequence goes on from CM024757.1 coordinate 108,644,099, forward strand.
GGGATTGGTATAATTGTACCGGTATAAAGGGGGTCATTACATAGTAGATATCTTCACAAAGGCCGTACCTGAAGAGAGATTTACTTCTCTTAGAAGGGAATTAGGCATGTGTAAATTGTGAAAGAATCATCTATATAAAATTGTAATATTAATTTTCAGAATTTAAATTATTTTTCCTCTCAAAAATTGAGCAAAATTCCAATTATTGCCTATCCTTTTAAGTTCGTCTTGACAGTTCGTTATTTTATAAGAGTTTATTCCCATTGAACTCGTTTGTTTATTTTTTTGTCGTTTTCTGTTGTTTTGCCGCCTCCAATTTCGAAAAATCATTATTCCTCTAATTTATCCCGAAATCTGTGCGGGAACGATTCACATCCTACTTTTACCCTTCTCATCCACCGTCTGAGGCAATACCCCATCGACTCCGGCATCTGCTCTCTGAGATTTCAAAGCTTCCAACTCCTTCCCGCCAAAAATTTCTTGAGGGTTCCTGTTCCAATCCTCTTTCCAGTCCTCCAGAAACTCTTCCCATTCAAAACCATGGCCTCTTCTGGTGTATCCGGTAGTCTACAGGGCTATGGAGCTGTATTTCTCACCGCCGAGCAGCAGGAAAGGTTTGCGTCCGTAAAGACCAAGCTGTGCGAACATAAGGTTGTAGATGTGGCAGATTTGCAGAAGAATGACATGGGCAGTATGTCTGTAGCTTTGGGCAGATTGAAGTGGACGAAGATGGCCACCTTCTCAGAAGTAAGTTACCCTAACCTAGTAAAGGAATTCTATGTATGTCTAAAGACAGAGGAAGATGGAACCTTGACTTCCATGGTCAACGGTACCCAGATTAGGGTCACACGAGATTTATTAGCATCACTCTTTGGTGTGACTACTTCCGGTCACAGTGGAGTTCATACTGTGGATATCCAGGCGAAAGGATTAGGGATTGTTGGTCCCAATACAGATTGAAGGATGTCAAGTTAGATATCAACCAGTTAAATGCATTTAATCGCCTTCTGCACTTCATTGTCAGTCAAATTTTGATTCCCCAAAGTGCTACCTTTTTAACTTGTACTAAGGCGGACTCAGACATTATGTTCTGGGCCATCCAGAACCAGGAAATCAACACAGCAGAGATTATGATTGAAAGGATGAAGTTTGGAAGCTCCCAGGTATGGGATAAGAAGAGCAAGTTGAACGTCTCTCTACCCTATGCCCATCTCCTGACCAAAGTATTTCAGCATTATGGCATTAGTGTGGTAGGAGATGTTTCTGAGAAGATGGGGCAGGCAATCCACCGCAAGAACTTAAGGAAGAGCGGATTTTCAATTGTAAACGGCCTATGGACTAAGACCTCAGTGGCTGAGGGTGAGGCCATCATTGGCGAAGCCCAAGAAGTCCAAGAAGAGGTAGGAGAAGCAGCTGCAGCAGCATCAGTCCCAATAATTCAAGAGGAATCAGCAGCAGTGCTAGCAGAAGAAGTAGTGACTCAAGCAGCAGCAGATCAACCAGCAGTAGTAGAGGCCAGAATAGAAGAATCTGTGGCCATTGGTAGTCTAATTGAAGAAATTCCTCCAGAGAATATTTTGCCAGTTGTGGGAACCTCTGAAGATCTAAACCCCACCACTATTGTGGCATCCATTCTTAGAGATGTGCTGGAATCCATCTCTAGCACTCAAGGGGAGCCTGAGAGGTTCAGTGAATCAGTTGCTCCAGAAGCTGTGGCATCAGGCCACATTGATGAGATCATCATGGAGGAAGCTCCTAGTCAGGGGGAGCAAGCAGTCGCTTATGAGAAAATATCAGTGGAAGATGCTCCTATTGAGGGGGAGCAATCTATTAATGAGGAGGCAGCTCCTCAGGGGGAGCACACTAAAAGTGTCCCCATGGATAGTGAAGAGCATGTTGAATTCGAGGAGCCCATTGCAAGGGCACATAGGAAAAGGAAAAGAGTAGCTCATAGGAAGCCCAAGGAGAAGCAGCTGAAGATTCAGTTGAAGTTAGTTATTTCAAGGCTGAATGAGCAAGGAAAGACTCTCACATCTCTGCAGTCTGATATTCAGTCTATCCTTATCAGCCAAACCTCATTAGCAAGCGAGATTGGGGCCTTGTCCACTGAGGTACACAGCTTAAGAGATGATTTTAAAATGTTCAAGCAATTATGCAGATGGATGAAAGGTGAGTTCCACAGTGTCAAGAAGCTTATCTCTTCGAGGGAGCAATCCACCTCTGCCCCTCCAGCTCACTCACCTCCTAAACCAGTTAGCAATGCAGGGCCATCAGGGCCAACGCCAACAGAAGAAAGTGCAGGGCCATCAGGGGCAATTGTAGTAGAACCAGTATGGTCATCCAGGCCACCTGAGGTTGTGGTAGGGCCACCAGGGCCAATGATATCCGAGGTTGTGTGTCCAAGAGTAGAAGAGCCTGCAGCTGCTCCCAAAGCCCATGAGTCTTCATCTCTTGCAACACCAGCCACTCCTTCACCACCCTCTTCATCCACAGCACCTCCAGCTCCCATCACCTTCAAACAACCCATGCCTCGCACCATCTCTTCCCCAGCTCCTTTTCCATCTCAATCCACCTCTCCTCCTGCCTCCTCTACATCCATTCCACCACCTCCTTTCATTTCTGAAGTCCCTCCAGCCTCATCATCTGCTGGAGCCTCCTCTTCCTCTGTTCCTTCTTTAGATGAACCATCCATCTCACCTTCTTCTTCTCATCAAACTTTTTTCCACCCTCCTACTCCTCCTTCCTTTGTCACCTTCATTCCTGAAGGTGCTCAACTTGAAGGTCCATTTCTAGAAAAAATCGAGGATGAGTTGGAAATCTCCACCATCCATTCAGTTCTATCAGTTGCCTCTCATGTCCACAGGACTGACTCCTCTAGTCCTGTCTCTAAAAAGAGGAAACTCTCCACTGCTCTTACTCTTCCCACCGAACCTAAATTTTCTCCTCTTTGGTTTTCCCTCACTATTGAAAATCAGAGGAAACCACTCTATCAAGAATATCTTCAAAAATGTATTCTTGCCACCATCTTTGGTGTTCCTTTTCTAAATCTGACCAATCACCTAAATGTTGTCCTTCCCTACAACCACTTCTCAAAAGCTGATCAATCCAAAATCTTCAAAATGGATGAATGCAAATCTGAAGATCAGTGGGCCAAAGGGCACTCGACTCTCTATAGGAAATATCTTCTTGCAAACTCAGAAAGGTTTCCACCCAGGGACTCTCCGCTCACTCTCTCTGAGTGGTTTGTCATTCATCATAAATCCCTCTAGGCCCCTTTCATTTAAAAGGAAGTGAAGCTCATCAGGTACTTTCAGTTATTCAATGATTATCGGTATCTTCACAAGTTACCTGAAGTCCAGTTGGATCAGTTCCAGGGGACAATTGCTTCATTAAAAATTACAAATCCAGTCAACTGCTCTTTCAAAGTGGATTTCACCACCCTGCAAATTCCAGACTCGGTATTCCTTCCTAAGCTGCATTCCTTGGTTATGGACTCCTCAGTAGGTCCTATTATCTTTGAGAGATTCGCTCGCATCATGGGAAGGATATCAGCTCAACAGCGTCGACTTCCATCCTTCCAAAGGTTCATCTTCAGATAATTTCACCTAGGCCATATTTCCTCTGAAGTCCTTGCTCCTCTACTGTCAGAATGTGAAAGGATCTCCCACTGACTGGGAAAAGCACTATAATCAGTCAGCTCTTCAATTGGAAGCCTTGAACAGCTCCTTGTTTAAGGCTGGCAAGCCTACTCTCATAGTTGAAGCATTCTTGGACCTGAATTCTATCAATTTAGTTCAAGATTCTTATCTTCAGTGGGTCGAGCGGTACAAGCTGTTTTTTCCATTGAAGCAAGATCTTCTGCAGCATAAGTTATTATATCCTATCAAGATCAACCAATTTCTTCAGTTCGCCAGTTTTGGTTCATTCAGTACCTACAAACTTTCCCTTGGCACCGATGAATATGGCAATTTTCTTAGTACTCAGCGGTAGCTTCATATTCAAAGGATGTTGCTTGACATGGGACCATCTTACGTTATTTCTTCTGAGGCGTTTCAGGCTTATTTTGAGGAGCAAGAACGACAGGCCTTGCCCATTATTCATCGACACGCCTCTCTTTTGTCTCCTGCTTTTTATCTCCCTGTACCTCCTCAGGACAATTGAATATATCTCTCTTGTTTTCTCACCATCTTTTCTCTCTGTCTTTCTCACCTTGTGGTATCTTTTTGCTTAATGAAAAAAAGGGGGAGAAATATAGTACTTCTGAAATATATTTTTTCTTATATTTCTGCAATTTCGTTTAGATTCATTTCAGATCATCTATGCTCATTGTTAATTTTGTCATCACTAAAAAGGGGGAGATTGATGATCAGTTTATCCCCATGTAATTTAAATTAATTACATATTTATTTTGTTAATTAACAAAACTAAGATATTATTTAAATCTAACATATTCTCTATGAGATTTGAGTATAGGAAATGAATCAAGGAATAACAAGACAAATGGGTAAGTATTAGTTACTCTGTAGCAATGCAAGTTCAAAGGATGACTTTTCTCTAAGTGATCGCATCGATTTGTCCTCACAAGGATTTGTCAAGTGACCGCAACGATTTGCCCTCATAACGATTCGTTAAGTGATCGTAACGATTTGCCCTCACAACAATTCGTTAAGTGATCGCAACGATTTGCCCTAACAACGATTCATTAAGTGATCGCAACGATTTGCCCTCACAACGATTCATTAAGTGATCGCAATGATCTGCCCTCACAACGATTCGTTAAGTGATCGCAACGATTTTCCCTCACAATAATTCGTAAGTTATCATAACAATTCGCTTCCATAACGATTCCATAAGTGATCACATCGATTTCTTAAGAAAGAATGATTCGATTTGCTTTAGTGTCACAACGACTCATCAAGTTTCAAAATGATTTGATCCCTATAACGATTCGATTCAGCAAACAACGATTTGCTCACATCATTTTGTTTCTGACAACTTGCTCATAACGATTTGCTTTTAGAGTCATAACGATTTGTCTATATAACGATTTGTATGTGCATCGGTTTGCTTATAAGTGTACAACGATTTACATGGATAACGACTTATTTGCATAACGATTTTATAAGTCATGCATGTAACGATTTCATGGAATATAACGATTTAATTTTTGAACTCATTTTTGAGTTCATTGAAAAGTCAAAGTCTCCACATATATCCTTCTGACAACCATGCATTTATTATGACTAGACGTATCACTGCAGTGCATGCAATCGATATCTTCTATTCTCATGCTTATTCTATAAACATCTTTTTAGAAGAACAGAATGGAACTTCTACTTTTGTATAAAATCAATCTAACGTTGACTGACAACAAGAGACAGCTTAGCTGTCTATTTTATAGCATTTAAATTCGTGCAGGTCTCTGACAGCGCACCTCAATACAACGTTGGATAGTAAGGAAGATAACGAACATCATCGAAGATCCTCTCTCCCGTTGCGTGCATGGAAAGCTAAGGACTGCTGAACAAGAAACTCTACAGAACCATGCAGTCTAATGTAAATGAAAGCCTAGAGACAACGAACATTTTAACGTTCGAATTTCAAATAGAGGATATATAAAGAAGACTAAAGCTCCAGAAAGGACACAACTCTTACAACAAATTTTTAACAAGCTTTTCTGCGAGCATTTGATAGAGCAAAAAGCCTCGCTCCTTTGATTGTCTAGCTCTTAGCTCTCTGCGTATATAAAGAAGACTGAGGGTATAGGGGAGAGCGATTGAGGATTTGTACTTGTTGTTGCTTTTTGTTTATCATGTATCATGATGATGATGTAGATATGGAATGAAATAGAGTGGAATCTTTTTTGTCTATGGAATGTGACTATGTGATAATGACGAGTGAGATATGAGTTCCACTTTCTTTCTTCTACTGCGACCTGCACACTTAAGAAGGCCATGAAAACAAGTTAGATCCGTTCTTCGACTTAGCCCCTTACCTTAAGCATAACGAGTGACCAATCTTGATAAATGGTCAAGGGGCTAAGCCTTATTGCATGAATGAATGAGTATTTTTGGAATTTTGAAAACCTTTGATTTGTTGATTTTTGAAATATTTAATAATTATTTTTGAAGTTTTTGAAATATTTGATTTTTTTAGAGTTTTAGAATATTTGAGTTTTTGGAGTTTTGAAATATTTGATTTTTTTAGAGTTTTGAAATATTTGATTTTTGGAGTTTTGAAATATTTGATTTTTTAGAGTTTTGAAATATTTGATTTTTTAGAGTTTTTGAAAGACGTCTGAAGCCAACGTTAGCCCTTCCTAAAATAAGACGCGCGAGACAGAAGGTACTCGCCCTTTTAGGCCACAACACATAGACCAATTCAAACTGTTGGTTAGGAATCTTGGTTACTTTCCCTTTTCGTCGAGGACTTTACTAAGGTAAGATGTGCATTTAGGGGTGACATGCCCTGGGCGGCTACCCTTAGTTGATAGTGCGGCTACTTAGGCCATATCTAAGAGATGACCTGATCTTATAGAGGGAAATGGAAGACTATTTAAGGAAAGTCTAATGTAGGTTTAAGGATGTTTGGGTTCGTCTTCTTCCCACAGCATACCATTCAAAGATTAGGTCTGTTGCGTAGTGATTTTGTGGTCTTTTCTTATGGGTTTGCATTGTCTGGGGCATGCGTACGGCCGAGCTCATGAGCGTCCTGCGGGGACTATGCCACTCTTGCCATGCCCCTGTTCTATCATGTATTTTTCTATCTTTTCTTTTGCTTCTTTGTTCCTTCACTTTTGCTATTTTCACCGTCCCTGATTGAGACTTCCTCTCGTCAGGGTATACTTAAGGTTGACAACCTCGCCCTTACGACCCTTGCCCCTACACTTCGACCGATTTGGGAGAGAATGACCATCGCATCGCTAAAGTAGGGCCTACATAGCAACGATACCTACTAAGTGTAGTCGCACGGGCTTGCCGTGTGTGTGTGTGGGTCCTAACTTAGAGCAACCCTTGACGACTGGGGAAAGGGCTTCAGACTCTTAACACAGGGTTATCGCTAATCCAAGTGTTGTGGCCTCACACCTATGGACCTAGGGATAGAATCCTTTGAGGTACAACCCATTCCATGGATGCGACAATTTTGCACCCTCGGCATTGATTAGATGGTAGGCATTTCTTGGATACACCTCTTTTACAACATACGGACCTTCCCAATTTGGTTGTAATTTAGACCTTGGACCTCCAGGTTTGATAAAAATGTGTTTCAAGACCATATCACCCTCTTGGAATTTTCATTCAATCACCTTCTTTTCAAAAGACCTTGAGATTCGCCGTTGATATAAGAGTACATGATTTGCTGCCATTAGTCGCCTTTCATCTAAGAGTTCCAATTGGACTGGTAACACCTCTCGACGTTTGTCGAGATTAAGTTCCTTATCAAGTTGGACTCTTAGTGAAGGGATCAGAATCTCATATGGAACTACCGCCTCCATCCCATAAGTGAGAGCATACAGGGTTTGTCCCGTGGGAGTACGGACAGAGGTATGATAGGCCCATAGAGCCTCGATTTGCTTTTCTGGCCAATCAGCAAATTTATGTAATTCACAAGTTTTCTTTAGGATTTTAAGAAGGGTTTTATTAGTTGCTTCAGCTTGGTCGTTGCCTTGTGGGTAATATGGAGATGAATGATGCAGAGTGATGTTGTATTTCTTACAGAGATCCTGAAGTTCTTGGGATACGAATTGCGGCCCGTTGTCTGTGGCGATGCTGCTTGGCACTCCGAACTGTGAGATGATATTCCTCATAATAAAGTAGCACACTGTGGATGCTTTGATTTCTGTAAACGCTTCTGTTTTTGCCCACTTGGTGTAATACTCAGTTGCTGTTAGGATAAAGGATTTTTGTTTGGTTTGAGCATAGGATCACCAAGGGGGCCAACAATATCAAAAGCCCACATGGAGAATGGCCAAGTTGCGGAGAGTGGATGAAGTGATGATGAAGGAGCATGAATTTTATCAACATGGAGCTGGCATTTGACACACCTACAGACGTAGATGGCATAGTCTTCTTCTAGGGTTGGCTAGTAGTAGCCCTGCCTAATGATCTTCTTAGCAAGTATCTGACTGTTGGCATGCCCTCCGCATTCACTAGCATGGGCTCCTCCTACCACTTTCCAAGCTTCGTCATCATTAAGACATCTCAAAACAACTCCATTAAGAGCCTGACTGTACAAAAGTTCTTTGACGATTGTGTACTTGAGGGCTGTTGCCCAGCTAGCAAGCCCAGAGGGGGGTGAATGGATTGCTAAAATTCTTCTTAGAATAAAACATGTTAATAAAAATGCTTAACAGAAAACACGAAGATCGATAGTTAGTATTAGTAAGAGTGAAGACAAACAATCACACAACAACAAGAGATTTTTATCCTGGTTTGGCCCTCCTATCCCAGGGAGTCCTACGTCCAGTCCCCAAGCAACAACATGGGATTTGACTAACCAAGGGTACTGTCCCCCTTAAGGACCTTACACATTCAGCCGCAGCTGGCCTTCTCTTCTAACCTTGAAGAGGAACAAAACACCACCTGATACACAGGTCTTCCTTCCTCACTGAAAGGAAAAACCACCACCTATTTCCAACAGGCCTTCTCTTCACACACGAAGAGGAATACACACAAAGAATGTGTAGAAATCGAAAGGCCCCTAGACCAAGATTACAACAGATTGCTTGATTTGAGGCAATGTCTGAGAGACAAATATTTTCAATAAGTAAAATCTCTCAGAACTGCAAAAGCTCTACAAAGAATAATCAAATGGAAAAATAGAGAGCAGAGAGCTAAAGGTTGACAGAATGAAGCTTAGAAGCTCTCTCTTTGCTGATGTTTTCTAGTTCTTGAAAATGTGTGTTCGTGTCGTGTATCTTCATGGAGTCATCAGTCTTCTATATATCTTCTCTTGAAAAATATATCCGTTGAAGTGCCCATTGAAGTGTCCGTTGTCTCTAAATTTGAAGCACGTTAGACTGCATGGTCTGAGGTGTGGAACATGTAAGCCTGTAGCCATTTAATGCTCTAGAAGACACATGCGTAAGGAGTAGATTCATCCAGATATCTTGTACTTTAGGTTATCCAACGTTGTAATAATTTGTACTGGCAAAGACCTGCACGTAATAAATACCAAAGCACAGACAACTAGACCGTCTATATTCTGTTAGTCAACATTAGAAATCATGCTATATGAATATATACCAAAATAGAAATGCCATTCTGTCATCCTCAAAAAGCATTTGCAATAAACACACAGGTGTACAAGGCACATAGATATGTTACACGCACAGAGGTGTACAGTTACAATAAATGATATGTGGTGTAAGATACAAAGATATACGTAGGAAGACTTGAACTCCACAGTGTTTTGAAAATATATTTGAATATAAGGAATGGACATTTTCAAATTTATCTAGAAAGATATTAACAATGAAAATGTATATAATTCATTCAAAACATAATTGTTGTGAAGAGAGTTGATGTTATCATGAAATCGATGATATATGCATAAATGAAATCGATGTGATTCATGACTATAAGGTGAAATTGTTGTTAATGATAATGAAATCGTTGTTCTACTTGTGAAATCTTTGTGTGAGCAAATCGTTCTTCAAGTAGAAGCAAATCGTAGTTTGAACAAATCGTTGTTTAAGTGAAAGCAAATCATTGTTCAAGTGAGAGCAAATCGTTGTTTGAGCAAATTGTTGTTCAACTGACCGAATCGTTACAGCGACCAAATCGTTGTTTCACTTATCAAATCATTACAGCGAACAAATCGTTGTTTCACTTATCAAATCGTTGTGTAACTTATCAAACCGTTACAGCTACCAAATCGTTGTTTCACTTATGAAATCGATGTTAGACCAAAATCGTTATTTTACTTATGAAATCGATGTGAGACCGAAATCGTTATTTCACTTATGAAATCGATGTGAGACGGAAATCATTGTTTTTCTTAACGAATCATTACAGTGATCAAATAGTTGTTTAACTTAGAAAATCGATGTGAGACCGAAATCGTTATTTCACTTATGAAATCGATGTTCTATCAAGGAAATCGATGTGTACATAGAAGAAATGCATGCTCTGAACTTTAAATAATAGGTGAGAATAACTTACAAATTTTGCTTGCATTATTTCCTGTGGATGAACTTCAGAAAAGATTTGTTAGTAAATATTTGTTAAGGTTTTGTTAATCACCAAAATTATATATAATAAATAAAATTATATATGGGGATGGACTGATCATCAATCTCCCCCTTTTTGGTGATGACAAAACATAACTTAAAAATCTAAAGTACTGAAATGAATTTTAAATAAATTTGTTGTCTAAATTTTGATGAATTTGATAAATTGAAGGAATGTATTTCAGAATATTTTATTTTCTCCCCCTTTTTGTCATTAAGTAAAAAGGCATTCAAAGGGACAAAGAGAGAAGAGAGAAAAGATAAATGGGAGGCAAAAGAACCATTATATTTGATTACTGAGGGGGTACAAAGATATAGAAGGCAGGTGACAAGAGAGAGGCATGACGAGTAATGATGGGCCAAGCCTTGAGTTCTTGCTCTTCAAAATGAAGTTGGAATGCACCCCAAGCAATAGTGTAGGAAGGCCCCATAACAGGAACCATTCTCTGGATGTGAAGTTGCCTCTGAGCTTCCAATAAATTTGCATATTCATTCTTACCAAGAGACATCTTGTAGGAACTGGAGGTGCCAAAATTGGCATGTTGTAAGAACTGGTCGATAGAAATTGGATAGAAGATCTGATGCTCCTTCAGTTCCTCTTTCAGACCAACAAACACTTTAATCCTTTCAACCCAAATATCAAACAGATCTTGAACAAGATTGATGGAGTTTAGATCCAAAAATTTTTAGCTAAAAGAGTGGGTTTCCTAGAGTTAAACAACGAGCTGTTCAGATTTGCTAGTTGCTGAGTAGATTAGTTGTAGTGCTTCTCCTAATCAGAAGGAGAGAGCCTCTCACACTGTCACGCCCCAACGCAGAATATCGGAGCGCGAAGGCAGTTGCAAGAAAAAGATATAGAGCGAATACTAGACATCAAACCATAGCACATTGAATAATACTAAAGCAAATCTTTCTCATTAATAACCTTTCGAATGTCTAGTTACAACCACTAATATCAGAGTCATTCTATAGGGCCCAATTATATTGCAATATAAGGAAACAACTAACTACAACTCTAAGATAACATAAGGACTCGAGGGTACTCCTGGCTTCACTCTTGGTCATTCCCTTCCTCGTGAGTGTATATGTCATCGTCGGTCTCACCTGAGAACACAATATCAAATAACGTAGGTGAGCGATAACGCCCAGTAAGACTTAAATCTCAGGCTCAAGCAGGCTTTAAATAATTAACGCATTTAATGGCAGCATATCTACAGATAGCAGGTACAAGAGAGTCAAAATATAGCAAGAGATAGCACAACAGGTAACAGGATAGCACAATAGCATGAGATCGAGTATAGTTTCCAAAAATAGCACAAGTATCGAGTATAGCACGAATAGCAAGATGGCCATAGCATAACTAGCACAAGTATAATAATAGCATGACGAGTATAGCACTTGTTTGTCATTCTAGACATCGAGAGAGTATAGCACGTTTTGTGTTTTGATTGTCATATAGATAGTCGAGATAGATAGCACTTGAGTGTAATGCCAAACACTCTGATCATTTAACTCCCATGGGCACTAGCACTTTCGGGCGCACATCCCAGGACCAGATCGGGCCCTTTATATATTGCCAGGCATTAGTTATATTGTTTATCTTTAGACAATCAATCAATGGCCAATATAGAGTATCAAGAATAGTTAAGAGCACTAGATGAATAGACGAGATAGTAGAGAGAACGTGAATAGACGAGCGAGTAGAGTATAGATGAGAGCTAGTGGACATTGCACGTAATGCGACGAGTAAACATGCGATAGTAACAGTTGCACAACACGCGTACGTCGTGTTGGCAGTCAGGTGGAATTCATGATCTTTCCGCTAGCCATGTTATGCACAAGTCCAGAGGTCCGACGTGATTCAAGGTAAGAGCGAACTTCTAATAGCCGTTTGGATCATATCAATCCCTAAAGGTGTAATGGGTGTTAGGGTACAACCGGCTCGTCGACCATGTGGAAATCCATGATCAGAGGAGACTTACGGAGGTCTTGAACAAGGGTTCACTAGTACGGCGAAAGGAATATCCGACGGAGAGTTCACCACAAGCCAAGTAAAGTGTGTATATAAAACAAGTGCTCGACGCTCTAGAGGAATTCTAGAACAGTGGAGCGTCGATATCGGTATATAAACAACGCAAGAAAACAAATACAAGTCATTTAAAATAAGGCAATTAATATACTTTATTGCAATAAATTACTCGATACATTATGAGATATTTTATGCCAGATTTCAGCCATATATGGATGGTTCACGTGTGTGCATGTGTAAGAGAGATCATAGATAGAAAAGAAGTCGTGAATGTGTATTTTAAAGCATTTAATATGGCTCCATTTTAAAACAGGTGTTTTTACCGCGTGTGTGACTGTTAAAAAGGCGTAAGAATATTTTAGAAAGTGAGAGCAATAATTTTTATGGGTTTTCATGCAAAATCCTATGATCGCGACGTACCCATGTAAGGGTCGCGACAGGGTCATGATAGAATGCGACAGGGTCCTGTACGGGTCGCGACAAGGCTGCCAGAACAAAAGGCCAGAACGCGACGTAGGCTACTGTCGCGTTCAGAACGCGACAAGCAAGGCGTCGCGACGGGCTTAAGAACCAGGAACTGGAAACGCGACGGCCTACCTGTCGCCTTCTTGGTCGCGACGGGTAGGCTGTCGCAATCGGACCCCAGAAGGCGACATATCGGGCAGTCGCGATCTGGTGATCTGCGCCTGACTCTGACAGGAGTTAGACCAGACATTGGATTGCGGACCAGAACATTCAAATTTTGATACAGGGTCATTTAGAAAATCATAACTAATTATATACATGATGAAAAATCACGAAATCAGGGGAAAATGGAACTAGACATAGGAGAGTACTTCCAGTAAATAGGAATTAGAGAGAAAGTATGGTTTGAACATGGTTTGGGCATGAACAATAACGAGTAACACAGAACATGATACAGAGAGCAAGATCGATTTAATTGAGTAACATGCTCAATGAAATTTAGGGCTTTTAGGGGCAAAATATCCCTGACAACATGAAGTATCTACGATAAAAATTTCGTAGCATGGGATCAAGTATAAATAGAGATTTGAATTAAACATGATGTCTCGGGGTTATCATGTTTGTAGATCTTCTAAAATCAAGAACAAAAAATTGGCTCGATGGAAAATTATGAAACAAGAGGGCTTTTGTTCCTGGTGATTGGAACTACCTACAGACGAGTTTAATTTAATTTTGCTCGTGAGAATGCCTACCTTTGACTCGATTTATCTTCTAGGGCTTAGAACTCCAAGAACGAAGGAAGAAGCTTGATGGATCTTCCTCTCCTCGATTTCTCCTCCTCCTTGGCCTCTTCTCCACGTCCAAGAACCCCTTTGCACGAGCTAGGGCCGGCCATGAGGGTTTTTGAGGTGTATTTATATAAATACAAGTTCATATTCCTACTACTACTCAAATTCCTCTTAATTACGAGATTTCCTAACTCCACCTTTCCTCTCTTGCTTTCCAATCTCTAATTGGGTTAGGATAGTATCTAAATTCGTGCTAGACTATGTGGGGTAGGTCTAGGAATCCAATTCCATTTCCAATTGCCACTTTTATTGCTTTAATAATCCCTTTCCAATTAGGATATAATTAAACTCCAAATTTAGGGTATTTTCTTATTAGTCTCCCTTTGTAAATTCATATTTTTGACCCAATAAATTCTAGAGGATCCATTAAGCAAAGCCCATTACTCTTTTCCATTTAATGGGTTTTATTTAATGCTCTTTTCATTTAAATATCCATTTAGCTAGGTTTTAATTCTTTATTTAAATTTTTATTTTTTCACAAAAATTTAGGTTGCTACACACACTCACACAAGAGGGGAGCAAGCACATCAGATTTGATAGATCCCCTATAGTATTCTCTAAATAGGAATCTGTGGAATGCAAGGGGATAGCCCTTCTGAACTAAGATTCTGCCCATGACTCTAGCAAACCTCTCAAAAATGATAGGAGCTACTTCAGAATCCATGACCAAGGAATGAAGCTTAGGTAGGAACACAATCTCTGGGAGCTAGAGAGTAGAAAAATCCACTTGGATGGAGGTGTTGACTGGATTTTTTGATCTGAATAGAGCTATAGCTCCTCTGAATTGCCCAAGTTGAATCTCTGGTAGATTGTTGAGATATATATAATCATTGAACATTTGGAAGTATCTGACCAGCTTGATCTCCTTCTGGATGAAGGGACCCCAGGAATCCTTAAGATGAATGACAAACCACTCACTCAGTATGAGAAGGTGGTCTCTGGGAGGGAATGTGTCAGATCTAGAAAGGATGAATTTCTTGTATAAGGACTGATGGCCTCGAGCCCACTGATCTTCAGTCTTGGAATGAGCCATTGAAAAATTTTTAGACTGATCAGCTTTGGATAGAGGAGAAAGAGGGAGAACAATTTTGAGGTGGTCTGTGAGGTTAAGGTGAGGGAGGCCACAAACTGTGGCAAAAATGCATTTCTGCAGAAATTCAGAATAGATAGATATCCTTCTATTTTCAACAGAAAGAGAGAACCAAAGGGGTGGAAAATGGGGTTCCGAGGAGAGGGAAAGGTTCTTTGAGACATTCCTCTTTTTAGGAGCAGGACTAGAAGAGCCTGTCCTGTGAATATGAGAGGAAACAGAGAGGACTGAGTGAAGAATTGCTTCTTCAAACTCATCTTTAATATCCTCAATGACCATACCCAGAACATGAGCACCCTCCGGAATGAGAGTGATGAATGATGGTGGAGTAGGTGGGTGAAGAGTAGAATAAGAGGTAGGAGGAGGTGGTACAGATGGTCCAGCACTCTTTGGACCAGAGGATGAGGGTCTAGCTGAGGAGGATGAAGCTGGAGGGGCCTTAAAAATAGGACGAGGAGGAATAGAGGTGGAAGATGTAGGGGAGGAAGATGAGGTGGTAGGAAATGGTGTAGGTGAGCAGATATGTTTTGGAATGGGCTGTTTGAAGGTGGCAAGAGCTGGAGGTGTAGTGGATGAGGAAGGTGGAAAAGGAGGAACTGGAGTCTGAAGAGGTGAAGGGACAGGAGGCTCTGGGGGCACAATGGGAGACTCTACAGGAGCTTCAACTCTTACTTGCTCTGCTGCTGATTCCACTAGCCCTGATGGCCCAGACTCTTCCACTACTAGCCCTGATTCTTCCATAATTGGCCTTGGAGGCCCTGACTCCTCAACTGCATTTGGCCCTAATGGCCCTGAACTGCCCTCTGGCATAGGTGGAGGAGGGGCAGGAATGGGCAATTGTGTCCTCACAAATACAGAATGATCTTCTAATAACTTCTGTAGGCTACCCAACTCATTTCTCATTCCTTGGAGCTCAGCTTTCACTTCTTCAATCTCCTTAGCTCCTGTGCTTTGGTTCACAAAAATAGATGAGACTTCAGATTGCAGTGAGCATAATATCTCCCCATGAGCATTTAACCCATCAATCACAGGCTTCATGCTTACCCTTAGCTTCTTCTTCTTGGATCTATAATGTGCCTTTCTAGTGAGTAATGGAATTTTGGAGGCCACACCGTTGCCTTTGATTGCACACGCTAGACATTACATCATCATCGGATTCAGAGGTGCTTGCAGTAAGGCCTTCTTGATATGGATCAACAGGGACATCCATTATGGGCTCCCCATGAACATCTGCTTTTTTTTTCAGCCACATGCTCCCCCTGAGCTGGAGCATCCTCTATGTGGCCTGGTGTCACATCTTCAGAAACCACAGCTTCCTAGTTCACTTTCACACAACCTTCAGCAGGAATGATTTGAGGAATTTGTACTTGAATTTCTTCCTGCTCCCCCTGAATATTTGCCACAGATTTCAACACATCTTCAATTACAGAGGCAATAATTGTTAAGGGTCTCTACTCCAGATGGCTGCCCAACAGCCTCAATATGCTCAGGAGCAATATCTTCAATTCTACTTCCACTGGCCACTGTCTCTTCTATTCTTACTACTGCTTCTTCCTCTTCTTGGACTATTGGGATTTCTGCTCTGACTGCTTCTTCCTGGACTGCTTGATCTTCAGGAGCTTCTGCAATAATGGCCTCTCCTTCTGCCATGGAGGTCTTGGTCCACTCACTCCCTACTAAAGAAAATCCACTCTTCTTTAAATTTCTGGACCGAATAGGCTGGCCCATATTCTCCATCACTTCTCTATTCAAATCAATATTGTAGTGACTAAAATTCTTGTCAATAAATGAGTATAAGGTAGGGACACATGTAACTTGATCTTCCTATCCCATATCATCTCTGTTGCAAATCTCATCCTTTCTATAATTACTTGGGCCATATTTATATCTTGATTTTCAATTGCCCAAAACATCATATCTGAATCGCCCTTAGGGCAAGTTGAAAAAGTGGCACTCCTGGGCACTAGAATCTGGCATACTATGAAGTGGAGGATTCTATTGAATGCATTCAGCTATTTGATGTCTATCTTTCCATCCTTTAATTTGTATTCTGTTCTGATAATGCCTAACCCCTTGGCTTGAATATCCACACTGTCTACCCCACTGCGACCGATGGTAGACACTCCAAATAAACTCTCTAGAAGATCATAAGTAATGTGAATAGGAGTACCTTTGGCAGAGGAGGATAGGGACCCATCTTCTTCCACCTTCAGGCATGTGTAGAATGCCATGACTAGATTCGGATAACTTGTTTCTGAAACTGTAACCAATCTTGTCCATTTCATCCTCTCGATGGCTTCCACGATACTGTGCATCCCATTCTTCTCCAAATCTGCTATGTCTATTGCCTTGTTGCTGCATAGCTTGGTCTTTACTGCTGCGAACCTTTCTTACTGCTCCGCTGTGAGGAAGACGATGTTGTAACCACCAACGGTGCCAGAGCTCCCAGAAGCGGCCATGGAAATGAACAAGGAAAATTTCTGGAGGATCGTGGGAAGGAATGGAACAGAAGCCCTCAAGAAATTTTGGCGGGATCAGAGAAATCCTTTGAGATCACATAGAGAGGGGTCTGGAATCGATAGGGTTTATCGCTCCAGGCAAGTCGAAAGAGAAGAGAGAGAAAGATGAAATTGATATGGCATGGATTTCGCGCTATAATGGCAGGACATAAAGGCACTTTTTGAAACGTCAGAGAATTAAATGCGGATAACAACAAACGATGAGAAGATAATTGAAACAATAGTGAATTCATCCTAAAAAGTCATAGCATTTTTAGGACACAAGCAATAAAGAATTTTCTTGATTTTAGGGGAGAGAGAAAACATTATTCTGAAATTTTATTATTTTAGTTATATACAAACATATCTATTACAAATTGCACATGCTTAATTCCCTTCTAAGAGACGTAAATCTCTCTTCAAGTAAGGCTTTTTGTAAAGATGTCTATTAACTGATTTAAAGTATCTATAAAAGAAATGCTTATATTACCATTAGCCACATGATCTCTAATAAAATGATATCTAACCTCTATGTGTTTCATTCTGGAGTGCTGGACTGGATTTTTGGTGAGATTTATTGCACTTATGTTGTCGCACAATAATGGGATGGTCTTGATGTGCAATCCATAGTCTTCAAGCTGTTGTTTTATCCATAGGAGTTGAGTGCAACAGCTCCCAATAGCTACGTACTCAGCTTCAGCTATTGACAGTGCTACTGAATTTTGCTTCTTTGAAGACCATGAGATCAAGCATCTTGTAAGAAATTGACAACCACCACTGGTGCTCTTTCTATCTACTTTGAATCCAGCATAGCCAGCATTAGAATATCCAACTAAGATAATTTCACATGATTTTGGATACCATAAACCTAGATCATGAGTTTTAGATAAATATCTAAAAATTCTTTTGACAGAAATTAAGTGGGATTCTTTGGGATCAGCCTGATACCTTGCACACATACATACACTAAATAAAATATCAGGTTTACTAGCTGTTAAGTAAAGTAGTGATCCTATCATACCTCTATAAAGTTTTTAATCAACCTTTTTACCTTCTTTATCACTATCTAACCTGGTGGATGTGCTCATTGGAGTGGACAATGGTTTTGCATTGTCAAACCCGAATTTCTTCAATAATTCTTTGGTATATTTTGCTTGGCAAATATGTGTACCTTCTTTGCCTTGCTTGATTTGTAGTCCGAGAAAATAGTTGAGCTTACCCATCATACTCATCTTGAATTCTCCCTGCATGAGCTTTTCAAAGTACTTGCACAAAGATTTATCAGTAGATCCAAATATTATATCATCTACATAAATTTGCACAAGTAAAATACTTTTGACTTTTGATTTAATAAACAATGTACTATCTACCTGTCCTCTGATAAAACCATGGTTTAATAAAAATGCACTAAGCCTTTCATACCATATTCTAAATGCTTACTTTAAACCATATAATGCTTTGTGTAATTTAAAAATATGATTTGAAAAATTCACATCATCAAAACTAGGAGGTTGTTCTACATAGACTTCGTATTTTATATATCTATTCAAAAATGCAGATTTTACATCCATTTGAAAAAGTTTTAAATCCAATGCACATGCATAAGCAAGTAACATTCAAATAGCCTCCAGTGTAGCCACTGGTGCATAGGTTTCATCAAAATCTATGCCTTCCTCTTGGGAATAGCCTTGAGCAACCAGTCTAGCCTTGTTTCTAGTGATAACACCAGCTTCATCCAATTTGTTCCTGAACACTCATTTGGTACCAATCACAAGATGATATGATGATCTCGGAACAAGGAACCAAACTTGGTTTCTCTTGAACTGATTAAGTTCATCTTGCATGGCTAGAATCCAAGATTCATCAGACAGTGCATCATTGACTGTCTCTGGCTCAATTTGAGATACAAATGCTAAATAATCACAAGGGATAACATTACCTCTAGTTCTTAACCCAACCGATGGATGTCCAATGATGTTGCCCTTTGGACGATCCTTCCTGTATCTCCATTCCTTTGGAAGATCATCATGTGTAATTTCCTTTTGTTGTAGTTCTTCCAAGGGTGGATCTTCATTATCTTTGATTAATGTATCTTTTAGCTTCTTGGATAAATTTTCTACATTTTCATCATCACTATCTACTTCCTTTCTTAAGGAAGGGTTAGATTCATAAAAAATAACATGAACAGTTTGTTCAATTAATAAACTATGTTTATTAAACACTCGACAGCCTTTGGGTTTAGAAGCATACCCCATAAAAATTCCTTCATCAGATTTGGAATCCAACATACCTATATCTCTCTTACCATTATTTTGGATAAAGCATGGACATCCAAATGTTCTGAAGTGGCTGATCTTGGGCTTCCTTTGCTTGTACAGTTCATAAGCAGTTTTCTTCAGAATTGGCATGATCATCACTCTATTTATGATATAGCACGCTGTGTTAATTGCTTCTGCCCAGAAATATCTTGGAATATTATATTCTAATAGCATTATTCTGGCCATATCTAATAAGGTTATATTCTTCCTCTCAGCTACTCCATTTTTGTTGAGGTGTCCTTAGTGCTGAGAAGTTGTGCTCAATACATTGATCATCACAAAATTCTGTAAATTTTTCATTTTGGAATTCTCCACCATGATCTAAGCAAATACTTATTATGCTGAACTTCTTATCCTTTTGAACTAACTTACTGAACTTCACAAAACTCTCGAAGGTATCATCTTTATGCTCTAAGAAAGACACCCATGTAAATCTTAAGTAATCATCTACTATTACAAATCCAAAATTCTTTCCTCTAAGACTTGTAGTTCTCATTGGTCCAAACAGATCCATATGAAGTAATTCCAACTGTTTGGAGGTAGTTACCATTGTCTTTGATTTGAAACAGGATTTCGCATGCTTCCCTTTTGCACATGGTTCACATACACCTTCTATTCTTGAGTTGATCTTGGGCAGACCTTCCACTAGATTTCTTTTGATGAGCTTTCTAATTTCATCCAAGCTGCAGTGACCCAATCTCCTATGCCATAATTCAGCAATTTTATTTTTATTCGCTGCAAGACACACATCCTGATCCTTTAATTCTTTTAGGTGCAATACATATAAATTCTTTTCTATACTGGCTTCGAAGACAGTTGCACCATCCTTCATGATTAGGCATTTAGACTCTTGAAACTTGATTTGGTGACCCTTGTCACACAGTTGACTGATACTTATGAGATTGTGCTTGAGTCCTTTTACATATAAAACGTCTTCTATGAAGGTTCTGTCTTGGCTTCCAATTGATCCACAGCTGATCACTAAACCATTTCCATTATCGCCATAGTTCACTGTTCCTTCTTCATCTTTGATGTATGAAAATAGTCTTCTGTTGCCTGTCATGTGCCTTGAACACCTGCTGTCCCGGTACCACTTGGATGCTCTATGACTTCCCTACAATAAATCACTTAAGATTTAGGTACCTAAGTTCTTTGGGTCCTTGCTGGTTAGTTTCCTCATTTTTCCTTTCAGGAATCCACTTTAAGTGTTTAGTTATACAAGTTATTTCGTGGGTCCTAATTTATTGCAATGACTACAACATGATAGATTATTTACTATTTTAATTGGTTTGTATTTAATGTTAGATTTATAATCAATATTTTATTCAGCAACAAATTTTGGAGTTGGGTATATTTTAGGATGAATGATTGTTTCTTCATTGTCAGGTGGAATATATCCTAAACCATGCTTTTTCTTACCCGATCTTCTAGCTCCTTTTAGTATTAGAGATGATTTACCATTTGTGAATTTTTCAATTGTATTAGATAGATATTCATTATCTTTTGTTAGTGTGTCAACTTCCCTTTTAAGTATGATTATGGTTTCCTAGTTTTCCCGGTTAGTTATCTGTTCATTTTTAACTTTTAGATCTTCACATAATAATTCATTTCTTCTTTTAAGTTCAGAGATTTGTTTTTCTAGTTGTTCAGTTTCAGATTTTAGATTTGAATTGGTGTTTTCTAAGCATGCATGATTTTTCTTGGTGATTTTTAATTGCTTACATACATCTTTATACTTACTGTATAATTCATTAAACACATCTTTTAGACTATCAGAATCAGACTCATTGCATGAAGTAAAAGATGAGTCAGAAGTTACCTTTTCATTAGTGTTTGCCATGAACATTATGTTGGCTTTTTCTTCTTCTTCATCACTGGAGCTTGACTCACTGTCTGAGTCACCCTTGTTGTTCCATGCAGCTGCCACGGCTTTCTTTTTATACCTTCTGAACTTCTTTGAGTTATCCTTCTTCTTAAACTCAGTCTTCTTCAGCTTTGGACAGTCTACCATGATGTGTCCAGGCTTCTTACATTCGTAGCATATAGGTTCTGACTTCTTAACATCTTTTCCTTCAGGTTTCTTGAAGTCTTTCCCTTTCTTGAAGAACCTTCTCCCCGACTGAAATTTTTTCTTGGCCAATATGCGTTGCAGTCTTCTGGACAGAAGAGCTTCTTCATCTTTGTTGTCCTCATTACTTCCTTCATCTTCTGATTCTTCTTCAAAGCTACCTTCTATAGCTTTTAGTGTGTTACTGTGCTTCTTCCTGCTAGAACATTCTCCAAGCCTCTCCATGTTTATCTCATGGGCCATTAGTGACCCAATGAGCTTCTCAAGTGACATCCTTTTTAGATCATTGGCTTCTTCTATGGCTGTCATGTTTAGAGTCCATGAAGCTGGTAGAGATCTCAGTATTTTTCTCACCATATCTTCGATCTCATAGGTTTTTCCAAGCCCAGCTAATCCATTTGTGATGTCAGTGAATCTGTTGTACATTTGTGTAACCGATTCTCCTGATTGTATTTGAAATTT
This sequence comes from Colocasia esculenta, assembly GCA_014218235.1. Taxonomy (NCBI): domain Eukaryota; kingdom Viridiplantae; phylum Streptophyta; class Magnoliopsida; order Alismatales; family Araceae; genus Colocasia; species Colocasia esculenta. Next base: position 108,666,108 of record CM024757.1, read on the forward strand.
TTCATATTGGGCTACCAAGATGTCTATCCATGTTTCTCTTACCTTATCGGTTCCTTCATATATGATTATGAGTTTCTCCCACATCTCCATAGCAGATTTACACGCTGAGATGCTGTTGAACTCTTTCTTGCTTAGTGCACAACATAGTATACTCCTGGCTTTGTTGTTTAGGGATATCTTCTTTTTGTCTTCATCTGTCCAATTTTCCCTATTGTTGAGTACTACCAGGTCTCCTTCTTCGACAATGGACCAAAGTTGAAAATCGAGACCTAGGAAAAAGAACTCCATTCGAGTCTTCCAATAGTTGTAGTCTTCACCATCAAATAGGGGGGGTCTGTTGACTGACTGACCTTCTGCATACCCTTGAGCTGCCATTTATCTTTACTCTTCAGACCGTGAGATCTTCTTTCTTAAAGAGACTTGGCTATGATACCACTTGTTGCCCAGCTAGCAAGCCCAGAGGGGGGTGAATGGATTGCTAAAATTCTTCTTAGAATAAAACCTGTTAATAAAAATGCTTAACATAAAACACTAAGATCGATAGTTAGTCTTAGTAAGAGTGAAGACAAACAAGCACACAAACAATCACACAATAACAAGAGATTTTTATCCTGGTTCGGCCCTCCTATCCTAAGGAGTCCTACGTCCAGTCCCCAAGCAGCAACTTGGGATTTCACTAACCAAGGGTATTGTCCCCCTTAAGGACCTTACACATCCAGCCGCAGCTGGCCTTCTCTTCTAACCCTGAAGAGGAACAAAACACCACCTGATACACAGGTCTTCCTTCCTCACTGAAGGGAAAAACCACCACCTATTTCCAACAGGTCTTCTCTTCACACACGAAGAGGAATACACACAAAGAATGTGTAGAAATCAAAAGGCCCCTAGACCAAGCTTACAACAGATTGCTTGATCTGAGGCAATGTCTGTGAGACAAATATTTTCAATAAGAAAAATCTCTCAGAACTGCAAAAGCTCAATAAAGAATAATCAAATGGAAAAACAGAGAGTAGAGAGCTAAAGGTTGACAAAATGAAGCTTAGAAGCTCTCTCTTTGCTGATATTTTCTAGTTCTTGATAATGTGTATTTGTGTCGTGTATCTTCATGGAGTCATCAGTCTTCTATATATCTTCTCTTGAAAAATTTATCCGTTGAAGTGCTCGTTGAAGTGTTCGTTGTCTCTAAATTTGAAGCACGTTAGACTGCATGGTCTGAGGTGTGGAACAGGTAAGCCTGCAGCCATTTAATGCTCTGGAAGACACATGCGCAAGGAGTAGATTCATCCAGATATCTTGTACATTAGATTATCCAACGTTGTAAGATTTTGTACTGGCAAAGACCTGCACGTAATAAATACCAAAGCACAGACAGCTAGACTGTCTCTATGCTGTCAGTCAATGTTAGAAATCATGCTATATGAATATACACAAATAGAAATGTCATTCTGTCATCCTGAAAAACATTTGCAATAAACACACAGGTGTAGAAGGCACATAGATATGTGACATGCACAGATGTGTATAGTTACAATAAATGATACGTGGTGTAAATACAAAGATATACGCGGGAAGACTTGAACTCCACAGTGTTTTGAAAATATATTTGAATATAAGGAATGGACATTTTCAAATTTATCTGGAAAGATAGTAACAATGAAAATGTATGATAATTCATTCAAAACATAATCGTTGTGAAGAGAGTTGATGTTATCATGAAATCGATGATATATGCATAAATGAAATTCATGGTGAAATGAAATCGATGTGATTCATGAATATAAGGTGAAATTGTTGTTAATGATAATGAAATCATTGTGTTGATGAAATAGTTGTTATACTTGTGAAATCGTTGTGTGAGCAAATCGTTCTTCAAGTAGAAGTAAATCGTTGTTTGAGAAAATCATTGTTTAAGTGAAAGTAAATCATTGTATAAGCAAATCATTGTTCAAGTGAGAGCAAATTGTTGCTTGAGCAAATTGTTGTTCAACTGACCGAATCGTTATAGCGACCAAATCGTTGTTTCACTTATTAAATCGTTACAGCGACCAAATCGTTGTTTCACTTATCGAATCGTTACAACTATCAAATCATTGTGTAACTTATCAAACCATTACAACTACCAAATTGTTGTGTCACTTATGAAATCAATGTGAGACCAAAATCGTTATTTCACTTATGAAATCGATGTGAGACGAAATCGTTGTTTTTCTTAAGGAACCGTTACAGTGATCAAATCGTTGTTTAACTTATGAAATCGATGTGAGACTGAAATCGTTATTTCACTTATGAAATCGATGTGAGACGGAAATCGTTGTTTTTCTTGACGAATCGTTACAGTGATCAAATCGTTGTTTAACTTATGAAATCGATGTGAGACCGAAATCATTATTTCACTTATGAAATCGATGTTCTATCAAGGAAATCGATGTGTAATTAGAAGAAATGCATGCTCTGAACTTTAAATAACAAATGAGAATAACTTATAGATTTTGCTTGCATTATTTCCTGTGGATGAACTTCATAAAAGATTTGATAGAAAATATTTGTTAAGGTTTTGTTAATCACCAAAATTATATATAATAAATAAAATTATATATGGGGATGGACTGATCATCAAGGGCGGCTCTTTTTATGGCCTTGCGATCCTCCGAATTCTCCCCCTCGAGATATGACACATCCTTACAGTACTGCTCAATCTCAAAATACCATGGCAACTTTTCATCATCTAAGATTTCCTCTAGCTCAGCCAACATGATTTGTTGTACTCCTCTCTTCTTAGCCCTCTCTTCTAAGGTTGTCCTAAGGTTCTTGAACCAAGGATCCGGGGGAGATGGAACATCGAGCCGTTGGACGACGATTGTCTCCGTTCGACGGCTCAGAGGGAAGGATAGAGAAGAAGCTAGCGACGCCAAGGCGTCAGCCAGGATGTTTTGTGAGCAAGGAGTGTGGACATAGATAATCTTGCAGAATTACCTTGCCAACAACGTGACTAAATCTTGATATGGCTTAAGCTTTGGGTCACGAGTGCGGTAAGTTGAGAGCACTTGCCGCAGAACAAGATGAGAGTCTCCTACGATTCTAAGGTGGGATGCACCCAGGATATAAGCAAGTTTAAGACCAGCTAGGAGAGCTTCATACTCAGACATGTTGTTAGTGGCAGAGAAGGTGAGTTGAAAGGCGATGGGGATAGTAATACCCTCCGGGGTGAGCAACACAGCTCTAATACCCCGTCCCTGAGAGTTGAGCGCACCATCAAAATGGAGGTACCAGAAGGGATCTTTGGAGATGACCGAGAGCTCTTCATCGGGAAACTCCTCTCCGATGGAATCGCTGTGAAGGAGTGGCAAATCGGCAAGGTTCTCGGCGATGGCATACCCTTTGATGGCCTTTTGGACCACAAAAGTGATGTCGAATTGGGAGAGAAAGCTCTTCCAGCGCGCAAGCTGATCAGAGAGGACGGGTTTTTCTAAGAGGTATCAGAGTGGATCCATCCTCGAGATCAGCTTGACCTCGTGGGCAAGAAAGTAGTGCTTGAGTTTTTGAACTACCCACACGAGTGCGGCACAAGTTTTGTCCGCGGTGGTGTACTTGGATTCTGTGGTGTTGAAAAGTCTAGAAAGATAGTATACTGCCCTTTCTTTTCTTGATTCATCGTGTTGTGCAAGGATAGCACCAAGGGAGTCCTCAATGACTGAGAGATATAGGATTAGCGGTTTCCCAGGTACAGGAGGTTTCAAAACTTGGGGATTCATGAGATACCTCTTCAAATCATCAAAGGCTTCTCGGCACTTGTCATTCCATTCGAACATTGCCCCTCCTTTCAAGAGATCATAGAATGGGCAGCATCTTTGTGAATGCTGTGATATGAATCTTCAAATGAATTTCAGACGCCTGATCAAACCTCTTAGTTGTGACATATTCTTTGGAGGCAGCATTTACACGATAGCCCTAGCCTTGTTTGGATCGATCTCAATTCCCCGCTTACTAACTATGAAGCCTAGCAACTTTCCTGATGATACCCCGAACACACACTTCTTCGGATTCATTCTCAATTGATACTCCCTTGATCTTTGTAACACCTTGGCGGGGATCTCAGGGTGTCCTCTCCTGGTTCTTGACTTCACCAAAATATCATACACGTACACTTCTACATAGACGTGCATCATGTCGTGGAAGATAGCCATCATCGCCCTTTGATAGGTAGCCCCAGCATTCTTTAGCCCAAATGGCATGACTACATAACAGTATGTACCCCAGGGCATGGTGAAGGACGTTTTCTCTTGATCTTCAGGAGCTAGACGGATTTGGTTATAACAGAATATCCATCCATGAATGAGAGGGTCTCATACCCAACAGTGTTATCAATCAGTATATCAATGTGAAGAAGCAGGAAGTCATTCTTCGGACATGCCTTATTTAAGTCTCGAAAGTCGATACAAATTCTGACTTTTCCATCCTTTTTTAAGACCAGGACTATATTTGCCACCTAGTTCGGATAAAGCACTACCTTGATGAATCTGGCTTTGTGGAGTTTGTCTACCTCATCTTTCATTTTCAGGGCCATAAGTGGGTGAAATCTTCTGAGCTTTTGCTTTATGACCTTTGCCCCTTCTTTCAACACAAGTCGGTGCTCCGCTGACGAGGGGTCTAGACTAGGCATGTCCTCATATGACCAGGCGAATGTGTATTTATACTCCCTCAGAATTTGCACCAGTTCCTCTTCTTCATCAGGAGGGAGGTTCTCTGAAATCATCACAATCCTGGGATCCTCCTCTGTTCCAAGGTTGACTTCCTTAGTAGGTTCATCCACCTCCGTCGTGGGCTCATCAAATCTTCTTACGCCACTAGCGTACATCTCGACTGTGTTATCTACTTCGCTATCCTCTTTATCGATTGGGTCCTCATCATTCATGATCTCATAGACGCCAAATCCATCATCTACAAACACCCCGTCTTGCTCGATTTCTTCTTCTAACACCAACACCTCTTTTGTGAACTCCTCTATTAGCAACAGTGCTTAACATCACTGAGCTAACTCTTGAAGGTATCTTAGGGGAATAGACTTGCCCCGCTGCTTCCTAGGGCGATGTTTGGACTTGGTGGGTGTTGGGTTGACCTGACTCTCTACCCTAGACTCGCCTAAACTAAGACTAGACTCTCCTATACCTAGACGACTCTACTTGACTAGACGACTCTATAGGACAAGTTGAAGACATGGGGTCCTTGAAGAGGATGGCTCCTAATGAAGGAGTGAAGAGGGAATCCCCAGTGGAGGGGTGCCCCTGATCAGGAGGGTGAAGGAGGTATGCCGGCTTCTCCACCTCAATATGCATTTGAAAATCGGCATTTTTTTTTGGAGACTAGTGGAGAGCATGCAAACACGAGAGAGTGATCTCGTAGTCGCTTGGATCGGACTGTAGGGTATTGAGGACTGAGTGTGGGAGGCCAGAAGTGAGGATGTTGCGCGCAGAGGCCAGGAGTTGGGGGGACAGTTGAATGATTAAGGGAGGGGATGGAGGAAAGAGACTTGGGAGGATGGAGCACATGAGTGATGGATGGATGGCCAAGCATGTGCCCATCCACAGCTCGTCCATCGTCTTCCCTTCTTCGTATGGAATGTCCGGCTCTCCCACGTCCGTGGCATCACTCATCAATTGCCTCTTGGACGTGATGGATGTGGGAGGCTCTAGCAGTTTCACGGCGGCTGGTGGCCATGTTCTCTCTTCTTCCCAGAATAGACAGCTGAAGGCTATAGTGATGTCTTCCATGTCGAACCAGTGATACCATCCAGCCTCTAGGTCTCCTGTCTTCCTTCTTTTAACTGGGCGGAGTGTTTCCAGTGCCTTGTATGTGAGCATAGTGGCCATGTACCAAGAGAAATTCTTGCCATGTACATCGTGCTATGACAGCTCTACTTCGACCACCATAGTATTATACCCAGGTTGGGTTGGCCCTTTTATGAAATGACACCACAGTGCCCATGTGAGTGGTTGGCGGTCAGCCTTAAGAGTGGATGTGCTAGATGATCACGGCTTGGACTTCTCCCTGTAACCAAGTCCCCATCGACTCTTCATTACAATGTCTGGGATAGGCTTGGTAATGCCCTGCAGTTTTGCCCCTAGGCCTTTTTCTTCTTCATAGCCTAGCTTCATCATGATCTGCCACCCCTTAGTGTTTAGTGGCTCCTTCCTCTTGACCGCATTAATTTATGCAGGACTGGCCTCTTGTTTTGAGTGGAATGAGTAGGCCCAAGGATAGTTAATGTCCAGCACTGAGACAACGGGCTTATTGGCGGGCCATACAGCTGGGAGAAAGTATCATTGATGGCATCGACCGTGTGAGCAGTGGCTATGCTTTTGACTTTGATAAACCGTCCTTGGAAAGGGAACTTCAAGCATTGGTGCCCAGTGCTTCTAACCATGGGTGCCCCAGGATGGACTTGAACTTGAGGTCGATATCAAGTACATAGAAATCGACTGTGATGGCTAACGGCCCCAGTTCGACTTGTACAGTCACCATGCTGTGGCAAGATCTTCTAGAGTGGTCATATGCGGCTATGGGGTTGGTGTCGGTCTTAGCAGTCCTTCTGACACATCACACGCCCTTAGAGTGCTTAGTGGGCAGACATTGATTGATGCCCCAGTGTCGACCAGTGCTGCTCCTACTGCTACATGGTTGATGACTACAGTGACACAGAGTTGGAGCCTCTTGGCTTCTGGGGGTGCTAGTTCATTTTCAGCAAATGTAATGGCCGGCCCTCGAGTTACCATGGCTAGTGCACTTGGCAATTTGTCAACAAGCATGTCCTCATTCACCACTACCCTTTGCAAGAAATTTCTCAATGCTTCCTGGTGCTCTTTGGATCTCTTTATCAATTCCAATATGGAGATTATGACCCTGGGCAATATAGGTTTGACGGTTGTTGTTTTGGCCGGCAGGGTTGAATGCACTCACTTGCTCGTTGACTTGGACACCCTCAGTAACTGGCCCCTGAGGTTTTCTTTGGAAGCAGAATTTCTGGGGTTCGAACATGGAGTGTATGGGGGAGTCCTTGAGCTGGGTTTGGATGAACCGGGCCCAGCTATAGAGCTGACGCATAGTGGTGATATCATTCATTGGTAGGATGTTTTTATAGGCGGGGGTTGCATTGGCAATGATGATGTTGACTTTTTCTCCCTCCAGAAGGTACCCAGGGACTCGTGTGGCCATCTGTCAGCATAGGTGGTGAACTCTTCATCTGGCTTAATTCTTTCTGCCATGAGATCCGTAAGAGAGTATTCTGGCCCAACCCTATCTTGCAACTGTTCAAGAAACTTCCCTTTCACGGTGGCAAAGTCTTCTGTATCCTCGGGTAATAAAGAGTAGAACCAATCTAGTGCTGGCCCATCCAATGACCGATGGAAGAGATATGCCATTAGGCGATGGTCATGCTGGTAAGGTGCAGACTCATAGATGAAGTCCTTGATATGAATGTATGGGTTTCCAGTGCCATTATACTTATGGTACTTTGGATGTTCAGATGGAGATGGGACCCACAGGCCATTGAAGTTGGGCATGTGTACATCATGGTGCTGCCTAGGGTCGACCTGCTTCTGTAGCTCTTGGAGTTCCTTCTTGATAGACGCCCACTCGAACATCATGTCGGGAGCGGCGGAGGGTTGAGCATATAAGGAGGATGCATGAGATGTTGGCCTGGCACGTGGCTCAAGCTGCTGTGGTGAATAGAAAGGGAGATAGGAGGGAGACTGGGGCCTCAACTCACGTGGATGATAATGCTCTGATTCAAAGGGGGTGAATTGAATGGCCTATGGCCAGATAGGAGATTTGTCGGCTTGTCCTATGAAGACACGGGGGCCGGAGGTAATGCCATAAGGCGAGAAGCGCCAGCTCTGGGTGAGGGTGACGAGACGGTTTTTCCTTTGAGAATCGTCTTGAGATCTTGGATTTGTAATTGATCAAGCTGAGGAATTAAGCATATGAGTTGAGCAGCTTGATCATCCGCCTGAGGGGAACGGACAATTTGTGATGGGCCACCATCGTCGGGATGGTGACTCTCACTGGCATGGACTGTAGCGACCCAGGGCTAGGCTGACTCCTCAAAGAGATCATGAGGAAGTGATTCCTCATAGTTTTGGGAGGTGTAGAAGGCAGCATCTAGATTCTCATCATTGTAGATTGGGTTCAAATAAGACTCCATGTTTGAAGATTGAGAGTTTTTGATACACCAAAGTGAGTGATGTCTATCCAGACTTAAAAGACAATCTTACCTAAACGGACACCTAGTTTCCTAAACAAGCAATCCTATGCAAACAAAAGAAAGAGAAAATGTCTCACCCAAAGCAAGCGATTGACAATGATGATGGTTTCTTTTATTTAGTTCAAGTTTGTCTTTTAATGGATTGACTTTTTAGCAAATTCCCTCAAAGGATGGGTTTCCTAAAGGGAGAAGGCTTCCAACTTAGGGTTTGACTAGGATTTTCACAAACTCATGAATGCATGAATCCTAATTCTACGGTGGCAACAGTACAACTAGCTCGGCGGCCGTGTGGGAATCCATGGTCAGCGGGGACTTACAAAGGCCCTAAAATGAGTGCTCTAGTCGGACACAAGGAATATGTGGCCGAGAGAGCTAACGTCGCCGAGGAGGACAACCCAAACTACAATATGAAAATATGTATGCCCTCTATGTGCACCGAGTGCATGCAAGAATCTAACCTAAAGCTAATAAATAGAAAACCAGGCCAACCTGCTCTCAGAAGCAGAAGGCGACGATCCACCTGTCGTGACCTAGATCACTATAGGAAGTGCGTCGTGTTCCTCTTCGCAGTGGACAGAGATCAAGTGGGACCTGATTATGCACAAAATTCAAACAATCCTGTGGCATGGATGACTGGCAGACTCTTATAAGCATGGATTAGCCGCAAAACAACTCAGAGGATGGATGGAGTGCTCAAAATAACCCAGAAAACTCAGAAAAGGTGGAATTAACAGAACTGACCTGATCGCGACGACCTCCCTGTCGCCGTCTAGATAGAGACGGCTTTCACATCACCTTCTCACCCAGTGCAGCAGAACTCAAAACAACAGTGAAATAAAATGGAAAAACATGGAATTTAAATAGAAACCACACACATGAAAGACTGAAAAAGGTACAATAGGCACTAGAAGTCCTACCGTGATCGCCAAAAGGTGTAATCACGGGAATTGATCCCCAAATAAAAATGATAAAAATGAAGAAAAGGACTATGATCGCCACCAAAGTAGTTGCAAAAGATGATAGAATGATGAAAAGGTGCTAAAAACTCTAGAAAAGGAAGAAAAGTGTAGAAAAAAACCTGGTTCTTTGAACGCGACAAGAATCCTGTCACCTTCTGAAGAACGCAACCAGGAGTGTGTCGCCTTCTGCAGCAGAAGAGGGAAACCATGGATTCTTGTTCTTCCTGCTTCTCAGCCGGCCAAGGGGCAAGAGCCTCATGCCTGAGATGTCTTCTTCAACCTGCCAAGAACATCAAAATAATAAAAAACCCATTAGAAATTCGTTCGATGTAGAATCTTTTCCAAAATAATGAAAGAACATGAAGAACTGGAGGGAACTCACGTGGGGTGGTGTTTTAACCCCTTTAGGTGTTTAAAATAGGTGTGCGTGGAGTGACCTAATGCAAAACTACGAAAAGAAACAGATCTAGATGTGCATAGATAGGAATAATAGGAGAGAGAAAGTGTAGAGGTAAAGAAATCGCCTTGGTGGGCACTTCCAGGTCATCTAGAGGTTGATAGTTCATCTGGAGATTCGTAACTCTCTGAGAGAGGAAGAAGCAGACCCCAACCTTGCCCAAAACCGTGTCCTATTGACACTTTTATATGCCATTATTCCTGAACAGGCTGGGTGAAGAATAATGAGTTGGAGTCCGAGTTTGGGTAATTGTGCTCATGCAAGGGGAGTCAGAACATGGCAAGGAGGTTCTAAGGAAGGTCTCCTCCGAGTTTGGCAAGGTTTGGAGACCTCTAGACCCACCAAAAGTTGGATTATTCATTAATAGTAAGGCTCGGAGTGGGAATAGGAAAGCCACGTTGCATGGGTCCGTAAAGGAAACCAGAACGCGACAGGCTCAGTGTCGCTACCAGGTAGTGACGCCTCAATACGTTGCCTTCCATAGAAGGAAGTCTTGAAGTATTTTCATGTCTCCATGCTCAGGAAATATGTCTATGACCCTACACACATCATCTGCCATGAGAAGTTGGTGTTGAACAAGGATGTGACATACGAAGAGAAGCTAGTCAAGATACTGGAACGAAAAGTACAACAGCTCAGGAACCATCCCATCCATGTGGTTAACGACCTAAGGAGTTGATGGGCTAGGAAGAGAGGCAAGAGGAGGAGAATTCGTGGAGAAGAGGGATCTCCCAAGTTCCTCAAGTTCTTGCCCTAGAGAAGTGAAACGAGTAAAGGTAGGCATTCTCATGAGCATAAACTATAAAATTTTAACTGTAGGTTCTTCCCATCATCATGAGCAACACTCTCCAGTTTCATGATTTATCATCGAGTCAATATTTACTTCTTGATTTTCGAAGTTCTGCACTTATCTTGACCTCGAACAACCCTTATTAAATCTTGTTCTCCTTCTACACTTGATCTCATGCCACGAAATTTTTATTGGAGATTCTGATGGATGTTAGGTTTCTTTTACCCCAGAAAGACCTAAATTCCATACCCCCTATCATGTGAATTAATTCGTTGATCCCAACTGTACACTGTTCTATGTTCGTCATGAATACTCTCTATTAAACCATGTTGAAACCTTCGTCGCTTTCCGATTCTAAATTACTAGAAGTTCTCATGCATGTCTGGATCTGTTTAAAACCGGTTTCACGATTTTTCATGCACTATACAATTTGTTCTTAGTATTAGAACAACCCTGTGTCAAAAAGAGGAAAGTTTGGTCCGCAATCCAAGACATGTCTGATCCCTGTCGTACTCGAGCACAAACCACAAGAACGTGACGGCTCGATAGGTCGCGTTCTAAGGTCCAATTGCGACAATCTGCCGGTCACATTCTGAATGCGACAGGCATCATCGTCGCGATCGCTGTGCCTGGTATGAACAGTCTGTCGCGTTCCTTACAGGTCTCTGTCACATTCTCAGTGCCTGATCAGACAAGCATGTCGTGATCCTTACAAGGCACTGTCGCATTTTGATCTGACCCTGTCACGATCCTTACAAGTGTCTGTCGCGATCACAGGATTTTTGCAGAAAAACCTTGATTTGCAATGCTCTAATTGCCTAGTGTGCTTATACCCTTAATCCCAGTTATACCCGCAGTAAATGCACTTGATATAAATTGAACTTTCATATGTGCTTTAAAATACATACACACGACTAATCTCCATCTATGATTTCATGACACATGCACACACTCGAACCATCCAAATGTGGCTTAATTGGCATGAACATGTGACATAATATATCAGGTAATTTATTTAATTAAATTGCCTTATTTATAAATGAGCTTGTTCTCAATTTCCGCGTTGTTTTGAAACATCGATCTCGACGCTCCAATATTCTAGAATTTCTCTAGAATGTCGAGCACTTGTTTCTTTATACACACTTTCTTGACTTGGACGAACTCTCCGACGGATACTCCTTCTGCCAGACTAGTGAGTCTTTGTTCAAGGCCTCCATAAGTCTCCTCTGTCCATGGATTCCCACATGGTCGAAGAGCCGGTTGTACCCTAACACCTATTACCCCCTTTAGGGATCGATATGATCTAAACGGCTATTAGAAATTCGCTCTTATCTTCAATCACGCTGGACCTCTGGGCCTGTGCTTAACATGGCCAGTGGTAGAGTCGTGAGTTCCACCTGACTGCCAACACAAAGTGCGTGTGTTGTGCAACTGTTACTATCGCCTGATTACTCGACTTGTTATGTACAATGTCCACTAGCTCTCATCTATGCTCTACTCGCTCATCTTTTCACGTTCACTCTACTATCTCATCTATTCATCTAGTGCTCTCATCTATTTCCTTGGTACTTTATATTGGTCATTGACTGATTGTTTAAAGATAAACAATATAACCAATGCCAGCGCAATGGGGCCCGATCTGGTCCTGGGAAGAGCGTCCGAAAGTGCCATTTTCCCATGGGAGTTAAATAATCAGGATGTTGGCATTACATCCAAGTGCCATACTATCAAGATTAATCTAATGACAATCAAAAGTGCTATATTCTCTCGTTGTCTATTGACAACAAAAGTGCCATGCTATACTCGTTGTGCTATTGCTATATTTTGTGCTATTTATGATGTGGCCATCTTGCTATCTTGTGCTATACTCCACTCTCGTGCTATATTTGGAAAGTTGTGCTATTTTGTTCACGTGCTATCCTGCCATATTTTACTTGACTCTCTCATTCTATCATTAGTTACTCTGCATTTTAACTCATTAATCATTTATAGCCTGCTTGACTATTGAGATTTAAGTCCTACTGGGCGTTATCACTCACCCTGCATTATTTGTCATTGTGTTCTCAGGTGAGACCGAGGATGAACCATACACTCAAGAGGACAAGAATGACCTGGAGTGATGTCATGAGTACCCTAGCGTCCTATTACTATGTTCTAGCGTTGTAATAGTTAGGTTTGAAGTTTTGTCTTTTGCTTTGTCTCAATGTAATTGGGCCCTATAGATTGGCTCTGATATTAGTGGTTGTAACTAGACATTTGGAAAGTTATTAATAAAAGGAATTTGCTTTAGTATTATTCATTATGCAATGGTTTGATGTCTAGTACTCGCTCTGTACCCGTTTACTTGCAACTGTCTCACGTTCCGATATTCTGCGTCGGGGGGGGGGGCGTGACAGTTTTGTGGTATCAGAGCCTAGGATATTCTTAAGTATAGGATGATCTAGGTTGACTAGCCTCAACTAGAGTCAATTATCCTACCTATGTGAGTTGTGGTTAGAGCCAAGGGTAAACTAGCTAAAATAAACTCACACACGCACGAATTAAATCTCACATCGGTATCATAACAGTAAGCTATTTTTATAGGAACTAAGTAATCGAGATGGCTTCTGAACGTGCTCAAATGAGGGGCATGCAACAGACCATTCAAGAACTGACTCGTGCAATCATGCAAGTTACCCAAGGTGGCAGAAACCGTGGCAGTGCAGGCGAGCTGCATCGTAACTTCAGGAGTCTGAACTCGCCTAGGTTCAGTGGATCCAAAGATCCAGATGAAGCCAAGCACTGGCTGAAGGAAACGGAAAGAATTTTCCGTGTTATGAAATGTGCAGCGGGGGATAAGCTGCTACTAGCTACTTTCCAACTGGAGAAGGATGCCCGTGCTTGGTGGGAGTCAGTGGAAGCTACTAGGGAGAACGGTCAATTCACTTGGACTGAATTCAAGGAAGCATTTAACACCAAGTACTTTTCTGAGCGTGTCCAAGAAAGGAAGGCTGCAGAATTCACTGCTCTTAAATAGAGGAGCCCGATTGTGGCCGAGTATGAAGCCCAGTTCTCAAGACTAGCACGCTATGCTGCACATCTGGTGAACACTGAAAGAATGAAGGCTAAGCGTTTTCTCAACGGCCTTAAGCCACAATACATCACCTAAATAGCACCTCTCGACATCCAGACCTATGCCGAGATGGTGAAGAAAGCTCAACTGCTGGAAGATGCTACGAACTTCACCGACCGTATCAAAGGGAAGTTCATAAAGAAGGAATTGACCTCGGGTCAATCATCTGCTAGGCCAATTAAGAAGCGTCCCCTCAACCTCACAGAGGGTCATAGCCAAGAAAGGAAACCCAAGGCGAAAGTCCCATACACTCCAGCAAAAAGCAACTGCAAACACTGCGACAAGCCAGGTCACACGACTGACGAGTGCTGGAGGAAAGCCGGCGCATGTCTGTGCTGTGGAAGTCACGAGCACCGCATCCCCGAGTGCCCGCTACTGAAAGATAATGAAAGGTGCCCTAATGCGCCTAAGAAACAAGGAAAGCTGCAAGCCTTGCATAATGAAGAAACCACAGAGGAAGGAGGTGTGGTAGAAGGTACCCTTCAAGTTTTCTCTCTATCTGCATTTGTCTTATTTGATACTGGAGCAACTCATTCATTTATATCTCAAAATTTTGCGGAAACCTTGAATACAAAACCCACATCCATAGGATGTGAATTCTCTGCCACTACACCACTAAGAGAGAAGGAAAGACTAAACAAACACATTCCATCTGCCGATGTAATGATCAGAGACCAAAACTTAATGGCCGACCTGGTATGTATGCCCATGGAAGGCTATGATGTAATTTTGGGAGCCGACTGGTTGTCCACTTATCGGGCAAGTGTCGACTGTAAGAAAGGGAAGGTTACCTTGGTTACCTTTAGTGACTTTCCTAAATTGGCATTCTCCGACATTAGACATAAGAGACGGATGTCTCTAGTCTCTGCTATGAAAGCCCACAACATGATAAGGAAAGGTTGCATTGCTTTCCTTGCAGATGTAGTAGTTGAAAAGAAGGGTTCTATGATAGAAGACATTCACATAGTTCAGGATTACGCCGATGTGTTTCTGAAGATCTGCCAGGAATTCCCCCTGAACGAGATGTCAACTTCGCCATTGAGCTGATTCCTGAAGCCGCACCGGTATCCCGTCAACCATACCGGATGTCACCTGCCGAGTTAAAGGAATTAAAGGCGCAACTGATGGAGCTACAAGAAAAGGGGTTCATCAGACCAAGTACATCCCCATGGGGAGCGCCTGTGCTGTTCGTCAAGAAGAAGGATGGATCGATGAGGCTGTGCATCGACTATCGACAACTCAATCAACTCACCATCAAGAACAAGTACCCTTTGCCCAGAGTCGATGAACTGTTCGACCAAATATCTGGAGCTCAATATTTCTCCAAGATCGATCTTCGATCTAGCTATCACCAAATGCGGATCAAAGAGGACGATATCTTCAAGACGGCTTTCAGGAGCAAGTAGGGGCACTATGAATTCGTTGTTATGCCTTTTGGGCTAACCAATGCTCCTGCAGCCTTTATGCAACTCATGAGTAGCATATATCGGCCCTACCTCGATAAGTTCGGGGTCGTCTTCATCGACGATATCCTCATTTATTCAAAGACCAAAGAGGAGCACGAAGAACACCTGAAGATAGCACTACAAGTTTTGCGACACAACAAACTGTACGCAAAGCTTAGCAAGTGTGAATTCTGGCTCGAGAAAGTGTCCTTCTTGGGCCATGTCATCTCAAAGGACGACATCTCCATTGATCCCTCCAAAGTCGAAGTTGTACTCAACTGGGAGAGACCAACCAACATCACCGAAATCAAAAGTTTCCTAGGACTGGCTGGCTACTATAGGCAGTTCATCAAGGACTTCTCAAAGATCGCCGTTCCTCTCACGCATCTAAGACGAAAGGAGAATCCCTACTCCTAGAGTAAAGAGTGAGAGAAGAGTTTCCAAACTCTTAAAGACCGTCTTACCTCAGCACCTATTCTCACTCTACCAATAGAGGGAGAATGTTTCTCTGTCTACACCGATGCCTCAGGGATTGGGCTAGGGTGTGTACTGATGCAAAAGGAGAAAGTCATCACCTACTCTTCTCGACAACTGAAGACTCATGAAGTCAACTACCCCGTGCATGACCTGGAGTTGGCTACCATGGTCTTCGCCTTGAAGATCTGGAGACACTACTTGTATGGAGAGAAATTCATTGTCTACTCAAATCATAAAAGTCTGAAGTATTTATTCTCCCAGAAAGAACTCAACATGAGATAGAGAAGATAGCTGGAATACCTCAAAGACTTCGACTTCAACATTCAATACCATCTAGGCAAGGGAAACTCCGTGGCTGATGCTCTTAGTAGAAAGCCGATGGCATCTATTTCTAGTCTAGTCCTTGGCGAGATGCAACTACTAGAACAATTCGCAAGGTTAGACATAAATATTGAACATAGGGATGATAGAGCCTTAGTTGCCAATATCAAGATTCAATATGATCTGCTCAAGGAGATCAAAGCCCATCAAGATAATGATCCGTTCTTAGTTCGCATCAAGGAAACTCTAGCCGAAAGAACGGACTTTGCTATGACTGAGGATGGAAGGCTAGTATTTCAGGGGAGGACATACGTCCCCGACAATGAAGAACTGAAGAGGAAGCTAATGGATGAAGCTCACAAGACAAAGTACAGTATTCATCCAGGAGGTACCAAAATGTATCAAGACATGAAAAGAACATTTTGGTGGCCGAACATGAAAGAGAAGTAGTTGAACATGCCGCACACTGCCTTATCTGCCAACGAGTAAAAGCAGAGCATATGCGCCCTGCTGGTGTACTCAGACCACTTGACATCCCGGAATGGAAGTGGGAAAGTATTGCCATGGACTTCATCATGGGGTTACCCAAGACTCGTGGTGGACTCGACGCCATATGGGTCATTGTCGACCGACTCACCAAATCGGCCTACTTCCTTGCTATAAAGAGTAAGTGGTCAGTAGAAGTACTAGCTACCTTATACGTCAAGGAGATAGTAAGATTGCACAGAGTTCCATCATCTATAGTCTCGGATCAAGATTCGAGATTTACATCTCATTTTTGGAAAGGACTACAAGGTGCACTTAGTACTAAACTCAACTTTAGTACCGCATTCCATCCACAAACCGATGGGCAAACTAAAAAAACTAACCAAATTGTTGAGGACATGTTGAGAGCATGCACTATAGATTTCCAAGGTTATTGGAACGAGCATATATCCCTTATTGACTTCACCTATAACAAAAATTACCAGGCAAGCATTAAGATGGCACCGTTCGAAGCACTCTACGGAAGGAATTGTAAATCTCTTGCATGCTGGAATGAGGTTGGAGAACAGCAATGGCTAGGCCCGGACATGGTGCAACGTACCACAAAGGACATTCAGGTGATTAGAGATCGGCTTAAGACTACTCAGTCCAGACAAAAGAGCCATGCCGACAAAAGAAGGCGAGACTTGGAATTTCAAGTCGGTGATCATGTATTCTTAAAGGTGTCACCTACACGTGGCATCCAAAGATTTGGAGTGAAAGGAAAGCTCAGTCCTAAATTCATCGGTCCTCTTGAGGTACTCAAAAGGATTGGTGAGGTTGCATACCGACTAGCATTGCCACCGGATCTGGCATGTGTACACAATATGTTCCATGTCTCCACGTTCAAGAAATATGTCTATGACCCTACACACATCATCCGCCACGAGAAGTTGGTGCTGAATAAGGGTGTGACATACGAAGAGAAGCCAGTCAAGATACTGGAACGAAAAGTATAACAACTTAGGAACCATCCCATCCATGTGGTTAAAGTCCCATGGAATAACCGCAGAGTGGAAGAAGCCACATGGGAACTGGAAGGAATCATCAGACGTAACTACCCCGATCTTTTCGGTAAGACATTCCTCCCTTATGATCATATGAATTTGGGGACCAAATTCCTTTTAAGAGGGGGAGGATGTAGCAACCTGAAATTTTGAACAAAATAAAAATTTTCCTAATATTAAATTTTTGATTTATTAGAAAAGTAAATAAAAGAAAAGAAATTAATGGAATGAGAATTAAATAAAACCCATTAAATGGAAACAAGTGACGGGCTTTATCTAATTGACCCATTAGAAATTAGTGGGCTAAAATAGAGATTTTAAAAAGGAGAATAATGGGAAAATACCCTAAATTCGCAACTTAATTATTACTTAAATAAAAAGAGGATATTTAATGCATCAAAATAAGTGATTTGAGTTGGATTTGGAATCCTAAACCTACCCCAATTGCTTGGCCACGAAATCCTCTCTCTCTCAACCCAATTAAAAGATCTCTTGCTTAAAAAGGGGAGAGGAAAATAGGAAAATCAGAATTTAATGGGAATTAGACTTAAACTAGGAAAGGGAAGAGGAGAAGCTTAAATACTTCTCTAAAACCCTCATGGCCGGCCCTAGCTCGTGCCAAGGGGTTGCTGGGCTAGGAAGAGAGGCCAAGAGGAGGAGAATTCGTGGAGAAGAGGGATCTCCCAAGTTCTTCAAGTTCTTGCCCTAGAGAAGTGAAACGACTAAAGGTAGGCATTCTCATGAGCATAAACTATAAAATTTTAACTATAGGTTATTCCCATCATCATGAGCAATACTCTCAAGTTACATGATTTATCATCGAGTCAATATTTACTTCTTGATTTTTGAAGTTCGGCACTTATCTTGACCTCGAACCGCCCTTATTAAATCTTGTTCTCCTTCTACACTTGATCTCATGCCACGAAATTTTTATTAGAGATTCTGATGGATGTTAGGTTTCTTTTGCCCCAGAAAGCCCTAAATTCCATACCCCCTATCATGCGAATTAATTCGTTGATCCCAACTGTACACTATTCTATGTTCATCATGAATACTCTCTATTAAACCATGTTGAAACCTTCGTCGCTTTCCGATTCTAAATTACTAGAAGTTCTCATGCATGTCTGGATCTGTTTAAAATCAGTTTCACGATTTTTCATGCACTATACAATTTGTTCTTAGTATTAGTACAACCCTATGTCAAAAAGAGGAAAGTCTTGTCCGCAATCCAAGACATGTCTGATCCCTGTCGTACTCGGACACAGACCACCAGAACGTGACGGCCCGATAGGTCACGTTCCGAGGTCTAATTGCGACAGTCTTCCGGTCGCATTCTGAACGCGACAAGCATCGCCGTCGCGATCGCTGTGCCTGGTCTGAATGGTCTATCACGTTCCTTACAGGTCTCTGTCGCGTTCTCAGTGCCTGATCAGACAAGCCTATCACGATCCTTACAAGGCACTGTCACGTTCTGATCCGACCCCGTCGCGATCCTTACAAGTGTCTGTCGCGATCACAGGAGTTTTGTAGAAAAACCTTGATTTGCAATGCTCTAATTGCCTAGTGTGCTCATACCCTTAATCTCAGTTATACCCACAGTAAATGCACTTGATATAAATTGAACTTTCATATGTGCTTTAAAATACATACACACGACTAATCTCCATCTATGATTTCATCACACATGCACACACTTGAACCATCCAAATGTGGCTTAATTGGCATGAACATGTGACATAATATATCGGGTAATTTATGCAATTAAATTACCTTATTTATAAATGAGCTTGTTCTCGATTTCCGCATTGTTTTGAAACACCGATCTCGACGCTCCACTGTTCTAGAATTCCTCTAGAATGTCGAGCACTTGTTTCTATATACACACTTTCTTGGCTTGGAATAACTCTCCGACGGATACTCCTTCTGCCAGACTAGTGAGTCTTTGTTCAAGGCCTCCATAAGTCTCCTCTGTCCATGGATTCCCACATGGTCGACGAGTCGGTTGTACCCTAACACCTATTATCCCCTTTAGGGCCACTTTGGAAATGGGTTTGGTTAGAGTTAATCTGGGTTAACCCAGAGTTAGGCAAAAAGTGATTTGGAATGCAATAAATCTTAACCCGGGTTAAAGTGAGTTGGGTTAGAGTTAATCTGGGTTAACCCAACCCACCTCCCAGGTGTAATCACGGGATTTTTATCCCCTTTTTTGATAGATGTGAATATGTAGGGATTAGGAAATTTACCGTGATCGCCACCAATGCAGTCGCCTCGTTGATGTTCAGATGGAGGGCTGACTACGTTGGAAAGGAAAAGTGAAGGGGAAGGCGTACCTGGTAATGCGACAGGATGGGCGTCGCGATGCTTTCATGTGAACGCGACGTAGGCAATGGCGCCTTCTTGATCGCGACACAGTAATCGTCGCCTTCCTCTTCAGGGTATGGAGATGTGGGTTCTTCGTTTTCCTGCTCCTCAGCCGGCCAAGGGACAGGAGCCTCACCTTGCTCTGACCTTCAAACACCTGCCAAAGTGATTTAAACAAGATAAACACCCATTAGAATTCGTGTGTATGAGATCTATTCAATGAAAAGCTTGAAAACATGAGCTATTATGGGGGAACTCACAAGATTGGGGTTTTTAACCCCTGTGGGTGTTAAGAAAGGGTGTGTGTGTCGTGATCTAATGCTAAGCTAGAAAGAAAACGAAGCTATGCATGCATGAAATCAATGAAATAAAGAGAAGAGGGAAGAAGAGATTGTGTAGCCGCTGGGAAAACGCCCTGGGGGCTCTTCTGAGTCATCTAGAGGGAAAACTCTCTTCGTGGAAGAGAAAGCTCTCTTGCTCTACGAACTAATGAATCCAGCCTTGCCCAAAAAGATGCAGAGATGAGGTACTTATGGGTGATTATTCCCAACTCGGGTCTGAGAGGAATAATGGGCAAGAGTCCGACTTTGGTTAAGTATGGCTGCGTATGGGCAATTGGAACTTGGAAAGGGACATGTTAGGAAGGTCTCCTCCGAATTTGAGAGGATTTGGACGTGATTTGGATGTCCAAAACATGCAATTTCCATCAATAGCATGTGTCCAAGTTGACTTCGGATTGAGTTCCCTGTTTAAAGTCCAGAATGCGACGGCCTAAGTGTCGCCTTCTGAATGCGACTCCTCGATATGTCGCCTTCCTCATATGGAAGGTAACTTAAGTCATTTTTGATTTTTCGAGGATTTAAAATATGGAATTATGATGGCGACATAGGGGCTGTCGTTTTCAGGAAGGCGACCTAGGGCCTGTCGCCGTCTGGTCTTTTCTACATTTTGGCATGTAATGCGTCCAACTCCTATGCACAGCCTTCGGGATGAAACATTGGACTCCTAACTTAGAGAGTTATAGTGAAAGAGATTGATTTGACCAGGAAGGGTCCTCCAGGGCGATGAACTAATGGAAATGATGTCATGATCGGAGAAAGCCAGCTTGACGATGATGAGCCTATGTGGGGCACCAATGATACGACAAGGGATTTTGCTCGACTTATGGGTCAGAAATGGGTGTCTACACTAGGACGGAGTAGAGTGAACCCAAGTTAACTCTTTTTTTATCCCCCTTTTGCCCCTGCCTGCCCCTGCGTATTTTCACCTTTTCCTGGCGTACGAACCCTTTCACCCCCCTCCTCCCCACCCCGTTCCACGCGAAGCACAGCCTCACCACTGGTCTTCGTCTTTGTCCTTTGACCTCCTTCATCTGCGACGGCCGGGAATCCTCTCCATCGACAGTCTCTCCCCTTCACCCACCCCACTTCACTTGTACCTCACACCCTCTCCTCCACCGGTGTTGGTCTTCCTCCTGCGACGACAGGGATTCTCCTGTAGTGGAATCGACATCGCCCCTTTTTCTGCTGCAAAATCTGTTGTGCTCACATGCTTCCTACCTCACCGACGATAGGGAATCTCCTGATCACGGGCTTCCTACCTCGCCTACAGGTCCTCCTAACTGGGTCTTCCTCCCTCGCGCTCCCTACCTGGCTCTAGGGTTCAGGCCCCTGCACAGTCTTTTGTCGATCGACAACGCATGAGGCTTCTGCGATGCCATGACCGTGGTCACGGGGTGTTCTCCTTTTCCTTTACATAATTTTATTTCATGGATGAGGGTCTATTTAAGCGGATTTGTGGTCTTCTGTGAAGTCTTCTAGACCTGCTATTGAAGGTTTCCCTCTGTGGGTGTTGGCCTCTGTGGGTGTTCCGTGGGCGATACTGTTCTGTTCCTGTGGTTTTTTCATTCTGGCCTATATCCCCCTCCTCTGTGGGTGTTCATTCGGCGATACTCTTGTGTTCTTGAAGGCTGACACTCTGGTATTTGTGACTGTGCCATATACCCCCTCCTCCGTGGTGTCGTATATCCCCCTCCTCTTTGTGATAATTGTGTTGTTATTGATGATAATCATGTTATTTTATTATCTTATGGTCCTTAATTTCACACAAACTCATTGTCACTTTATTACAAAAAATGATAATTGATTAAATCTCTATTGTGTTGTATTTGCAGGATTAATGGGCCAAGAAATAAAGTGTCAAATGGGCTAATGGATTGGAGTGAAGCAAGAGAAAATAAAAGAGAGATTCTATTAAAATATTCCTCCTATATTTTTTAAACACTTTCTCACTTTTAAAAATCTTCTCCTTTATTTTCTAAAAATCTCTCTTTCCTATTCTCTCTCCCCCTTCCTCTCTTTCTCTACCACTTTATAAACCTCTCCCCTCTCTCTCTTATTATTATTCTTACCCTCTTTCTCTCTCCCTCTTTCCTCCGCACATACCCTCCCTCTTCTCTTCTCTTCTTCTTCCTCTCTTTCTTCTTCCTTTCTTCCTCTCTCCCGGCCTCCTTTCTCCCAGGAATGCAGAAGAGCAGCAGTAGCACCCGACCACCTGTCCGTCTGCCGCGTCGCCCGCGTCAGCTGCCCGCGCCAGCACCGCCCAACCCGCCTGCCTGCTGCCCCGCGTGCCAGCGCCCCGCCTCAGCCCGCGCCCACCTGGCCGCGCGCCCAGGCCGCCCCACCTGCCGCCGCTCGCCTGCCCCTGCCCCTACGTGCATGCATGCACGTAGAGGCGTAGCGCCTCCTCTCGGCGTCCTCTCTCTCCTCTCCTCTCGCGTCTCTCATCTCTCTCTCTTCTCTCCTATCTCTCTCACGTCTCTCTCTCCTATCTCTCGTCTCTATCTCTCTTCTTTCTCTCTCTCGCCTCTCTCTCTCCTCTCTCCGCTCTCTCTCTCTCTCTCTCTCTCTCTCTCCTCTCTCTTGCGCTCTCTCTCTCTCTCCTCTCTCTCTCTCCTCTCTCTCTCTCTCGTTCTCTCTCTATTTTCTAGTATTTCTTAGGATAATTGTTGATTTACTTTGTTTAGTATCAAACAATTTTTGTTAACTATTTTATTTAGTGGAATGCAATTTCAGAATTTTGTCCCTTTGTCTCTAATCCACTCTTTATCTCTCTCTCTATTTACTTAGTTTAATTAGTTTAGTTTTATTTAATGCAACTTAGTTTAAATATCACCACATTATTTTCCTAAATAGAAACCCAAGCTTTTCAACTCTAAAATCTAGTTCCCCGTGGATTCGACTCGGCTCTCACCACTTAACTATTGTTAAAATCGTTAGTGCAAGTCGATAATTTTGAGATTGTTAGTCACGTGTTTAACGACGCATTCGTGGGCTATCAATTTTTGGCGCCGTTGCCGGGAAATTAGAATTTTAGTTTTGATAATCTTGGTGTTATTTGTATATATTCATGCTAACATTTTCTTTCTTTTTGTAGGTATCAAATAAAAAGTGAAAAATCCTGAAAATTGCAAAATTGAAGAATCTGTCAGAAAACTGTCGCTGAAAGCCGAATCTGTAGGTAAAAAGTTCTGCTTTGTGAAGAAAAATCCGAAAATTGTAGGAAAAATCAGAAAAAAAAAAAACGGGTAAGTGAGGTGAGTTTCCTTCTCTCACTCTTTCCATTTGTTTTCATTTCCAAAAGAACGAGGGATTGCATTGGAGGTAAGTACCATTAAAACCCTCTTGATTGAGTTTCCTTTTCTTAGTTGCCATGTTTAGACAATTAATAATAAAAATAAATAAAAAAAAAATCAATCACTTGAATCTAATAAAAGATGTCATGTCAAGATTAGAAACTTTCCATCTTTAGGACATGCATCATTTAGATCTCCATCTTTAGGTATTTTTTTTTTGAAAAGATTCCTTTCTTGTCGAAGATTGCGGGAGGCAAGGTGAGAATCTCAACTTTCTTAAAATCATGATCATGCATTGCCATGCTTGTATAGAACCCCTTGCTTGATTTTGTGGTGTGCACATCATTTCTAAAATATTTTAAGGGCAGTTTCCTTAACAAGATAAGGTGGGGATTTGCTCACCCTTCCTTAGCCCATAAACCACAACTTCCTGCATCTTTTGCATTCCCAAGCCCAATAAAAGAAAGTAGAAACTTGACCTAGGGTTCGCTTTGAGACTTAGGCCCACTTAGGCCCACTATCAAGTTTGGAGACTGGTGGCTAAGGCTAGAGGTTTATTGGCAAACGCCTAAGTGGACAAGTGGTTACTTAATTAGGTCCCTGTGAGAGCAGGGGGAACCTCCCACTTTCCCACCTCTTACCTGGCCAGTTAACGAGCTTGAGAGTGGATTTGAGTTAGGCCTCAGTTGATTAGTGAGAAATTAAATGTTTATGTCCTAGAGAACCATAGGTGTCATAGGATTAATTGTTTGCTAACTTATTTGAAAAAACAAAAGATCAGATATTTCAAAACAACAACAAAAATTAAAAAAAAAACAAAAAAGAGATTTATGTGGGTTGACAATCATGGTTATGAAATTGGCACTTCAATTGGACAAATTGGATCAGGCCACTATGGTATGCACTCTCAACCTCACCCACTTTATCCATCAACCTCTACTTACCAGTCCAATGGCTCCAAATGGACTCAAGCCCATCTGATTCATGGTCACCCAATTAAAGATCACATGTATGATTCAGGGTGGAGGAAATATGTTGACCCACTTTACATCTCATCACCTCCCTCAACCCAAGAATAGACCCAAACCTTTCAAGTGTTATCCACACCCACTCCTTACTCAAAAGTTGACCAAGGTGTCTCCCCTGAAAAATTGAGTTTACTCTATCAAGATCCTCAAGGGGAAATTCAAGGACCCTTTCTAGGTGCCGAAATCATATCTTGATTCGATCAAAAAAAATTTTGCATTGATCTACCTGTGTGCTTAACAAATACTCCTGGAGGCACACCCTTCCAACCACATGGAGAAGTAATGCCACATTTAACACTTAGAGATCAACCTATTCTGGCCCAAGCCCAAAATCTACCTATCCACAACTTTCAACATTGGGCCCAATGCCAAATTGATATTCATGACAAAAGCCATCATGAGGGACATGTATATCCACAGTCCACTTATACTTCTCCCCCACAATCAGGCCTATTTGATGATCAATTTGGGCAATTTATGCAAAAATTCCATGATAATCAACAAGTCTTTGAGCAAACATTCGCCCATAAACAACAAGAACTAGAGCAATCATTTGTCAAAACTGACCTCCTGATTGCGCAACTCAGAGAAATCAAAAGGAGGAAAGATAGCCAATCACCATGTCAACCCATTGACAAATATGAACATCATTATCTTGATTGTGACCAACAATTTGACTCTCAAATTTCATCCACAAATTCTCAGTCCAACATGATTGTGGACACGCCCACTTGGAAAATGAGAGATAATATTAATAAGTCAAATCAGGAGGAGATGGGTGCCACTGAAAATCAATCCAAAGTCTTGGCCCAACATGAAACTGATCATCAAGAAGGCTCCATCCATAATGTCATACTTGAGGAAAGCTCTAGTGAGTTAGCTGAACTCAAGTTGGGGGGAGACGAAAAAGAATGTCATCTAGATGTTGGGCCCAAGTTTGATGTGACATTGTTTCAAGTGGATGACAGAGAAGATGTGAGTGTGGAGAAAGAGCTAGGTGTAATCATCAATCATTCTTCTTGGGTAAGAGAAGAATTAGAAATTCTGTCTGAAGTCCACATTGACTGGGTCTCTCTTGATGTCTACAAAGACATGGAACTCCTACCTCTCCCTGATCTTGGCAAATCCAACATGTTCATGGACATGCTACCACTAGCTGATTGGTCAACTGCACTTGAACCTTTTAAGCATCCTTGTGTTGAAAGTCATATCCATTTCATTCTGATCATGCTATTATTTTTGACCCAAGTCAGCCTGTGCAGTTCAAGCAATCCTCTGAGCATCCAACTCAATCTGACCTCAATATCATGAAAGAGGATCTGAAAATGGAAGTTGTGGGTGAAAAGGATGAAAACAATAAAGTCCGCATTGATTTGTTCAACACATATAAAGATCTTAAGTGTGTAAATGAAAATTTCTTAATTGAAGATATGATCTTGAGTGCCTCAATTTCTCTATCACTTACTGATCTGCAAGGTATGTGTGGACCACTTGACCCCCCATGGCTAATGATGCCTTACAAAGAAAAAAATTGGCGTCAATTGATTGGGGGTGTTACGTGACCCTGTTACCCCCATGTGTCTGGCTGAAGACATTAAACTTAGCGCTTGTTGGGAGGCAACCCAATATTTTTAGGAAAATTGATTTCTATTGATTTCATTTTTATTTTGTGTCTTAGGTGTTTGCTGGCCACTATCCTTTGCTAAAGCTAGTGTGCAACCACCCGCATGTGATCATCAGGTTGCATCTCTCCTTTCTTAACTTACATTGGCTTTATTCTATTGTCATTACTTTTATGCCATTGAGGACAATGTCATTTAAGTTGGGGGGAGAGACAAATTGTATTTCAAATTTTTGTCCCTAACATTGTGCTTCATGCTTCATATTTTATGCAAGAAATTTTTTTTCTAGCTTGACTCATAGTGTGTACTTGTGAAGGTGGTGAGTTGAAGGAGTGAGTTAACTAGTTATGTTTTTAGCATCTTCCTCAAAATACATATAAATTTCATCAACACAGTAAAGTATTGTTTTGAGCTATTCAAATGGATGATGAGATTTTTACCGAACATTCAAGTTGATTAATTGATATTCTACATTCCTATTGATGACCAATCGTGGGGAAAAAGCTACCTGCCTACAAATAAATGTGAAAATGTGTGTAGTAGTGAAAAAAAAAGAAACATGGAAAATGCCCCTGATCTTAGTAACCGGGCTTGTGGTTCCTAAGGTATGAGTTGAGGCTCGCGTCAAACAGTGAAGGGAAGTGCAGCACCATGTAAATGAAAAAAAAAAAAAAAAGAGCATGAAAAAAAAAAAAATTAGGCGGAGTGAAAGCTACCTGTAATTCGAAGATCGAATTTAATGAGTGTAGAGTTGATACCATCCTTGAGTGATAAGTAAAAAGCACATGCCTCCTCTTTTTTTTATGCTCAAACATTGAACAAAAAGTCATGAAATTTTGTGTGTATCTTGAGGAACTGTCTAATGACATGAATTGACATATTTGCCTTTGACACTCTCAACTGGAACTTGAAATACTTATGATCAAACATTCTCATTCTTACTTTCTTGTCATGAAGTATGATATTTTGAACTCTTGTTAGTCTCAATTATTCAGATAATTGTGTTGTTATTGATGATAATCATGTTATTTTATTATCTTATGGTCCTTAATTTCATACAAACTCATTGTCACTTTATTACAAAAAATGATAATTGATTAAATCTCTATTGTGTTGTATTTGCAGGATTAATGGGCCAAGAAATAAAGTGTCAAATGGGCTAATGGATTGGAGTGAAGCAAGAGAAAATAAAAGAGAGATTCTATTAAAATATTCATCATCTATTTTTTAAACACTTTCTCACTTTTAAAAATCTTCTCCCTTATTTTCTAAAAATCTCTCTTTCCTATTCTCTCTCCCCCTTCCTCTCTTTCTCTACCACTTTATAAACCTCTCCCCTCTCTCTCTTATTATTATTCTCACCCTCTTTCTCTCTCCCTCTTTCCTCCGCACACACCCTCCCTCTTCTCTTCTCTTCTTCTTCCTCTCTTTCTTCTTCCTTTCTTCCTCTCTCCCAGCCTCCTTTCTCCCAGGAACGCAGAAGAGCAGCAGCAGCACCCGGCCACCTGCCCGTCTGCCGCGTCGCCCGCGTCAGCTGCCCTCGCCAGCACCGCCAGCCCGCCTGCCTGCTGCCCCGCGTGCCAGCACCCCGCCTCAGCCCGCGCTCACCTGGCCGCGCGCCCAGGCGCCCCGCCTGCCGCCCGCGCACCTGCCGCTGCCCCTACATGCATGCATGCACGTAGAGGCGCAGCGCCTCCTCTCGGCGTCCTCTCTCTCCTCTCTCCTCTCCTCTCGCATCTCTCATCTCTCTCTCTTCTCTCCTATCTCTCTCACGTCTCTCTCTCCTATCTCTCGTCTCTATCTCTCTTCTTTCTCTCTCTCGCCTCTCTCTCTCCTCTCTCTTGCGCTCTCTCTCTCCTCTCTCTCTCCTCTCTCTTGCGCTCTCTCTCTTCTCTCCTCTCTCTCTCTCTCCTCACTCTCTCTCTCTCGTTCTCTCTCTCCTTTCTCTCTCTATTTTCCAGTATTTCTTAGGATAATTGTTGATTTACTTTGTTTAGTATCAAACAATTTTTGTTAACTATTTTATTTAGTGGAATGCAATTTCAGAATTTTGTCCCTTTGTCTCTAATCCACTCTTTATCTCTCTCTCTATTTACTTAGTTTAATTAGTTTAGTTTTATTTAATGCAACTTAGTTTAAATATCACCACATTATTTTCCTAAATAGAAACCCAAGCTTTTCAACTCTAAAATCTAGTTCCCCGTGGATTCGACTCGGCTCTCACCACTTAACTACTGTTAAAATCGTTAGTGCAAGCCGATAATTTTGAGATTGTTAGTCACGTGTTTAACGACGCATTCGTGGGCTATCACTTTGCTCTATGGTCGGTTCCTATTGTATTGTCCTTTGCATCATGATATGTTCATTTTACTGTGTGATGTATCCATTTGCTCCTGTTTTCTTGAAAAGTTTTCTGTTGTATTGTTCTAACTGCTAAATAAAAATGTTTTCTGTTGTATTTTTCTGTCTGAGACACAGGAGCCTATGTCTTTTGTGAGCAGGTGATGATGTTGGGAGTCTTTCGAACCCCTGGAATATTTGTAATATATTGGATAAAGTATTCCAGTTCTTTGTCTATTATCTTTGTCCCATGGTTATGCCTGTTATGCCTGTTAATATATTGGAGTCTTTCGAACCCCATGGTTATGCCTGTTATCTTTGTCCTGGGGGAGGGTGGGTTAAAGTAAAAGGGTGGAAGGATGAAAAGTGGAATACTAGTATAAGAGGTTAGGGAGGGGGCTGTGTTGAGAGGGGACTGTGATAATTGCAGCTGAACAAGGAGAAAATAATCAGTAATGAAGGAGGTGGGCAGGGAAAATAAGGATGGTGGAACTTGTCATGAGAAGGTTCTATGTCTTGTGGGCCTGAAGATGGGAAGTTGTGCAAGGGATGGAAGATGACAGTGGTGAACTCAAGTAGATGAGAGTGAGAGTAATTTAGATGAGGGTGACAATCAATTTTTTTTTGTTTTTCTTGCATTTGAATGGTCAAAGAACGGTCCATACATTAGGCTAGAACCTGGACTGGCATTTTTATGGACCTCAGGATTCTCTGTGAAGGGCTTTGTCTGGACTCCAGATTGTATGTTTATGCATGTTATTTTCAAGGGCTTTTGTGTTGCTAGAGTAACCAAAATAAAAGTCAATATGTTAATTTTAAGGTTGCTTGAATACCGCATTTTAGTGTATGCCAAATCTTTTATAACATTTTTCGATGCTATTTTCCAGCATAAAAGATGTTGAAGTTCATAATGCTTACCAACCGTAAATGTTATAAAAGATTTGGCATCCTCATCTAAAAAGACAACCATAATAGTAAATCTGTCATGTGCTAATTTAAAAAGACAACCGTAATAGTAAATCTGTCATGACTAACCCATTCTTTGTTTAATAATAGGAAAGTACTACTTAGTCGATTCAGGATATGGGAATGCTGCATAATTCTTGGCACCTTTCGTGGCGAACGATACCATCTCTCAAAATACCAAAATCGTGGTAATGCCGCATACAAGAATATGCGCGACAAGTACAACCATCGCCATGCCCAACTTCGCAACTATGTCGAACGTTGTTTCGGTGTGCTTAAGAATATATTTCAGACT
Organism: Colocasia esculenta; assembly: GCA_014218235.1. NCBI lineage: Eukaryota > Viridiplantae > Streptophyta > Magnoliopsida > Alismatales > Araceae > Colocasia > Colocasia esculenta. The sequence continues at coordinate 108,695,704 of CM024757.1, forward strand.
TTGAGGGAGGGCAATTGTTATCCATTTCGCATACAAGTGCTCATTGTTCTTGCATGTTGCGTTGTCCACAATTTCATCCGACGCGAACATGGGGAGGACTACTACTTCAACCTGTGCCAATTGGATAACGTTGAGGATGATGATGATCCTCCAGAAGACCCTAACCTTGTGGTTACTCCTCCTGACATGCAAGCTGGGAGAATCTTCACACACAAATTGCTACACAAATATGGGCGAACAATTAGGTCTTACACAACCAGGATGTGAAAATAATATCTACGTTGCTATGTACTGTCGCAGTTGTTTGTCATTCTGTCTACTTATTGTCAGCATGCTTTGTTTGACACGTTCGTAATGTTCATTTATTACTTATCTATTTTGACTCTGATATCCTTATCCATAATTCAACTCAGGTGCATTGTGGGATGACGATAAAGATTTTCTCCTAATATAACTCATTGGAGAAGAATATAATCTACACAAAGTAGTGGGGGGAACTCTCAACAGTGATGGATGGGAAATGGTCCAATACTTGTTCAATGAAGAATTTGAGTTGACTTGGCCACTATGTTACTTTTATCACCGTTTTGCTTTCTACAAAACTTATTATCTCATTACTGAGAACCTAATTAATGTTCCCGGATTCCAATGGGATGAGAATACTATGCAAATACTTGCATCTGATCTAGTTTGGCAGCAATATTTTGAGGTTGCAATCTTCCACCTCTATCTTAACTCGATTAGTTAATGATGTTCCTTGTATAATTCTAACTGCATAATTGTGTTGCAGTTAAACCCTCTGGCTGTGTGGTTCAAAGGGCGAGCACTCACCATTCGTTCTGATCTCATTTGCTTGTTTAGAGAATGGCTAGCATTGTAACATTATTACTTGTATGATTAGTATCTATTGTGGTTGGATCCATGTTAAGTTATCTTTTCACGTGCTTTATTTCTGCTTTTATGCTATCATATTAGTGTTGTTTATCAAATCCTTAATTACATGTAATAGTGAATTGTTGTACTTGTATATTTGGTTATTTTTTCACTTATCAATTGTTCTTATGTCATGCAAATGATGAATATATGCAGGTGTTCCGATTCTAACCCACATATTTTAAAATGATAAGTTATCCTCGTACTATAATATGTTTGTCTTTACCTGCATTATATTTGGTAGGATGGCATGAATGATGCAACCCAACATATATGCATACATTTACAAATGTATGATAGTAGTGTAGTAGGTGACTTCATTTGTGACAATGTGTGGGCACTGGGCAATGATGAGTGAATTGTTTTATCCAATTCAATAGTTGGATGGCCAAATTGGCAACCTTGTTGAAAATGCGGATTGTTTGAAATTCTGAGCCCAAAAATAACAAACTTAAACTATCAGTTTCAGGATTTTTTGTACAGGAACTCACATACTATATGGTTATGTTAAAGGAACAATCGTTGACACAGGTAATCAATTATTATTATTGTACATCAATTTTCATTTTATTCATGTTGGTTACATGTATTGATGGTTCTTTTTACAATTGCAGGTTTATATTGATGTTCAATGGGGAGACAAAAATTAAATGGAAGGTTTATAAGAGACTGCATGTTATTATGTTTTGTATATGATGGACTGATTGTGACTCTTGTTCTACATTCGGACTCGAGATAATGTAAATTGATGTAAACAAATTTATTTCTATTATATATATGATGATTTGTGGTAATTCTGTGGTTGGTATGTTTGAAATATGTAGATTGATTGTCAGATTTTATATTGTCGCAGTTGTGATAAATTTACAGGGTTTAAATGACATAAAACAAAGGAAATGCTGTCCGTTTTTTTCCAAAAAATATGATTATTTTATTTAATTTAAAACTAGCAAATTTAAGTTTCTGAAGAAAAAAAAAATGAACATATGGTTGACGCTTTTTTCAAATTTGTGATAGTAGAATAAGTGATGTGTAATTGTGCAAATCGAGAAGGATCTATTATCTAAACGTGTTTTATTTAACTTATTAACAAAATATTTATCCAAAAAAATGAATAAAGTATATGATAATATAGAAAAAATATAAGAGAAATGATATAATAATAATATAGTAGCATAAAGTATTATAACTTGAATATGATGTGAGAATATAGTTTTAATAAATTTAATGTTAAATATTATATTGTAAGTCATAAAATTATTATATTTCACAATAAAGTTAATATGATGATAGTATATAGTGTAGTCATCATATCATTTATTTAATGATCATGTGCATGTACATAGGAAAACATTGATATATATGATAATTTATAACAAAAGTATGGTAGCATAACATGTAAGAAAAATAAAATAACATAAAATATAATATAATAAATATTATGGTATCATATAGTATAGAAAATTTAATGATGAAATTATATTTCATATTCTCATTATATCTCATAATAAATTTAATATGATAGTAGTAATTACATAACACAAGATAGATGGTAACACATAGTATAAAAAAATAATAAAGAAAACCAATGGAGGGTAGAGGATAAGGGTATTTTAGGAAAGGCAACACAAAAGTAGAAGGTTAACCCACTTTAGCGTACCCAAATCACAAAAATGCAAAGTGAGTTAACCCACTTTAACCCCGGGGTTAACTTTTGCATTACCAAAGCAAACTGTACTTTAACCCGGTGTAAAGTTATGCCTGGGGTTGAGTTGGGTTAACTCTAACCCTTTTCCAAAGTGGCCCTTATAGGAATCGATATGATCCAAACGGCTATTAGAAGTTCGCTTTTATCTTGAATCACGCCGGACCTCTGGGCCTGTGCTTAACATGGCCAGTGGTAGAGTCGTGAGTTCCACCTGACTACCAACACCAAGTGCGCGTGTTGTGCAACTGTTACTATTGCTTGATTACTCGACGTGTTACGTACAATGTCCACTAGCTCTCATCTATGCTCTACTCGCTCATCTTTTCACGTTCACTCTACTATCTCGTCTATTCATCTAGTGCTCTCATCTATTTTTTTGGTATTCTATATTGGCCATTGACTGATTGTCTAAAGATAAACAATATAACCAATACCAGCGCAATGGGGCCCGATCTGGTCCTGGGGAGAGCGCTCGAAAGTGTCATTTGCCCATGCGAGTTAAATGATCAGGATGTCGGCATTACATCCAAGTGCCATACTATCATGATTAATCTAATGACAATCAAAAGTGCTATATTCTCTCGTTGTCTATTGACAACAAAAGTGCCATGCTATACTCGTTGTGCTATTGCTATATTTTGTGCTATTTGTGCTGTGGCCATCTTGCTATCTTGTGCTATACTCGACTCTCGTGCTATATTTGAAAAGTTGTCCTATTTCGTTCACGTGCTATCCTGCCATCTTTTACTTGACTCTCTCATTCTATCATTAGTTACTCTACCTTTTAACTCATTAATCATTTAAAGCCTACTTAACTATTGAGATTTATGTCCTACTGGGCGTTATCGCTCACCCTGCGTTATTTGTCATTGTGTTCTCAGGTGAGACCGAGGATGAACCATACACTCAAGAGGACGGGAATGACCTGGAGTGATGTCATGAGTACCCTAGCGTCCTATTACTATGTTCTAGCGTTGTAGTAGTTAGGTTTGAAGTTTAGTCTTTTGTTTTGTCTCAATGTAATTGGGCCCTATAGATTGGCTCTGATATTAGTGGTTGTAACTAGACATTTGTAAAGTTATTAATGAAAGGAATTTGCTTTAGTATTATTCATTGTGCAAAGGTTTGATATCTAGTACTCGCTCTGTACCCGTTTACTTGCAACTGTCTCGCATTCCGATATTCCGCGTCGGGGTGTGACACCTAATGCAAAACTACGAAAAGAAACAGATCTAGACATGCATACACAGAAAGAATAGGAGAGAGAAAGTGTACAGGTAAAGAAATCACCCTGGTGGCCACTTCCAGGTCATCTGGAGGTTGAGAGTTCTTCTGGAGATTCGTAGCTCTCTGGGAGAGGAAGAAACAGACCCCAACCTTGCCCAAAACTGTGTCCTATTGACACTTTTATATGCCATTATTCCTGAATAGGCTGGGTGAGGAATAATGAGCTGGAGTCCGAGTTTGGGTAATTGTGCTCGTGCAAGGGGAGTCAGAACATGGCAAGGAGGTTCTGAGGAAGGTCTCCTATGAGTTTGGCAAGGTTTGGAGATCTCTAGACCCACCAAAAGTTAGATTATTCATCAATAGTAAGGCACAGAGTGAGAATAGGAAAGCCATATTGCATGGACCTGTGAAGGAAACCAGAACGCGACAGGCTCAGTGTCACTACCAGGTAGCGATGTCTCAATACGTTGCCTTCCATAGAAGGAAGTCTTGAAGTATTTTCTAGCAAATTACTAGAGAATTAAAAGGCCAAATTAGAACGTGGCGTATCCAGGTGTCGTCTTCGGATTATGATCGATTATGTCCTAGAGGCAAATCCGTGTAGGCATGAATGCAACATGAACGGCGTCGCCTTCTAAATGTGAACGCGATAGGTATATTGTTGCCTTCATGATTTTTCAGCATATGACTCAATCAAAGTGTCTGATCTCCTTGCATAGGTATCGGATTGTCACATAATTTGAAGCGTTAGACTGCCAACTCAGAGACCTACGAGATAATGATGATGACTGATTCATTTAACCAGGAAGAACCCACCAGGGTGATGAACTAATAGGAAGATGCCATGATCGGATAAAGCCAGCTTGGCGATGATGAGCCAATGTGGGGCATCAATAATATGACAAGGAATTTGGCTCAGCTTATGGGTCAGAAATGGGTATTAACAGGTGTGTGGGTTTAGTTTTTTTTTCCTCACTTGTGAAAAAAATGAGTATATAGTAATTTAGAGTTTATTCTTTAGGTATCCCTAATTGATATATTTTTTTAATTCACTTGTGCGGTGGCGCAAGGGAGGATGGCGGGGACGAGGGCGTATAATGAGAAACAAATTAGATCATAGGACCTCGTTTCAACCTTCGAAATGGGAAATTACAAGCTAGGATTAGAGACTACAGTTGTGTTGTGCACTAGAAGAAAAAGCTAGGATTAGGGACAATACTCCAAGAATAGATTTAAACAAGCTAGATTCAAACACACACAAGCTTCACTCGCCTCATTGCCACCCCTCCCTGATACTCAATTAAGGGAGGAGTTATTTAGATAACATAAGTTGCCAAAATTGTTTTCGATCATCTGCTGATCTCTATGACATTTGTGGGATTGGCATCGCAATTCATCGTCGAGATTTTTGGTGCGAGTGAATTTATCTTTGGATTCGGATTTCCAACTGGTCTTGCAGTGTTGGATTTGAACCATTTCTAGTTCGCCCAAAGAAATTATTGAGCTGGGGTTGGATGGACTTAGGCAGACCACTAGAGCTCATCACATATCAATTGATCTTTTGTTCCCTCTTTAATCAGAGAAAAAATAGGGATTACCTATGAATAAGAGGCCTAATGTACAAAAGATCGACTTCCTGCCGTGATTTGACAAGAAAAAATATTTCTTATTCCTTGCCATTAATGTACAATACTCAAAGTTGCATAAATATATCACGAATTTGAATGACATGCAATGAGGTGTGCTATCTTCATACGTGAAGAAAAAAAGGTTTTCTTACTCATAGTTAATGATAACCGATGACTTTCTTCTCTTGTACGATTAAAAGTAGATAGGATTCTCTCTATGATTGGTGGGTATTCACCTTAATTGGGATGTCATGCACCTCCTTTTCGAGCAAAGTTTTTTAATATTTAGTAGGGGTTGATTCAATTATTTTTATGAAATATAATAATATTACGAATTGCTTTAGAGACACCCTCCTTGCGTAAATGATGTGATGGCCATCATCACCGCATCTTTCTTACTAAAGTGAATCCTCTTACTTTAGATTTTGGTGAGTGTTCTAGTCAGTTTATTTTAGATAATATAGGGTCAGAAATTTGTTCCTAAGCTATTAAAAATATACATGGAAGATCATTGCTACACTTTGTGTCTAATATTTCAGCCATCCTTTTAATATAATGTGATATTACAAATTATGGGTGAAACAATAAGTACAATATCTTGTGATGGTGCAAAAAATTTGCCATATTATATCACCTTAGCACAAATGTCCATCTTTCTCCCTAACTCTGTTTGGTCTGCTGAATCTGTGTGGATCCCCATTTAACCCTGGTTCAGGCATGTGGACAACGCAAAACAAAGCATGATTCAGATAACAAAAGTTTCTGTCCTTTGATAACCACACAGTCACCCCCCACCCCCACACAGTCACCCCCCCCCCACCCCCACACAGTCACCCCCCACCCCCACATTACCACTGCTGCCCATCCCACCCCCACACTGCTCCCACCCCCACACTGCTCCCCCCCCCCCCCCACACCGCCGAACCCCCCCTCCCACACCCTCACACTGCCCCCCCCCCCCCACCCCCACACAGCCAACCCCCCCTCCCACCACCACACAACCTGCCCCCCCCCTCGCACCCCCACACTGCCACCCCACCTGCCAAGCCCCCCTCCCCCACTGTCGAGAACACCCCCCCCCCCACACCGCCAATCGCCCCCTCCCACACCCCCATACACGAGCACACACAGTGTAGAGAGAGAGAGAGAGTGAGAGAGAGAGAGAGAGTGCTTACTGGCTATGACGTGGAGCTCCGGCCGGTAAGGGAGAGACGATGAAGACCAGACCAACGACGACAACGCAGATGGCGGCGACGACGATGTGGCTTCTCTGCATCTCGGCGAGGGGGCGATCCCGATGGAGTAAGCAAAGCGAGAGAGGAGAAAAGAGAAGGGGGGAAGAAGAAAAAGGGCATGAATAGCGACCGAAAACTGCAGTCACTATTCAGTCCCAAAACAGCAACTGAATTCTCACCGAACATAATTTGTGTCACTAACCCCGTGTTTACTCTGTGACCGAATAAATTTGGTCACAATTCGGTCGCAAATATAGTGACTGAATTTCTTCAGTCGGAGGATTTTAATGCTAGAGTGCGCCAACTCTTGCCATTAGTGACCGAATTCTTAGTGGTCACAATTCGGTCTCTATTTTTGAGAACGGAATAGTCGGTCACTATCCGGTCTCGAATTTGAGACCGAATAGTGACTGATTATATCAGTCACTGTAATTAAAATAGTTGGTGTCTTTGAGTCTTAAATTTTGCGACTGAAAATTAATCAGTCACTATTTGGTCTCAAATCTGAGACCGAATAGTGACTGATAGTTTTGCGGTCACTAAATGAAAATATTAGTGACTGAATGTATTCAGTCACTATTCGGTCTCAAATTAGAGACTACATAGTGACCAAAATATTCAGTCTCAAAGTCGTTCGCTATGTGCGCTTTTTCTTGTAGTGAACATAGTCGGTCGAAGTTGAAACCCGCAGTCGGTCGAAGTGAACTTCGGATATAATGAAGTTAGCTTCATATATGACAAAGTAAGACTTCAACTGATTTCCACCAAAAGTACGCATGATGAAGTGCCAACTTTTGATATGACGAAGTGGACTTCAGATATGATGAAGCTAGCTTCATATATGACGAAGTAAGCTTCGATTGAACATGATAAAAACATGCATGACGTAGTGAAGCTTCAAATAAAACATGTTATTTCTTATGCATAGATAATCTTGAAAAATGATAATAAATATATTCATGTTATTTATGATAATCATGAGGTTTTGCTATCATGAAAATACAATGATAAAATATAGGAGTGGTTCAATAATCTCCCCCTTTTTGGTGATAACAAAACTCATGTGAATTTTCTTAACAATAGATACTCAAATCATGACATAAACAGAAAATTCATAGTTTAAGAATACTCTCCCCTTTTTTGTAAATAACCAAAAAGGAAGGATCTTACCATTTGCATTTTTCTCCTTTTGTAAGGACTTCTTACCAATAAGCTGTGAGTTTGAAGGAGAGGGGTTCAACAATACGTTTACTACTGTCATTGTTTATTGCTCCCCCTTAGTGTTTGATCCCCCTGAATGTGAGGCTCCCCCTCAATGTATGGCTCCCCTTGATGTGTGGCTTGATGAATTTTCAATCTTCTCCTTGTCTGTTGACATCTCCTATTGTATTTTCATTTTTTGTTCTGTTGGTTGGTCTTTACAAAGTGTCCCTGCAATGATCACAAATTCTTCCAAGGATATTTGTAGAATTGTAATTTAGGGAATAAACAACAACAAAAAATGTAAGTTTAAAAACAAAAACTAAAAACTAAGGATGACTACTTCCTCTTCAGATAGGAATGAAGTGAAGAATAGGTAGTCACTAATCGAATGCTTTTGAGCATCCTTTAACCATAATCATTTGAATGCATTTTTGTTGTTTTATTCATCAAGAGTAGATTGGCATTCTCTTCATCTTCTTCTGTGCTTAAGCTGTCTGAGGAGTTATCCTATGTAGATGTGAAGGTCTTCTTTTTATATTTCTCATGCTTCTCCTCTTTTATTTTCTTTGTTTCAGATCTTTTAGATCTTCTAAGCTCTGGACAATATGGCCTTAGATGTCCAGACTGCTTACATTTATAGCATGTGGGTTCCTTCTACTTTTTCTTTTCCTCTTGGATAAGATCTTTCGGATAGCTTCTTATTCCTCATTGTCAATATCACTGCTTTCACCAGTAGTGGCTTCATCCTAAGTGCTTTCTTCTGCCTTGATTGCATTGTTTATCTTTCTTCTTGAAGTGTTTTGTTCTAATCTCTTCATGTTGACCTCATAAGCCAAGAGAGATCCAATGAGCTTTTCCAATGTCATTGTGGAGAGATCATTAGCTTCTTCTATAGCAGTGACTTTTGGAGTCCACTACTTTGGGAGAGACCTTAGGATCTTCCTAATCATATCTCCCTAGCTGTATTTCTTTCCTAAACCTACGAGTCCATTGATAATTTCAGTGTAGTCATTGTACATCTGAGATATGGACTCTCCTGATTCCATTTGGAACTTCTCATATTGTGTGACAAGTATATCTATTTTTGTCTTTTTGAATTTGTCTGTTCCCTAATATGTGAGTTTTAGCATTTCCCACATATCTTTTGTTGTTTTGCATGCAGAAACTTTGTTGAACTCTTGCTTGGTTAGAGCACAACACATGAAGCTCTTTACCTTGCTGTTCAAAGATATCTTGTTCTTATCTTCAGTAGTCTATTCTTCCTTGGGCTTAGAGATTTGGAGATCACCATCTTCTATGATGCCCCAAATTTGGTAGTCGTAACCTTGAAGGAAGAACTGCATCCTAGTCTTCAAGTATCGATTATCTTCTCTATCAAATAGTGGAGGCAAGAAGATGGATTGACCTTCTGCAAAACCTTGATCTGTCATGGATCTTTGCTCAAAGATCGTTGGATCTTCTAGATATTCAGAGACAGGAGCTCTGATACCACTTGTTGGCCCACTTGATAAGGCAGCAAGACCAACCTAGAGGGGGATGAATAGGTAATCTGACAAATTGAAAGACAAATCACCACGTAAAAAAGTTTGGTTAGTATAAATAAGTGTGTGCAATGGAAATTAAAGGTTCGGAAGCAAGCACACAAGGAACACAAAGATTTATCTTTGTTCGGCCCTTCCAAATGGAAGTCCTACGTCCAATAGCCAAGCAAACTCTCGAGATTTCACTAACCAATGGTGCAGTCCCCCTTAAGGACATACAACACCCAACCCCTGCTGGACTTCTTCTCTTTCTGGGTAAGAAGGAAACCCACAGTTTCACCACAGCCATGTGCTTCTATTACAAGCTCAGAAGTAACTCACTAGTAAACACCCTAGTAGGTCTTCCCATCAAACAAGGGGAACACTAGTACAGACCCCAGATGGTCACCACTAGGCACAAGCTAGTCTTCCCTTCTAATCAAGGGGAATGCTTGCACAGCAAGCCTTCTCTTCCAACCGAAGAGGAACACTTCTGAACACAGAAGCAGGACCTAAAGCCCCTAGATCAAGCTCAAGATAAACAATGAGATGCTTGACCTGAGGTTGAGCCTAAGAAGGAAAGAGTTTACAAGACAAGACTCTCCTTAGTCTAAACCCCCAGCTCTCTCTCTCTCTCTCTCAAATCCATAAAGACACACAGAGATAGAATGAGGAAGAAGGAAGATGGCTTGAATGCTTTAGCTTGAATAGGCTCGAGCTCTCTTCCTTTTTTGGTTTGAGTGTGTATGGAGTTGGATGCTCACTGGATGTACAGTCCTTGAATGATCTTCAAGTTCACACTCTCTTTCTTTTTTTATCCTTTGATTAATTCTTTTATGGAGTAGCTTGAAGAGGATCCGTTGAAGAATAGCCATTGATCTTGTCCTTCTTCTTCTTTCTCTACTCTCCTTCTCTTGAGTCTAGCGACTTCTTACTTATGCCTACTGGCTACTTGGATGGGAGGAAGATGTTTCAGTTGGTGCGCACTTCCAAGGATGCCAGCATCAGGTCCAAGATGTTGACTATGTGTAGAGGTGGACCTGTAGACATTAAATGCAAGGTAGATGTTCAAACTCGAGAATTCATTTGTCAAATGGCTCATAACTCTTTTTGCATTCTGTCTTTATTTCTTGCAGATAGCGAGAAATATAAGGTAGGTGCTTGTCTTTTGTTGCAGGAAGAAGGAATCTCCTTTTGCCTTCTGTCCATGTTTTCCTACTGATAGCCTGCTCTAATAGTTTTTTATTTGTAAGAGAAATGACAAGATAAGAATTAGAAAGTCATTTTAATTTTCAGTGGGCGCCAAAGGCATTTTGAAACATTTGGATTGTAGAGGCAATTGATCTTTAAGTTAAAAGACAATCGATGTTCAAATAGTCAGCAATCGATATTTTAAGATAATCGATGTGAAAGAAATAGATGTTCTGAGGCAATCGATGATGCTCAAAGGCAATCGATGTTTAAAGGTGATTGATGTTGAGCTTCGACTGGCGATTTTGATTGGTGAAGAAACTTCGACTGAAATTAAAATACAATGTTATCAGTCGAAGTAGAACTTCGGATATGACGAAGTGTAACTTCGAATATGAAAAAGTAGAACTTTGTATATGACGAAGTGAACTTTGTATAAAATGAAAAACAACGCAGTCGGTCGGAGTTGAAACTCGCATTCGGTCGAAGTGAACTTCGTATATAACTTTGGATATGACGAAGTTAGCTTCGTATATGACAAAGTAGGACTTTGACTAATCACGACCAAAAGTACACATAACGAAGTGCCAACTTCGGATATGATGAAGTGGACTTCGGATATGATGAACCTACCTCCGTATATGAGGAAGTAAGCTTCGACTGAACATGACGAAAACATGCATGACGAAGTGAAGCTTTAAATAAAACATGTTATTTCTTATATATAAATAATCTTAAAAAATGGTAATAAATATATTCATGTTATTTATGATAATCATAAGGTTTTATTATCACCAAAATAAAATGATAAAATATAAGAGTGGTTCAACAATATCTACCTTTTGGATGTCTCTTTTTGTGGTAATGAAAAACTATGAGTTTTTAATGTAGAACACCCAAATTTTTGCTCTAACTCTCCACTTCTTGGTTCTAGCCAGCCTACCCATGCACATCTAGAAGTGCTCAGAGAAGGTTGGGGGGGGGGGGTGACCATGGGGTGTTTATGATGTATTTATATGAATAAAGTTGGTTCAAAATGAGTTGTAGTTTCCTACTCTTGTGAGTAGGAGTTCTACCTTGGTTGAGACTTCATTCTATGGCTTTTTTCTTCCAATCCTACTCCATTTAGGAGGTTGAGAGAGAGCATATTCATGCTTCCACCTTGGACTTGGGTTTAAACCCACTCTATGGCCCAATTCATCTGATTGTATGCTTAATTAACTCACTTTATGGATGTATATCTGGTTAGTTTGAATTTTAAATATTTTATTCTCATATTTGACATCCATTGAGCCTAATAAACTTTATTGAGCCAAAATATCAATTTTTATTTTATGGATTATCGAGTTATTTATATGTGATAATAGGCTGTAAGCATTATCGGGTTTATTTGTCTTTTGGATTTTGCTAAGTCAAATGTCTATGACTTATCATAATTCATAATTTATTATTAATCTTTGTAATATGTTATTTAGTTCTTACATATAAAATTTTGTTTGATTCCTTTGTAATGTTCCACATGTTGATAACAGGTTTTCTATTCATTGGCATTTTTAGAAAATCTAGATTACTACAGCTCAGAACAAAGATTGGGCATTTGCACTGGGGTGGCTGCAAAAGCTTGACACTTGATAGCATCAATAGTACCCTACAACATCATTAGTGCTTTGAAGATGTTGTAATAGTCGGCCAAGTCACCCAGTCCTTCATGCGGCTTCACTGTGGGGATGTGGATCTTGACAAGAAAGGGGTGCTCTAGGATCTCCCAAGTGAAGGGTTCCTACGCTTCATCCATGTCGACATGGTTCCCCCACCTTTCCTCTCGTAGGGTGGTGATGCGGGATTCCTATTCAGTCAACCACCAGTCAAACTCCCGAAGTAGGTGTCCTACCTCCAAGTTGTTGCAAAGGGTGTTGAAGGGTCGCACCTACCATCAGGATGCATAACGATGGCGGCTAAGGGAAGCGTTGGCCATCAGGTACGTGGTGTTCCTCCTTTATGAGGTAGATGAAGCTTCCTCCTCGTAGAGGGGATGGGCCAAGGTAGGGAACCCCTGCTCACTTTGTCCCATATGAGACACCCACCTTGGAGGGAGAAGCACCTGCCAATAGTTCACCCCTCCCCATGAGAGGTCTCCCTTAGGGTGAGGCTAGGCCGTGGGTAGTGGGTCATCCCTATTGCCTTTTGTGAGATGGCAGTAGGTCAATGAGCCAATCGATCTTCTCGTTGAGGGAGATCAAGGGATTGGGATCGTCTTGCACAAGTTGGATTGCCACACGGGAGGTAGGGGACGCACTTGCAATAGCATTAGGAAGAGGGTGAGGGGACTTGTTCTCCAATGCCTCTTGCAGAGCCTTTTTCTGTTTGCTAGACTTTGGTGTGCCATGACTTTTCGGCCGTTTCTGACAGACGACGCTAGATGGAGAGACTCAATCTCAAATTCATAGGGATGGCTTGAGATGATTAAGAAATTGGACAGTATTTTGTGACTGTAAGAGAGGGATCTACAAAGAGGAGCAAAGGATTCGAGGGTCTTGGTGGGAGCATCCCAAGAAAAATCCTCAAATGCCTAAGTCGGATCGTAGCAGGAGTAAAAGGCAAGAGGGTGAATGAGGGTTTGGAGTAGTATTGACCTCTTTTTCTCTGGACTTATGTGTCACCGAAGGGTTCCTTATGGGTTTTATATGCCTTGAACCTCCCTCTGGTGTCATGCGATAGTGCTCGCAGCAAGGTCAGGGTTATGAGCCTCTGACTTGCTCATGATGGAGCTTTCCTTATGCATTACTCTGTGGGTCACTGTTAGCCATAAGTAGACCATCTCATTATCTATAAGTGGAGGCACCCTTAAGTCATCTTCCCATGCACATAACATGCTCTGGCATTGACTTCAGGGGGTATGGGGTTAACATGGGTCATGTCCCTTTGGTGCATGTACAGAGAGGTGCTTGACGTAGGCAGACAATATAGGCTCTAGAGTTCATGCTTCCATTGGTATGTAGACATGATAATCAGGTCAAGAGTATCAACCTCTTCCCTACTGAGTTAAGACTCTCCCAATTTAAGAGTTGGCTAGCAAAAAATCCTCTTAGTTAGGATGTCTGGTTATCCAACGAGCTAATGGTCTACCAAGGTGGCGTAGGGTAGGTTGAGATAACATTCTGTCATTGCCCGTTCCGAGACAATTAACTCAGGAGTTGTCCTCTATTACCGAGGCTTTACTTCTGGCGTTGTTGTCAAAAGAGGGGCCCTTCCCTTGCTGGATTAGGTGCTCATTGGTGCTTTGTGGGTCCTGATTTGGTAAGCGAGTTACTTAGATGAGCCCTATCAGGCTTTCGCCCGGTGGGCCCCATTTAACAATCTAACTATCGTCTAATAGATCGAGTTAGATCTCTATGTCTTACGATTTGGGTCCGAAGGGCAAGATTACCCCACTTCACGGTCAATATATAATTAGTCACCAAGTTCGCATCATAGGTTAAGGTAATTTACTGAAGCAAAAAGATGATTCCAGTTGTGACTTATTTTCATCTATTTCATTGATTTCTTTTCTTATGTACAAAGATATGATTATCGAAGTAAATGACTTTAACTAGTAGGTGAACAACAGTTCTTCTTTGTTGTTGCATACTTAAATCAATTTCGTTGCTGGAACTTCTACGGATGCATCTAGAGATTGTGACAAATTTTTGTTTGAAATATTTATATGATGGCCCTTATATCATATTCAAAGACTGGCTCTGTTATCTAGATATGTAGTTTGCAAATATTTTCACTTACACATTTATTCGATAAATGCTTCGTATAAGGGCTTCTTTTTCTTCAACATTTTGAGGGCTCATTCCAATATTTTTATAGTGTAATTGTGAGGTGGACAAATGAAAGTGTAGTTTTGAGAGCCAATTCTTAAATGCGATAAATTATATGCCGCTGTTGAAAGCCAAAAAAATCTCCATTTTTAATATTATTCTCAGATCATATGCAAAATGGCCTGAAGTATATAAAAATGGTGACGACCACTTGCACTTGGTGCACATCTATCTGATCGGATGACTCATCCATCCATTGAGAGCACCCTCGTCAACCTATTCGTCTGGGGCGCCTCACATGTGTTGTCGGAACACGATCCCCACACAAAGAAGTAAGAGAAATGCTAATTGCACGTGCACACGGGTATAAATTTCACGCTGGAATCACTGGGGTGCTTTCCATTGGGCCATGTGTAAAGTGCTACGTCAGCAGCTCAGCACACACCTCTGCCTGGACGCGCATGTTCCCGAGGCCCACCATCATGAAAACTGCCCAGCACAATGGAAAGTGCTCATATCAGTAGCCCAGCACAGTGAGAGATATATTTAATTAATTCAAAATGTACTTTTTGGACCAGAAATCAAAATTTCCCATGGAGTCACGAAGTAGGTTTCTTCCGGTGACAAATAGATTTCTTCTGATGATAGATATGTTGATTCTAGTGACAAATAGATTTTTCTGGTGACAAATAGATTGATTCCAGTGACAAATAGGTTGATTCTAGTGACAAATAGGTCACTCCTGGTGACAAATAGCTGACTTCATGTCTTAAGTGATTCAGTGACAAATAGATTGATTCCAGTGACAAATAGGTTGATTCTAGTGACAAATAGGTCACTCCTGATGACAAATAACTGACTTCATGTCTTAAGTGATTCAGTGACAAATAGATTGATTCCAGTGACAAATAGGTTGATTCCAATGACAAATAGATCACCCCTGGTGACAAATAGGTGACTTCGTGTCTTAAGTGATTCAGTGACAAATAGGTTGAATCCAGTGACAAATAGATTGATTCCAGTGACAAATAGGTCACTCCTGGTGACAAATAGCTGACTTCATGTCTTAAGTGATTCAGTGACAAATAGATTGATTCCAGTGACAAATAGGTTGATTCCAGTGACAAATAGATCACCCCTAGTGACAAATAGGTGACTTCGTGTCTTAAGTGATTCAGTGACAAATAGGTTGAATCTAGTGACAAATAGATTGATTCCAGTGACAAATAGATTGATTTCAGTGACAAATAGATTTATTCCAGTGACAAATAGATCACTCCTGATGACAAATAGTTGACTTCGTGTCTTAAGTGATTCAGTGACAAATAGGTAGATTCTATTGACAAATAGGTCACTCCTGGTGATAAATACGTTGATTCTGGTGACAAATAGGTCACTCCAATCGATCATCATATTTGTCCTATAGTGAATTTAATGCTGGCAGACAGTTTCATGATGGCGGGCCTCGGGAAAACGCGCGTGCATATGATGCGTGCTGGCTACTGACGAGAGCACTTTCCACGCGGCGCAATAAAATGCTACCCGGTGTTAACTGTCACGTCCCGAGAATTACGCAGGGGATATTAATTCGAAGAATTCGAGTCGATATTCCGAGACGTGGACAGTCGGCAAATAAGCCTCTAGCTAGCGCGCACTAAATGTATATCAACACAACATCACAATAGGGCCCATATGTTGAACTTAATATAAATTGTATTCAAATCTCAACTTATTGTATTCAAAGTGGAAACTATTACAGGACTAAGACTCAATAAAACAAAAGTACATGATACTTCTCACTTCCTACTACATGTTCTAACTCTCAAAGCGAATTACTATAACTAGACTCATAGTTGGAACGCTCATCACTCGGACGCATTCCCATCCTCGACTTGCTCTTCCTCTTGAACTTCATAGTCACCTAGATGGGGTAAAAGTAGGGAATGAGCAAACTAGCCCAGTAGGATTTATATCTCAATGTGCGGGCAATGATATAAGTGATTAACATTTTAGAACTAGGCAAGTACGATGAATGATATGCAAGTACGAATAAAACTCGTTAAAATATGATATATATAAAACAAGCTAGAGAGAGTGATTACGATAGAACAAGATTGGTGAACGAGATAGAACTAGCAATAGATCACTTTGCACAAGCACGCAAGATTTCAATTGATGTCAAGAAACGCAAGATATCATTAATTGCATTAAATGCAGGATGGCCATATCACGCAAGCAAGCAAGCAAGATTTCACAAGCACGATCAAGTAACACTAATCAGGCACGTAGACACCAATGTACACCAAGAAAAGATCCATCAAGAATGTACACCAGGACACGTGTATGTGGTTATGTATCTATCATTCAACAAGCAAGAAAGTACTCCCAGTGCAGATGCAATGCCAGTAATCATTATACCCCATGGTTAACAGTATATCTATGACTCGCCGTCATTGGGGCTAGATTGGAGCCCTTGGACACACGCCGTGCCCTGTCAGCATCTCATGTAAATTTTTAAATGTAGATACCCACAGTCATTAATAATGGCCAATGAGAGTTTCAAAACGTAGCATGTGTAATGTCATGTTCATGATGATGATGAGAAGAAGTAATAATTAAATTGAACATGATTTCATGAGAACAATGGTCAAGAGATAAATTCGGCAGCATAACGGTACAATTTATACTTTCGTTCAATCTTTACATTAATGGCTTTAGTCTAGTTTGTAAGTCACACTCACGAGATCAAGAAGAGAAAGGAAGTGCACGCTATCTCCAGGGAACTTCAATGGTACAACCAACTCGTCGGCCATGTGGGAATCCATGGCCAGAGGAGATTTACGGAGGCCTTGGTGAAAAGGTCGCTAGTCTACCGATTCGGAATGACTGGTAGAGAGTTTCCAATTTCCCAAGAAAAGGCTACCTAACAGTGCTAGTGTGTAGTGCAGTACGCGTGTCTCAATTCTCAAACCATCGGTCTCAAACTCGCAGGAAGCACTTGACAATATAACATGGAATAAAACTATGCACTATAACAAGTCATGGTTTGCAAGATTTTATGATAACCATTATCATTTAAACGTGGAAGAACAGTAGGAAGATTAAATCACAAGAAACATGAATGGATCATAACATTTAAGGAGCACTTAGAATAGCATTCATGTAATTAAAGCTTTTAAATGGGTTAATCAATTTTTAAGCCATTAAATAACAATCATGTAATGCTCAGACCCAAGACATGCAACTTACACAGTAAATATCATATTTAAACAGATCTTGGGTATATGCGGAAAACTATGCATGAAAACACGTGGTTTCAGGTAAAGTTCTGAGATCGCGACATATCCCTATAAGGAAGGCGACAGGGTCGTCAGATCAGGCAGGCAGAAGGCGACATGGGTACTGTCGCAACCAGAACGCGACAGAGGTACTGTCGCGACCTGACCTCAGAATGCGACATCTCGGGCCGTCGCGTTCACAGGGTCTGCGCCTGAGCCCGACATGGATCTGACATGCTCTTGGTTCAGACTACCATGATTTGACACAGGGTGATATTCATGAAACGCCTATATCTCTCTATATGCTGATCTTTAGACAAAACTCACAACATGTAAAATGTCGAGGACATCTATTTAAAGAACTTTTGTGTTGTGGGCTGGGTCTGAGTCGGTCTCTAATTGCATGAAATACAGGAAGAACATGGTAAAGCCCTAAACATGCATGACTTCATGGCGACTTACATGTTAGACTTGTAACATGAGATCTACTGATATTTGGACAAAACGTCTAACATAAAAGATGACAAGGACAATTAGTATAAGAACTTTGTTGTTGGGGTTTTAACCTAATTCGGTCTTGAACCTTGTGAAAAACATGAGTAAGTGAAAGTTAAATGCAACCGGAAAATGCAGTATCATGCATGACTCTATTACGAAGTTTATAACTCTCTAAATAATGATATTTAAGCAAAATATTTAACATGAAAGATGACCATATCGATTAATACAAGAACTTTCATGTTGGAGGCTTGACCTACTTCAGTCTTAAATCTCAAGCAAAACAGGAAAAACCTAAGGCTAACTGCAAACCCGAAAACACAGTATTATGCATGACTCTATTACGGGGTTCATAACTCTCTAACTAAAGAGGTTTAGACAAAACGTTGAACATGAAAGATGATCATGACTACAAGTAGAAGAACTTTTATGTTGATAATTTAGTCTAATTCGGTCTCAAATCGTGTGAATAATAAGAATAACGGGATAAGTTCTAACAGTGCGCGACTTTGGCAAAACGCTTATAATTCAAAATCTACTAAATGAAATTCGATGAAACCAGTGGGAAATGAAAGTTAACTTGATGCTCTACACATTTGTATAGGATATGTTAAGATTTGGCTTGAGAAAACCTACCTTTGGTCAACTTCAAGAGAGTGGTTTGTGCAGGTCGCAGCAGATGAGAAGGGGAAGAAGAACGGCTTCCTGTGGTCGTTCCATAGCTCCTCAGCCACCAAGAGCTCCTCCACACGACCCTAGCAAGTTCTAAATTCGTTCCTAGGGTTTGGGTGAAGAGTATTTAAGTAACCATGGTGTTTAGGAGTCCTATTATAACTAGGAAAAGAGGATTTCGGGATTGGCCTGTTTGGTTTCCTATTTTTGATGATTTCCTCCTCCCTTTGAGTGTGTGAGGCATTAGAAACCTCCCCTCATAGTTAGACACGAATTTGGGTTGCCATGAATGCATGATTGCATCTCAATTCAACTCTAATTGCCTCTTTTTAATTTAGCTTATTTATGGTTACGAATTTCTATGTATTTTCTAGCTTTATTTGATTTTTGGGCCAAATGTTGCCCATTGGCCCAATTATGATAATGGTCATCAATATATAATGTTGGAAGTCTCCCCAACACTTTTATTTCATTTTTATTGCGTCGTATTTCCGTGTTAATGGTTTTCCGACTTGTTTCCTTATTTAGATAATCAGTCGCAATAACTCTGATTTTTATTGACCCAATTTTCTTGATGGGTCATTAGAGGATATTATTTGAAATCCATTTATGATTTTTATTTAATTTTCTGACTCGTCCAAGTATGTGTGATAATGATATTTCGACTTATTCATGAATTACGATAATAAGTCGCGAAACACTTTAAACTTAGCTAATCCAATTTTTCTTGTCACAAATTTCTTTGTGAAACGTTTAGTAATAATGTTTGGGGTTGATTTATATTTTTACGGAATTTTCGATGTGTTTTAGCACATACGATAATGATACGTATGTTTTAAATACTCCGATATTATGTAAATTATTTATTTCTATTTATTTGAATGTAATTAAAATTTTCGGGGTGCTACAAATAGGTCACTCCTGGTGATAAATACGTTGATTCTGGTGACAAATAGGTCACTCCAATCGATCGTCATATTTGTCCTATAGTGAATTTAATGCTGGCAGACGGTTTCATGATGGCGGGTCTCGGGAAAACGTGCGTGCATATGATGCGTGCTGGGCTACTGACGAGAGCACTTTCCACGCGGCCTAATAAAATGCTACCCGATGATTCCAACGTGAATTTATGCACAGATATACGTGCAGCTAGCATTACTCAAGAAGTAATGATCAACTGGGAACCCTCATTTTCACCGCAGCCAAGATGTTGGGCGGAGTTAACTGAAGATTCAAATGGTTACTTACTATGAGGTGGCCGGAACTGATCCCAAAATGCTTGGGCTACAGTTATTGCGTTATTTTTTTTTTTAGGTTTTGGAGTTTAATTTTTTATTTTGATATTTTAATTTTTATTTTGACACCTAAATTTTTCTTTTAATATCATTTTTATATGATGTATGTTAGAAATTTTTCCCTCATCTTCAAAATCTAAATAGTGAGGAGAGAAGATCCTGCACATATTAATTGTTTTGTTCTTTTATCTTGTATGAAATTCAACGTAGGATTTATGAACTCACACTCTACATACCATACTATACTCCCCCCTTACAAGGCCGTTGCAATGCCCACGTAGATTCAATAATAGGTAGGTTCAGAACTATTTGTTAGGAATTTTTTTCTCATCTCCATTAAAATTTGAGCAATGAGGAGAGAAGACCCTACACATATTAATTATTCTTTTCTCTGTAGAATCTGATGTGAGAGTTATAAACTCACACTCTATACGCATTACAATGTGGTGCAGTGAATCAAATTTAGACGTCAAAAGATAAATTTGAAATAACAAATAAAAAATTAGACTTAAAAATTCAAAAAACATATGGCACGATGTGGTGTAATGAACTATGCGAGGTGGATAATTAACATTCAGATGTATAATTAAGCGTGATCTTACTGTACTTATACAAATGTAATAAAATTTTCTGTTTACAAGAAGAGTATTATAGTTAGCTTTTTTTTTTTGGTTGGGGGGTGGGAATTTAACTTCTTACAATTCCTTTAAATTCTTTCTATAAAATTGGCTCTCTAATCTCATCGTTCTGTGCTAAGTGCTGACTAGCAAATCACTTCATCAGCGGCACTCCGTTGACGCCTGCGGAGTCTTTATTAACGAAAGTGGGAGCCCATACCCGCCCACCACCGCCGCCGTCCCGCTCCTGGTATCTCCCGCTTTTTTTCAAACCTACGCGTCTTCTCCACCCCAATCCACCGCGTGCTGCCGCCACTCCCATGCCCTGCCTACCACGACGTTCCGTCGCCTAACACTCGTCATTTTGTTCCTTCCTCTTTGTCTTTATGCCTGTGCTCTTTTGGCAAAGAAAACAAAACCATATTGTCCCCTGTTCTATTATGTTTTTTCTTTTCTTCATGGGGGCGACTTCGTCATTATTCGAGTTGGTGGGGATGGGGAAATAGAGGT
The DNA here is from genome assembly GCA_014218235.1 of Colocasia esculenta. Taxonomy (NCBI): domain Eukaryota; kingdom Viridiplantae; phylum Streptophyta; class Magnoliopsida; order Alismatales; family Araceae; genus Colocasia; species Colocasia esculenta. The sequence goes on from CM024757.1 coordinate 108,717,025, forward strand.
GTTAATGGATTGGATTAATTTGAAGTAATGGGTAGTCCACTGTATATTTAATTTGAGTTAAAATATGATGGTCTATAGATCTCTTTTCAAATTATTTGTCAAACTCATCACTTGATGGTTGAATTCGGATTAGTCTATTGAGCTAAGAGACATCAATAACAACTATATCTATCAATAACCACCATACTTATACATATATTAAAAATATGTTTAAATAAAGAAATTAGTTTCCACCACACCAACTATTCTTTTTAAATTAAAATATACTTAAATTAAAATAGTGAATCTACTACATATTAATTTGATGAGTTGAAACGGATCCCAATGAACTACCATAGATTTATTTTACTTTGATCTATTAAATTTAAGTTGAACTTGAATTGATTATTTTAATATTAAATTAAATTAAATTTAAATTGGACCAACCCAAACCCACCCAAAGAAAGCCGTAATTTTCAATTCAAGACCGGTGGATTTCAGATGGGTAGTCGGCAAGTCCACTTCCAATTGTGCGCGTCTGGGTGGAGGCGCTGTTGTTCGAGTGGGGGAGGTGGAACATCTATGTTCCATATACGAAGACGGCTATCTTGTCCGGGTTTCTCACGGGCCGGTTTCTCTTGCGGCCCTCACGCTTTCTTTCGCTCGTTGTTTATCCTCTTAGGTCAAGGCCTTATGTCCGCATCCAGCAAAAGGCTGCTTCACTTCCTGTTGTTCGAGTGGCAGGATGTTATCCTGGATGGAGTGGAATCTCCGCAGGCGTCTTATTTGGGCTTCTTTAATCGGGTCCTCCGTTCACATGAGGCGCGTCCTTGGTTGCTTGTCTCCAAGTGTTGACGGTTCTCCGTTAACGATGGCTTTGGAGGGTTCAGTTGCTGGGAGACTCTGGTGTAGGTGTTTATAAAGCCCGCCCTCCCCTGGTTGCTGCGTTGCCCACCTTGTTTCTGGTTTTCAGCGGAAGAAATGGCGTCGAGTGTCGGTTTCATGTTTTGGTTCGTGTTCTTCTTCTCCATGCTCCATTTGCGCATCCACTCCGCGTCTCCATCTCTCTCTGATGTCCAGCTCGAGGCGTTGGTTGCCTTGAGAGACTCCATCAGTGAAGACCCTTTGGGGGCCTTGGCAAATTGGAGTAATGTAACTCACCATTGCAGCTGGTACGGCATCACTTGCGACTCATCCAACACCACCGTCCAATCCATATCCCTCTTCGAGTTGCAACTCCGTGGAACCATCTCTCCGTTCATTGGTAACATCTCCACCCTGCAGATGCTCGATCTAACTTCCAATTCATTCTTCGGTCATCTACCGGCTCAGATTGGCCTCTGTTCCGAGCTCACTGGGTTGTCTGTCTCCAGCAATCTTCTGTCGGGTCCGATTCCTCCCCAGCTGGGGAATCTGAAAATGGTCCAAATCTTGAGGTTGGAGTCCAACTTCTTCAATGGAAGCATTCCTGGTAGCATTTGCAACTGTACTTCCTTATCTGAATTGAGCCTCCACACAAATAACCTCACCGGCCAGCTCCCTTCGGACATAGGCAAATTGGTTACGCTCGGGACATTCCTGGCTTATCAAAATCAACTGGTTGGACCTATACCGACTTCATTCTGGAGGTTGTGGAGTATGGAAACTTTAGATTTGAGCCAAAATAAGTTGTCTGGCGCGTTATCCCCTGAAATTGGAAATTTCTCAAATTTGGTAATACTCCAACTTCAAGAGAACCAGTTTAGTGGGCACATCCCACCACAACTAGGTGGCTGTAGGAACCTCACTCTATTGAACATTTTTAGCAATGAGTTTACAGGTAGTATTCCTCACCAACTTGGAGAAGTGGTAAACTTGCAAGCACTGCGGTTGTATGACAACAAACTGTCCTCAACAATTCCTGCTTCATTATCCCGCTGCCAATCACTGACCCATCTGGGTCTGTCTGAGAATGAACTGACGGGAAGCATACCAGCTGAGCTTGGATCGCTGAGTTCACTCACAGTCCTCACTCTTCATTCAAACCGACTGACAGGGAGTATCCCTTCGTCCTTGATGAACCTGTCAAACTTGGCTTACCTTTCACTCAGTCTCAATGACCTTACTGGCCCCATCCCTCCGAACTTGGGATCACTTCCCAAATTACTCTCTCTCCTCCTTAATAACAACGCTCTTGAAGGCCCAATTCCATCTAGTATCACCAACTGTACACATCTTACTACTGTGAGCTTGACCTACAACCGGTTTACGGGGCACATTCCTGTGGGCTTGGGCAGGTTACATAATCTCACTTTTCTTTCACTCGGTGGAGGACATCTGTCGGGAGAGATACCAGAGGACCTATTCAATTGCACAAACCTTCTTACCTTGGACTTGGCAAGAAGCAATTTTAGTGGAAAGTTGAAACCTGATGTAGGGAAACTTGTTAACTTAAGACGGTTACGTCTGTTTATAAATTCATTTTCTGGTGCAATTCCTCCGGAGATTGGAAACCTAACCAGACTGTTCACTCTGGAACTTGGGGGAAACAACTTCTCTGGAAAAATCCCTTCAGAAATATCAAAGCTGTCAGTCCTTCAAGGCCTTTCAGTTCAACAAAATTCTCTTGATGGTACGATCCCTGAGGAGCTTTTTGAGTTGAAGCAGCTGGACACTCTTGAGTTGCATGAGAACAAGTTCAATGGAGCAATTCCGGACGCTATTTCAAAGCTCCAAATGCTTTCCTTGCTGGATCTTCATGGGAACATGCTGAATGGTTCTATTCCAAGAGGCCTAGGAAATCTTAAGAACCTTCTGTCAGTCGATCTTTCTCACAATCAGCTCACTGGATCCATTCCTGATTCTGTTATAGCAAGCATGAAGAGCTTACAAATATTTCTCAATTTATCCAATAATCTGCTAAAGGGCCCTATACCCACTGAGCTTGGTGGATTGAAAACCGTGCAGGCTATCAGTTTATCAAACAACAGGTTGTCTGGAGGCATCCCAGAATCAATCAAAGGGTGTACGAGCCTTAGGTCGCTGGATCTTTCCAGAAATAGGCTATCAGGTCTACTTTCCAGTGGCATCTTCCCTCATCTTGTTTCCCTATCTGGGTTGAATCTCTCGAGCAACAAGCTCGGTGGTGAACTTCCAATTGATATAGCAGAGATGGAGCTCCTTACCTCTATCGATCTTTCCCAAAATGAGTTTACAGGGATATCCCAGAGAAGTTGGGGGCCCTGACTAGACTAAGATACCTTAACCTGTCGTTCAATCAGTTCCAGGGTTCTGTTCCAGAAGGTGGCATATTTAAGCACTTATCACCATCTAGCTTGGAGGGAAATTCTGCCCTTTGTGGGACCAGTTTTCTAGCCCCATGCACCAGCAAAGGTCGCAGTCGTTTCTCAAGGAAGGCTGTTGTAGTCGTTGTCTTATTGTCCTCTCTAGCTCTCTTGCTGCTAGTGGTGTTTGCATTTGTTGTCACAAACAGGCTTCAAAAACGGAAAAGACAGGAAGATGTTAGAGATTCTGAAACCGAGTTTTCACTGCCGCCAGTGTTAAAGAGATTCACCCAGAGGGATTTAGAGATGGCCACGGATTTTTTTAGTGAAGAAAATATGATTGGAAGTAGCAGCTTAAGTACTGTTTACAAGGGAAAGCTTCAGGATAGCGGGAAGGTTGTTGCTGTGAAGAAACTGAACATGCATCTCTTTCCTTCTGAGTCTGATAAGTGCTTCTTTACGGAGCTGAAGACCTTGGGACATTTAAAGCACAGGAATCTTGTTAAAGTGGTTGGATATGCATGGGAGTCTGAGAAGCTGAAAGCTCTGGTGCTGGAATTTATGGAGAATGGAAATTTGGAAAGTGTCATTCATGACCCAGATTTGGATCGATCTAGGTGGAGATTGTCTGACAGGTTGAGAATTTGTACATCCGTAGCAAATGGTTTGTTCTACTTGCACTCGAGTTATGACTTCCCTGTTGTTCACTGTGACTTAAAGCCTGCTAACATACTCTTGGATCAAGACTGGGAAGCACATGTTAGCGATTTCGGCACTGCTCGGATGCTTGGAGTTCATTTAACAGAGGGAGACAGCATATCCACTTCCGGTTTCCAAGGCACAATTGGATACTTGGCTCCTGGTAACATTTTCTGTACTGTGTTACTCGGTCATTGTCGTAATGTGTTTATATTGTTAATATATATCTTTGTATGTCATGGTTCGCCGATACGTTTGATAAATTGGAACGACTATTAGATTTGGTGATTAGGTAATATTGAATCTTTTGTTTCTCGTCTATTTGATCTCCATCCTGACACAGATGCGTGTTCTGGGTTCATGTTGTGTCGATTGTGTTCTCGTTCTTGTTGCTTCTGCGTCTCTTTTCCTTGAAATATTGATAAATAGATGTCAGAAAAGAGTTGGATTTGCTAAGTTTATGACCACAGTTTTTTATATCATGGTTCGCCGCATTAGCAGACAAGTGTTGACTCTCTTATGTGCATTCTATAGCTTAAATTTCCATGCAAATAAGACACTGTTAACCTGCGCGTCAGAGTCAATTAACAACTTTATCTGAGTGAGCTGACATGATATCGCTCAAACTTTTTGGCTCCCAAGCTTGTTTTATACGGAGATGGCAGTCATGGCTGTCACTGACAATACTTAGTCCTTTCACTGACATTAGATGTAGCGTTTCTAAATTTCTCTTCTTGAAGCTAAATAATGAAGACTATCTCTGTCATCCTGCCCCTTTTCCATCAGAGTTTGCATACATGAGGAAGGTGACCACAAAGGTGGATGTCTTCAGCTTTGGTGTTGTCATTATGGAGATCCTTACCCGCACAAGGCCAACAGGCAACATGGAAGAGAACGGCTACCCCCTGACATTGCCAGAGATTGTAGCGAGAGCAATTGCTGGTGGAGCCAACAGAGTTCTCCATGTGCTCGATCCAGACATGGACCTCTCAGACAACATGGAGACCGAAGTGGCTTTTAAGGTCCTAGAGCTGGCCTTGTCCTGCACGCATGGCGAAGCCGAAGCCAGGCCGGACATGAAAGATGTTTTGTCAACACTGTTGAACCTAAGTGAGAAACAACAGCCTTCCACAGTCTGGTATGGATCAAACTCGGTGAAAAATCATGCAGGCAGTTTCTCCTGATCTTTGTAAGCGGAACCAGTAAGTAACATGTTTTTGCTGGACCGTTCAGATTCCAACCCTCCTGCCATCTTATTGGTGTTCGCAGCAACATCACCAAGTTATGCATCTCTATGTAATCAACATCTGGTTCAAGATCAAAGCACGTTCCATGTATCACAGCTGAAGGGTGTAATTGTTATGATTACCTTTTCCCCCCTCTTTTCTTTTTCCTCATACCGTGGCAGATGCAAATCACAAATGTGATAAAACGGTTTTCACAGCATATGATGAAAGGATCAAGACTATGAGAGAAGGGTGAATAGGGTTATAAAAGTTTGTCAAGAGTGGCTAGTAGAAATTAATGCAGAAACAAAACACGGTGCAAAAACAATGAGATGTGAGAGGGAAGAAGGAAACAATCACATCAAGAGATTCAAATTTTATCCTGGTTCAGTAAGAAAAATGTTCCTTAAAAATGCTTAAAACGATCAAACTAATGTATAAAAATTGAAGAAAAAATACGAAAAATATTCTTAACATGTTGAAGAATCTATAGTCAAAATTTCATTAAGTTTGGTTGACATGTTTTGAAGATACAAGATCAAGAACATGCAACTCGTATGAACACAAAATTAGAAACTTTAGGACTTTAATTCGACTTGTATGCACGAGATAAATTGGAGAAAAGTTTACAATCAAGTTGGGAACATAGAGAGGGACCTATTGGATGAGTTTAGTTAAGATTTGCCCTAATAATATATGTTGGCCCACTTGATATGGCAATAAAACTAATCTAGAGGGGAGGTGAATAGGTAATCTGAAAAATTGAAACAAAAATCACCACTTAAAAAGGTTTGGTTAGTATAAATAAGTGGGTGCAATAAAAATTGAAGGCGCAGAAAAAAGCACACAAGGAACAGAAAGATTTATCCTAGTTCTGCCCTTCCAAATAGAAGTCCTACGTCTAGTCCCAAAGTAAACTCTTGGGATTTCACTAACTAAGGGTACAGTCTCCCTTAAGGACATACAACACACAGCCCCTGCTGGTCTTCTTCTCTTTTCGGGTGACAAGGCAACCCACTGTTTCATCTCAGCCAGGTGCTTCTTTTACAAGCTCAGAAGCAGCACACAGGTACACACTCCTGCAAGTCTTCCCTTCAAACAAGGGGAACACTGGTACAGACCCCAGATGGTCACCACTAGGCACAAGCTGGTCTTCCCTTCTAATCAAGGGGAACGCTTGCACAACAAGCCTTCTCTTCCAACCAAAGAGGAACACTTCTGAACACAGAAGCAGGACCTAAAGCCCCTAGATCAAGCTCAAGATAAACAATGAGATACTTGACCTGAGGTTGAGTCTAAGAAGGAAAGAGTTTATAAGACAAGACTCTCCTTAGGCTAAATCCCCAACTCTCTCTCTCTCTCTCAAATGCATAAAGATACACAGAGATAGAATGAGGAAGAAGGAAGACGGCTTGAATGCTTCAGTTTAAATAGGCTTGAGCTCTCTTCCTTTCTTGCTTTGAGTGTGTATGGAGTTAGATACTCATTAGATGTACAATGCTTGAATGATCTTCATGTTCGCACTCTCTTTCTTTCTTTAGCATTTGCTTCATCCTTTTATGGAGCATCTTGAAGAGGATCTGTTGAAGAATAGTTGTTGCTCTTGTTCTTATCCTTCTTCTTTTTCTGCTCTCCTTCTCTTGAGTCTAACAACTTCTTTCTTGTGCCTACTGCCTACTTGGAATGGAGGAAGATGTTCTAGCTGGTGCACACTTCCAAAGATGACAGCAACAAGTCCTAGATGTTGACTATGTGTAGTGGTGGACCTGCAGACATTAAATGCAAGGCAGATGTTGAAACTCTTGAAGTCATTTGTAAAATGGCTCATAACACATTTTGCCTTCTGTTTGTATTTCCTGCAAATAGCTAGAAATAGAACGTAGGTGCTTTTCTTTTGTTGCAGGAAGGAGGAATCTTCTTTTATCTTCTGTCCATGTTTTCCTGCTGATAACCTGCTATAAGAGCTTTTTATCTGTCAAAGAAATGATAAGATAAGAATTAGAAAGTCATTTGAATTTTCAGTGGGCGCCAAAGGCATTTTGAAACATTTGGAATGTAGAGGCAGTCAATGTTTAAGTTAAAAGACAATCTATGTTCAAAGGCAATCAATGTTGCACAAAGGCAATCAATGTTTAAGGACTATCGATGTTGAGCTTCGACTAGCAACTTGGATTGGTGAAGAAACTTCAACTGGAATTAAAATACCACGTTATCGGTCGAAGTTGAACATCGGATATGGCAAAGTGTAACTTTAGATATGACGAGTAGAACTTCATTTATGATGAAGTGAACTTCGTATATAATGAAAGACAACTTAGTCGGTCGAAGCTGAATCCCGCAATCGGTCGAAGTGAACTTCGGATATGACGAAGTTAGCTTCATATATGATGAAGTAGGACTTCGACTGATCACGACCAAAAGTACGCATGATGAAGTGCCAACTTTGGATATGACAAAGTGGACTTCGGATATGACGAAGCTAGCTTCATATATGACGAAGTAAGCTTCGATTGAACATGATAAAAACATGCATGACGAAGTGAAGCTTCAGATAAAACATATTATTTTTGATGCATAGATAATCTTGAAAAATGATAATAAATATATTCATGTTATTTATGATAATCATAAGATTTTGTTATCACCAAAATAAAATGATAAAATATAGGAGTGGTTCAACAATCTCCCCCTTTTTGGTGATGACAAAACTCATGTGAATTTTCTTAACAATAGATACTCAAATCATGAAATAAACAAAAAAATCATAGTTTAAGAATACGCTCCTTTTTTTTGTCAATAACCAAAAAGGAAGGATCATACCATTTGCATTTTCCTCCTTTTGTAAGGACTTCTTACCAATAATCTGTGAGTTTGAAGGAGAGGGGTTCAAGAATACATTTACTGTTGTCATTGTTTATTGCTCCCCCTTAGTGTTTGCTCCCCCTGAATGTGAAGCTCCCCCTCAGTGTATGACTCCCCTTGATGTGTGGCTTGATGAATTTTCAATCTTCTCCTTGTCTGTCGACATCCCCTGTTGTATTTTCATTTGTTGTTCTGTTGGTAGGTCTTTACAAAGTGTCCCTACATTCATCACAAATTCTTCCAAGGATATTAGTAGAATTGTAATTTAGGAAATAAACAACAAATAAAAATGTAAGTTTAAAAACAAAAACTAAAAACTAAGGATGACTACTTCCTCTTCAGATAGGAATGAAGTGAAGAATAGATAGTCACTAATCGGATGCTTTTGAGCATCCTTTAACCATAATCATTTGAATGCATTTTTGTTGTTTTATTCATCAAGAGTAGATTGGCATTCTTTTCATCTTCTTCTGTGCTTGAGCTATCTGAGGAGTTATCCTATGTAGCTGTGAAGGTCTTCTTTTATATTTCTCATGCTTTTCCTCTTTTATTTTCTTTGTTTCAGATCTTTTAGATCTTCTAAGCTCTGGACAATATGGCCTTAGATGTCCAGACTGCTTACATTCATAGCATGTGGGTTCCTTCTCCTTTTTATTTTTCCTCTTGACTAAGATCTTTCGAATAGCTTCTTCTTCCTCAATGTCAATATCACTGCTTTCACCAGCAGTGGCTTCATCCGAAGTGCTTTCTTCTGCCTTGAATGCATTGTTTATCTTCCTTCTTGAAGTGTTTTCTTCTAATCTTTCATGTTGACCTCATAAGCCAAGAGAGATCCAATGAGCTTTTCCAATGTTATTGTGGAGAGATCATTAGCTTCTTCTATAGTAGTGACTTTTGGAGTCCACTACCTTGGGAGAGACCTTCGGATCTTCCTAATCATATCTCCCTGGCTGTATTTCTTTCCTAAACCTACGAGTCCTTTGATAATTTCAGTGAAGTCATTGTACATCTGAGATATGGACTCTCCTGATTCCATTTGGAACTTCTCATATTGTGTGACAAGTATATCTATTCTTGTCTCCTTGAATTTATCTATTCCCTCATATGTGAGCTTTAGCGTTTCCCACATATCTTTTGTTGTTTTGCATGCATATCGATTGAACTCTTGGTTGGTTAGAGCACAACACATGAGGCTCTTTACCTTGCTGTTCAAGGATATCTTGTTCTTATCTTCAGTAGTCCATTCTTCCTTGGGGTTGGAGATTTGGATATCATCATCTTCTATGATGCTCCAGATTTGGTAGTTGTAACCTTGAAGGAAGAACTCCATCCTAGTCTTCCAGTATTGATAATCTTCTCTATCAAATAGTGGAGGCCGGATGATGGATTGACCTTCTGCAAAACCTTGAGCTGCCATGGATCTTTGCTTAAATTTCGTCGGATCTTCTAGATGTTCAAAGAACAGAGCTCTGATACCACTTGTTGGCCCACTTGATAAGGCAACAAGACTAACCTAGAGCGGGGGTGAATAGGTAATCTGAAAAATTGAAACAAAAATCACCACTTGAAAAAGTTTGGTTAGTATAAATAAGTGTGTGTAATGGAAATTAAAGGTTCAGAAGCAAGCACACAAGGAACATAAAGATTTATCTTGGTTCGGCCCTTCCAAATGGAAGTCCTATGTCCAGTTGCCAAGCAAACTCTTGGGATTTCACTAACCAAGGGTATTGTCCCCCTTAAGGACATACAACACCCAGCCCGGCTAGTCTTCTTCTCTTTCAAGGTAAGAAGGCAACCTACTATTTCACTTCAGCCAGGTGCTTCTTTTACAAGCTCAGAAGCAACTCACTGGCACACACCCCAGCAGGTCTTCTATCACATCCCAAGAATTACTCAGTAGATATTAATTTGGATAATTCGAGTCGATATTCCAAGATGTGAACAGTCAACAAATAAGCCTCTAGCTAGCACGCATTAAATGTGTATCAACACAACACGATAATAGGGCCCAAATAATGATACTCAATGGAAATTATATTCAAATCTCATCTCATTGTTTCATAGTGAACTAATACAACTCTTAAACATTGTATAATAGGACTAAGACTCAATAAAAGAAAAAGCACATTTATTCCTCACTACCTACTACATGAATCTAACACTCCAGACAAACTAACAGTAGATAGACTCAAGTGTTGGGACGCTCATCACTCAGACGCATTCCCATCCTCGACTTGCACCTCTTCTTGAATTTCATAGTCACCTAGAATGGTTAAAAGTAGGGAATGAGCAAACTACCTCAGTAGGATTTATATCTCAATGTGCGGGCAATGATATAAATGATTAGCAATTTAGAACTAGGTAAGCACGATTATAGTGATATGCATGTACGAATAAAACTCATTAAAACATGATATATGAACAAACTAGATAGATTGATCATGATAGTGCAAGATCTAAAACGATATAACGAGCTAGAGATTATCAATAGTGTGGCATGTAACAAAAACGTAAGATATCACTTTAAATTGCAATAAATGCAGGATAGCCATATCATGCAAGCAAGCAAGCACGAACTTTTAACACGATTCACTTAATCAGCACGAAGACACTAATGTACAACAAGGAAAGATCCACCTTGAAATGCACACTAGGACATATGTATGTGGTTATTGTATCTAGCATTCAACATGATACTATTTCCCAACATAGATGCAATGCCAGTAATCATTATACCCCATGGTTAACAGTATATTTATGACTCTCCGTCATTGGGGCTAGACTGGAGCCCTTGGACACTCGTCGTGCCCGGTCAGCATCTCACTTTAATTTTAAATGTAGATACCCACAGTCATTAATGGCTGATAACAAGAGTTTCAACATGTAAGTAATGGGAATGTCGTGTTCAAGATGATGATGAGAACAAGTAACAAGTAATGTGAACATGATTTCATGATACAATAGTCAAGAGATAATTTCGGTAGCATAACAATGCAATTTATACTTTAGTTCACTCTTTACATTAATGGCTTAAGTCTAGATTATAAATCACACTCACTAGAATAAGAGAGGAAAGGAAGTGCACGCTATCTCTAGGGAACTTCAATGGTACAACCGACTTGATCTCCATGAGGGAATCCACAGAGTACGGAGAATTACGGAGGTCTTAAGAGAAAGGTCACTAGACTGCCGATACGGAATGACCGGCCATGACTTTCCAATCCCCCAAGAAAGGGCTTCCTAATGTGCAAGTGTGTAGTGAACACGTATCTCAATCCACAATCCATCGGTTTCAAACTTGCGGAAAACAATTAACATGACAACATGAGATGAACTATGCATTTAACTAAACATGGGTTTGCAACATTTTAAGTTAACAATTATCATTTTAGCAAGATAGAATAGTGAGAAGAGTAAATCACTAGTTGCATGAGTGGTCACATCATTAAAGAGTAATTAGAATAACATTCATGTAGTTATAGCTTTTAATGGGTTGACTACTTTTAAGCCATTAAACAGACCTCATGCAATGACCAGAACCAAGACATGCAAATCATGAACTCAATACCTTGTAAAATAGGCCTTGGGTAGGTCTTGAAATCCGCGTCGGACATAGTCGACGCATTTAATAACGTTGTGTACAGTCGGAACAAGGCTAGCATGTGAAGATGCAAATCGCGACAACCTATGTCGTCACCTTCATGAATGAATCACGACGGTTACCCCATCGCATCTATGTAACGCATTTAAAATAGTAATATAAAAATTGCTTGAAACACTTGGGCGGGAAAACCGGCTAAATCGCGACGGGGGTTCCTGTCGCATTTTAGGTAAGCGCTGAAAACTATGCGGCCCATAGTTTGAGGCGCCAGAGTCGTACGGGTGTGCTCTGAATTGAGACGTAGGGCACGGTCGTGATTCACATGCATGTCAAAACGCGATGCATGGTCCTGCCGCGTTTTGGGTTCTTGCCCGAAAACGTAGAAAACATTCACTCGATCTATGCAATGCTTATAACTTCTAATCTAGGGATTTTGGGACAAAAGTGTCAACATGAAACTTGTTGGGAGCATGGAATGGAAGAGGAATATGGTCTTTGAATCATTAAAAATGGCCTCGGGATGCGTGAGAAATCGACATGAACATAAAAAGTCCTTAACATGCGCGACATTGGCAAAACGCTTATAACTCAAGATGTACTAAATGAAATTCGATGAAACCACTTGGACATGAAAGTAGACTCGATACTCTACACATTGGTATATGATTTATTAAGATTTGGCTAGAGATCACCTACCTTTTGGGTTGAACAAGTCTCATTCTTCAGACAGTCCTCGTTCAGACCACTTGTTAGAGAATGCTTAATACTCTCGATCTATTATGTAACGCCCCTCGGGTACTTTATTCAAACTCAAACTATTACATCATGACTAACTGACTCATAACTATACTAACTACTACTAGATAGCACTGGTTGCTGAATGGCCACTCTTGAGCATCTCCCTCAGTCCCGTCCTCGTATGTGTGGTCGTCTCCATCCGACTCACCTGAACACATTAAATAAATATGCAGGATGAGCGAATAACGCCCAGTGGGACTTAATATCTCATGAACACAAGCATGCTTTAAATAGTTAATGTTTTAAAGGCAGGTTAACTAGAGAGTAAAGTCATGTAGAGCATGTCACGATAACGAGAGAACAATTGCATCTAGCACAGGGGAAATAGTACAACGAGAACAATAATAGAATGGCCATGTAACGATATAATATGTAAATTGCACAACGGTGCACTAGTAACAATCATGCTTGCACTTGTAAAGAAAGCACTTTGATTGTCATAGATTAATCTAGATAGTAAACTGGCGCTGGATGCATGCCGTAACACATCCTATGATCATTTGAACTCCCATGGGCACTGGCACTTTTTGGGATGCTCCCCCCAGGACCTAATCGGGCCCTATTGCACTGGCATTAGTCATTTCTTTATCTTGGACAATCACACGAATGGCCAATAGAGTACCAAGAAGAGATAAGAGAGTACTAGACGAGATAGATGAGAGTGTAGAGAGAACGAGAACAGATGAGAGGATATGGACATTACATGAGATAGGGACAATTTCATAAAAATAATGTGAAACTCCGATAGTAATGGTTGCACAGCACCAAGTCGGGTTACGGCAGTCTGGTAGAAGTCACAGCCACCCACTTAGTCGTGTCGTGAACACGGCCAAATGGTTCGAAGTGATCCTGAGACGAGAAGGAAAAACACTAAGGCGATGGATCGTACTGATCCCTAGGATGTAACGGGTTTTGGGTACAACCAGCTCGTTGACTAAGGACGTGCGCCAAAGCCAAGAAGACTTACGGAGGTCTTGACAAGGAGTCCCTGGTCCAGTCGAGAGTACTCCCGGTGGAGAGGTGGTCCAAGTCAAGGAAAAAGTGTGTAGAAAACGGGTCCGTCGTGCCTCCAGTGCTCGAAGCCGAGGGAAAACGATAACGGTATTTAAAATGCGCGTATAAAATGAAAACAATTGTATTTAACAAAAATAGGGTAATTTAGTCATTTATTTCGCTAATTACCGAATACATTATTGCGTAATTTATCAAGGTCAAATGACATTTAATAATGTTATGTATGTGTAAGTGTAAAGAAATCTTGAGGATACGACAAGTCGTGCAAATATTATTTTAAATAATTAAATTTATAACATTAATACCCTTTATTGATTTATCAAGTCGAATTAACTATAACATGAGTTAATCATGGCCAATTAAGAGGTATGAAGCTTAAACAACAAGGCTTATGCACAATTTTCAATTTTGGCCGAAATCTTGAAAACGCGGCAGACTCACCCGTCGCGACTCAAGTCGCGACAGGGCGGTCGTGCGCGACACGGAACATGGCCGGTCTGGCCCGGTCTGGAGTGAATCGCGGCGGCCCGTGCCTCCGCGTTCTTGACGCGACGCCATCGGCTGGCACGACCCTGTTGATATCGCAGCGGATCGCGCCGTCGCGATAACAGGTGGGTTTGCCCTTTTTCCCTTTTTCCCAAGGCGAGTCTTCTGTGATACAGGGATGTTCTAAATTCCATATAAAATAGTACGGTGATCCAAAAAGCACAAAACCAGTTTTAAACAAAAGTCGACATGTATATCTATCAACAACACAATTAATTTGAAAATAGACAAGGTTTAGACATGCATTGATCGGGTTACTATTCGTAACCTAAACAGGCGCAGTCAGGGTTCCACAAATTAATTTGAGATGAATACATGATGAAAATTACGAAACTAGGGGCGTTCGAAAGCTAATACGATGTAATATTTTAGAGAATTTTCTCATAGCAGGATATTAAGTATGCACGAAGTTTAAAGGTAAACTTGAAAAGTCGCATACTTGCAATAGATAGAAATTCAAAGATTTAATTCTCCCTCATGGGAGGTTGAAATAGAGCAAGACTAGGGGCGTTTGAAAGCTAGTATGATGTAGTATAACTGAGAATTTTATCATGGCATGGGAACAAGTACATGCAAAGAATTAGAGAAAACATGAGATTTCAAGTTCATGGTATAGGAGGGCTTCACGAATTAAATTCGCCCAAATGGATGAGCAGAATACCACGAAACCATAGGGCTTTTGAAGAGGTACATGAACTCTACCTAGGATAATTATTTCATGATTTTAGCTTGAGAGATTGCCTACCTTTTGGTGTTGACAAGAAAAGCTAGGGTTCGGTGACGAAGAAAAGAAGAGAAAAACCCTTGCTCCAGCCTTCTCCTCCGAGCTCCCACGTCCAAGACTCCTCCACTTCGTCCCCCTGAGTTCCAGCCATGAAAATGGGTTGCTAGGGATGAAGTTTGAGGTGTTTAAGCTTGCTATTAGAGTCCATACAACCCCAAACTCTTCTCTCCTCCTTTAATTACGAAAATTCTTATTTATCACCTATTTTTCCACCATTTATCCATCTAATGGGTAGGGAAGAGAGCTAATTTCGTGGTCAAAGGGTTAGGATAAGGGTAGGACTCCTTTTTAGGATATATATGGGTTAATTAATATTTATCTTAACCCTTTACTATTTATTTAATTAATTAGATACGAATTTAACTTATTTAAATCTCATCTTATGATGGGCTATCCACACTTGGGTCATTTATACAACCCACTTCTAATTTAGTTTTTAATGGGTACTCGTTAAATTCTTTTTATTTCATTCAATTTCTATTTATTCTCCCTTTATTCCATTAAATCAATTTATCTCATTTAAAATTTTATTTTATTTAGATTTTAAAAATCCAGGGTGCTACATCCTCCCCCTCTTAAAAGAATTTGGTCCCCAAATTCATAAAATCGTAAGGGGAAGAATAACTTACTGAATAGTTCTGGATAATTCTGACGCATTGTTGTTTCGGGTTCCCACGTGGCTTCTTCAACTTCGTGATTTCTCCACAGTATCTTTACCACGGGTATGGCTCAATTCCGAAGCTGTTGCATCTTCTTGTCCAAAATCTTCACTGGCCTTTCTTCATAGGTCATATCTTTGTTTAGAGTAATGTCATCATAGCTGATTACGTGAGATGGATCATACACGCAATTCCTTAGCATTGACAAATGGAATACATTGTGTACCGTAGAGAACTGGGGAGGTAGTGCTAGTCGGTACGCCACCTCGCCAACTTTATCCAATACTTCAAATGGACCTATGAATCTTGGTCTTAGCTTGCCTTTCATCCCAAACCGTTGAAATCCTCGGGTCGGGGATACCTTCAGCATTACATGATCTCCAGTCTGAAATTCTAAGTCCTTCTTCTTTTGTCTGCATAGCTCTTCTGCCTAGATTGAGCTATCTTAATTATGTCTCTGATAATCTGTATGTCCCTGCTAGTGTTCTGCACTATGTCTGGTCCTAGCCATTGCTGCTCACCTACTTCATTCCAGCATACTGGCGATCTGCAACTTCTGTCGTATAAGCTTCAAATGGTGCTATCTTGATGCTGGCCTGATAACTGTTATTGTAGACGAATTCTATTGGTGGCAATTGTTCATTCCAATACCCCTCAAAGTCAATAGCACAAGCTCGTAGCATGTCTTCCACTATCTGATTTGTTCTTTCAGTCTGTCCATCCGTCTGTGGGTGGATAGTTGTGCTAAAGTTGAGTTTAGTACCCAACGCTGTCTGAAGTCCCTTCCAGAATCTAGATGTGAATCTGGGGTCACGATCCGAGACAATGGATACTGGAACTCCATGTAGTCTGACTATCTCTTTTACATACAATGCTGCCAACACATCCACACTCCAAGTGCTCTTAATGGCAAGGAAGTGTGCGGACTTGGTTAAACGGTCTACAATAACCCAGATAGCATCAAGTCCACCACGAGTTAGGGGTAAACCCATGATGAAATCCATTCCGATGCTTTCCCACTTCCATTCAGGTATGTCCAGGGGTCTAAGTACACCCGCATGACGACGGTGTTATGCTTTTACTTGCTGACAAGTGAGGCAGTGCGCGGCATGCTCAGCTACCTCACGCTTCATGTTTGGCCACCAAAATGACCTTTTCATATCTTGGTACATCTTGGTTGCACCTGGATGAATTGTGTACTTGGTCTTGTGGGCTTCATCCATCAGTTTCCTTTTCAGCTCTTCATTGTCAGGCACACATGTCCTGGCTTGGAATAATATTCTTCCATCTTCAGTGATGGAGAAATCTGGCTTGTCAGCTATGGTCTCTCTTACTCTGATTAGAAACGGATCATTAGCATGTTGCTCTCTGATCTCGACAAAGATGTCGGGTTGAGCTATAAGATTAGCCATAATCATCTTATCACTCCTCTTTTCAATGTTCAGGTTTAGGTTGGCGAATTGTTCTAACAATTGCATCTTGCCCATGACTAGACAAGATATCGAAGCTACTGGCTTTCTGCTAAGTGCATCAGCTACTGCATTACCTTTGCCTGGATATTGAATGTTGAAATCAAAATCCTTCAAGTACTCCAGCCATCTCCGTTGTCGCATGTTGAGCTCCTTCTGAGAAAATAAGTACTTCAAACTCTTGTGGTCGGAGTAGACAATAAATTGTTCCCCATACAGGTAATGCCTCCAGATTTTGAGTGCAAATACCACAGCAGCTAGCTCTAAGTCATGGACAGGATAATTGACTTCATGTGGCTTCAACTACCTTGAAGAATAAGCTATCACTTTCTCATTCTGCATTAATACGCAGCCTAGACCGATTCCAGATGCATCAGTGTAGACTGAGAATCCTGCTCCTTCGACTGGTAATGCAAGGACAGGTGCAGACGTCAACAACTGCTTCAGTGTTTGGAAGCTCTTCTCACACTCCTTGCTCCAGACATAGAGATTCTCTTTCCGCGTAAGACGCGTAAGAGGTACAACTATCTTGGAGAAATCTTTTATGAACCGTCTGTAATATCCAGCCAATCCAAGAAAGCTCCTGACTTCTGTGACATTGGTCGGCCTTTCCCAGTTGAGCACGGCTTCTACCTTGGAAGTGTTGACAGCGATACCGTCCTTAGAAATAACATGACCTAGGAACGACACCTCCTCGAGCCAGAATTCACACTTGCTCAATTTGGCGTAGAGTTGATTGTCCTGCAAGATTCGCAGAGTGATCCTCAGATGCTCCTCGTGCTCTTCTTTGGTCTTGGAGTATATGAGAATATCATCAATGAATACCACGATGAACTTGTCGAGGTAGGGCCGGTAGATGTTGTTCATTAATTGCATAAAAGCTGTAGGAGCATTGGTTAGTCCAAAAGGCATGACTACAAATTCATAATGACCGTACCTGCTCCTGAAAGCTATCTTGTAAATATCTGCATCTTGAATCCTCATCTGATGATATCCCGATCTAAGGTCAATCTTAGAAAAATATTTAGCTCCTGATATCTGATCAAATAAATCATCGACACGCGGCAGAGGGTACTTGTTCTTGATAGTGAGATTGCTCAACTGCCTGTAATCGATGCATAATCTCATGGATCCATCCTTCTTCTTGACGAACAAGACTGGTGCTCCCAAGGAGAAGTACTTGGCCTAATGAAACCCTTTTCTAGAAGTTCCATCAGTTGCTCTTTCAACTCTTTTAATTCAGCGGGGGACATCCTGTAGGGTTGTCGTGAAACCGGTGCAGCTCCAGGTATGAGGTCTATTGAGAAATTCACATCTCTCTCAGGTGGAATGCCTGGTAGCTCATCGGAAACACATCAGGGTATTCTTGCACTATGTGAATGTTGATATCTTGGTTGCTTTCTTCTCAACTACAATTGCGGCAAGAAATGCCACACAACCCTTTCTTATCATATTTTGTGCCTTTATGGCAGAGACGAGAGACAAGTGCCCTTTGTGTCTACGTCCTGTGAAAATCAGCTTAGGGAATTCACTAAAGGTAATCTTCCCTCTTCTACAATCAACACAAGCCCCATAAGTGGATAGCCAATCGGCTCCCAGAATAACATCATAACCCTCCATGGGCATACAAATCAGGTCAGCTCTAAGGTTGAGTTCACCAATCTTAACATCAGCTAATGGATAATATTTATTCAATTGAGCCTTTTCTCCTAGTGGTGTTCTGACAGGTAATTCAAATGTCATAGATGCAGGTTTCTCATTTAAGGTATCAGCAAATGCTTGTGATATGAACGAATGTGTTACGCCAGTATCAAACAAAACAAAAGCTGATTGAGAAAAGACTGGTAGTGTACCTTCCATAACTCCACCTTCCTCGGTGGTCTCTACCTCTTGCAGGGCTTGGAGTCTGCTTGGCTTCCTTGGTCCCATAGGACGCTTCTCATTCTCCCTCAGTAATGGGCATTCGGGAATACGATGCTCTCGGCTCCCACAACGAAGACATGCACCTGCCTTCCTCCAGCATTCTTCTGTCGTGTGACCAAGCTTGTCACAATGTTTGCATCTAGGCTTGTTGTTTGGGGCAGTAGGAGTAGGGATTTTGGGCTTTCGCTCTTGGTTTGGCCCATCAGTGATACTTAATGGTCTTTTCTTGTTGTAGGTAGGCTTGCTTAATGCTCCAGAAGTCAGTTCCTTCTTTACCATTCTACCCTTGATGCGATCAATGAGATCGGTTGCATCCTCGAGTAGTTGTGCTTTCCTGACCATCTCTGGATAAGTTTGAATGTCCATGGGTGCCAACTGTGCAATGTATGCGGGCCTGAGCCCATTAAGGAATCTCTTTGCCTTCATTCGTTCTGTACTAACCAGATGATTGGCATATCGAGCCAATCTGGAGAACTGTGCTTCGTATTCAGCAACTGTGAGGTTCCTTTGCTTCAGAGCGGCAAATTCAGAGGCTTTCCTTTCTTGGACCCTCTCTGAGAAGTACTTGGAGTTGAAGTTCTCCTTAAACTCCTCCCATGTGAATTGTGCATCTGCTCAGGTAGCCTCGATGGACTCCCACCACGCACGGGCGTCCCGTTCTAACTGGAATGTACCTAGAAGTATCTTGTCCCCATCCACGCATTGCATGACGCGAAGATACGCTCAATCTCCTTGAGCCAGTTCTCGGCCTCATCAGGGTCTGTGGTACCACTGAATCGAGGTGGATTTAAGTTGCGGAAATTTCTATGTAAATCACCAACTCCTCAGTTGTTGTTATTATTGTTGTTTGCCTCAGCAGCCTGAAGTAAAGCTTGAGTCAGCTGCTGTATGGTCTGCTGCATGTCACAGAGTTGAGCACGCTCCGCTGCCATTGATTAATTTCCTTCAAAAGAGAATTTAAATGTAAGTCGTGGAGTTTGCACTAGGTTTGTGCGTGTGTGAGTTTATTTTATCTCATTACCCACGGTTCTACCCATCTCACATAGGTATGGAATTAGACTCTAAGTCAAGTCAGGTCAAACCTAGATCATCCTATACTTAAGAATAACCTAGGCTCTGATACCACAAAACTGTAACGCCCCCCGAGTACTTTATTCAAACTCAAACTATTACATCATGACTAACTGACTCATAACTATACTAACTACTACTAGATAGCACTGGTTGCTGAGTGGCCACTCTTGAGCATCTCCCTCAGTCCCGTCCTCGTATGTGTGGTCGTCTCCATCTGACTCACCTGAACACATTAAATAAATACGCAGGATGAGCGAATAACGCCCAGTAGGACTTAATATCTCATGAACACAAGCATGCTTTAAATAGTTAATGTTTTAAAGGCAGGTTAACTAGAGAGTAAAGTCATGTAGAGCATGTCACGATAACGAGAGAACAATTGCATCTAGCACAGGGGAAATAGTACAACGAGAACGATAATAGAATGGCCATGTAACGTATAACATGTAAATTGCACAACAGTGCACTAGTAACGATCACGCTTGCACTTGTAGAGATAGCACTTTGATTGTCATAGATTAATCTAGATAGTAAACTGGCGTTGGATGCATGCCGTAACACATCCTATGATCATTTTAACTCCCATAGGCACTGGCACTTTTCAGGATGCTCCCCCCAAGACCTGATCGGGCCCTATTGCACTGGCATTAGTCATTTCTTTATCTTAGACAATCACACGAATGTCCAATAGAGTACCAAGAAGAGATAAGAGAGTACTAGACGAGATAGATGAGAGTGTAGAGAGAATGTGAACAGATGAGAGGATATGGACATTAGATGAGATAGAGACAATTTCGTAAAAATAACGTGAAACTCCGATAGTAACGGTTGCACAACACCAAGTCGGGAGCCGGCAGTCTGGTAGAAGTCACAACCACCCACTTAGTCGTGTCGTGAACACGGCCAAATGGTTCGGAGTGATCCCGAGACGAGAAGGAAAAACACTAAGGCAATGGATCGTACTGATCCCTAGGATGTAACGGGTTTTGGGGTACAACCAGCTCGTTGACTAAGGACGTACGCCAAAGCCAAGAAGACTTACGGAGGTCTTGACAAGGAGTCCCTGGTCCAATCGAGAGTACTCCCGGTGGAGAGGTGGTCCAAGTGAAGGAAAAAGTGTGTAGAAAATGGGTCCGTCGTGCCTCGAGTGCTCGAAGCCGAGGGAAAATGATAACGGTATTTAAAATACGCGTATAAAATGAAAACAATTGTATTTAATAAAAATAGGGTAATTTAGTCATTTATTTCGCTAATTTACTGAATACATTATTGTGTAATTTATCAAGGTCAAATGACATTTAATAATGTTATGTGTGTGTAAGTGTAAAGAAACCTTGAGGATACGACAAGTCGTGTAAATATTATTTTAAATAATTAAATTTATATCATTAATACCCTTTATTGATTTATCAAGTCGAATTAACTATAACATGAGTTAATCATGGCCAATTAAGAGGTATGAAGCTTAAACAACAAGGCTTATGGACAATTTTCAATTTTGGTCGAAATCTTGAAAACGCGGTAGACTCACCCGTCGCGATTCAAGTTGCGACAGGGCGGTCGGGTGCAACACGGAATCTGGCCGGTCTGGTCCGGTCCGGAGTGAATCGCGGTGGCCCGTGCCGCCGCGTTCTTGACGCGACGCCATCGGCCGGCGTGACCCTGCTGATATCGTGGCGGATCGGGCCGTCGCAATAATAGGTGGGTTTGCCCTTTTTCCCTTTTTCCCAGGGCGAGTCCTCTGTGATATAGGAACGTTCTAAATTCTATATAAAATAGTACGGTGATCCAAAAAGCACAAAACTAGTTTTAAACAAAAGTAGACATGTATATCTATCAACCTGCATGATTAATTTGAAAATACACAAGGTTTAGACATGCATTGATCGGGTTACTATTCGGTAACCTAAACAGGCGCAGTCAGGATTCAACGAATTAATTTGAGATGAATACATGATGAAAAATTATGAAACCCAGGAGCTTTCGAAAGCTAATATGATGTAGTAGTTTATAGAATTTTCTCATAGCAGGATATTAAGTATGCACGAAGTTTAAAGGTAAACTTGAAGAGTCACATACTTGCAATAGACATAGATTCAAAGATTTAATTCTCCCTCATGGGATGTCGAAATAGAGCAAGACCAAGGGCGTTTGAAAGCTAGTATGATGTAGTATAACTGAGAATTTTATCATGGCATGGGAACAAGTACATTCAAAGAATTAGAGAAAACATGAGATTTCAGGTTCATGGTATAGCAGGGCTTCACGATTTAAATTCGCCCAAATGGATGAGCAAAATACCACGAAACTATAGGGCTTTTGAAGAGGTACATGAACTCTACCAAGGATAATTATTTCACGATTTTAGCTTGAGAGATTGCCTACCTTTTGTTGCTGACAAGAAAAGCTAGGGTTCGGTGACGAAGAAAAGAAGAGAAAAACCCTTGCTCTAGCCTTCTCCTCCGAGCTCCCACATCCAAGACTCCTCCACTTCGTCCCCCTGAGTCCCAGCCACGAAAATGGGTTGCTAGGGATGAAGTTTGAGGTGTTTAAGCTTGCTATTAGAGTCCATACAACCCCAAACTCTTCTCTCCTCCTTTAATTACGAAAATTCTTATTTATCACCTATTTATCCATCTAATGGGTAGGGAAGAGAGCTAATTTCGTGGTCAAAGGGTTAGGATAAGGGTAGGACTCCTTTTTTAGGATATATATGGGTTAATTAGTATTTATCTTAACCCTTTATTATTTACTTAATTAATTAGATACGAATTTAACTTATTTAAATCTCATCCTATGATGGGCTATCCACACTTGGGCCCATTTTCTCATGCTTGGGTCATTTATACAACCCACTTCTAATTTAGTTTTTAATGGGTACTCGTTAAATTCTTTTTATTTCATTCAATTTCTATTTATTCTCCCTTTATTCCATTAAATCAATTTATCTCATTTAAAATTTTATTTTATTTGGATTTTAAAAATCCAGGGTGCTACATATTGGATGAAAAATTGGCAAACCAGTGGGATTAGGAACTAGACTTGACCCTATTTCGAGGGGTATAAACCTTGCACAGTTTGGTTGTGGTCTGACTCACCTCAGGTTAACTCCAAGAAGAGCTTTCTGCACAAGTTGATGTAGAATGCAACAGAGAAGAAGCTCCGAGTTGGGGCGGTTTCCTCCTCCTTTGAGTGATCAAGAACAGCCTCCCACGACCCCAACAATGTGTATTTTCATCCCCTAGGGTTTCATGGGATGTATATATATACATGTAGGGTGTTTTAGAAGTCCCATTGGGTGAAGGAAAGGCAAGGTGCTATTTTGGCATTCCACCTTCCATATTTTGATGATTTCTCACCCCAATTGTAAGACCCCGGATTTTTATTCTCCTTATATATATATGTATGCATATGAATGGTGTGTTGGGTGTTCGGTTGTGGTGTGCTTAGCATGCGTAGTTCATTGTGCCTACTTTAAGTTTTATCCTTCTTTTGAACATGAACATGTGCGAATATCTATATATGTATACATAGGTGTATATGATAATTAGTGTAGAAGTGAACAATTAGCTAATTAGAGGTGTATTATGAATACCAAGAATCTCTGACTTAGGATACTTGAATAATGCTATGCGTGTGCTATCTGAATATTTAAGAATATCCTATACTACCTGTTTCATGGAATTTTGTATGGGAGTGTATGAAGTACATATGTGTATGTACGTATGTATGTTATCTTGTGCGTGTGACAATTGTACACCCAATTCTACATGCATAACACCTTGGTGTATTTGTGCATGCATGTGTATGATTAGTTGTAAGCGTTGCTCATTTGCATGGTTTAGCTAATACGAATATTGTACTTCGTATATTGCATATGCATAAAGAGTTCAAGCATGGTAGGTGTAATTAGTGGTTTATATTGAGATTCTATACTCCTCAAGAATAACATGCATGTATTTTTATGATATTTAGGTGAGAATAGTCAATTGGCTAAATTATGCATATAGTACGTATTAAGGAATCCTATGCATATAGTACTTAGGCAATGTTAGGTAAAGTTGTGTAAGTTAATCTAATTACCGGTGCGTATGTTGTATCCATCTATTCCAAGCATAATGTACATAAGTATGCTACACCCGTGTGTGTATACTATATATATGTCAAATCAAGTGTGTGTGTGTGCAAGGATTTTTTTATCGAATAGATTATTCCTAGCTAACATGATTCATATCACCTCCTAATGATTTGCGAAGTCCTCATAATTCTTGTCATTTACTTTGCCGTGCGTTGATTCACACTTATGTAAAACATCATGTACGCATAGGTAGATATCTACGTACATCTATATTAGTGTATTTAAGTATGCTTGTATATGCCTAGGTATGAATGATATTGATTGCCTGGTAGGGTAATATACATGTTACACCTTATACGTTGTATGTATATATATAGAGTAAGCATAGTTTCTGCATGTTTTAAGTTCTGGCCGAAGGGCCAATCAGCATCAATGTGTTTATATTAAATATAAATAAGGTATGTATTGCATGGTGATAGTATGGGTATAATACCATGTACATATTGCATGTATATAAGCTTGGTATGCATGGTTTTCTGCATAATTAGGGTTCTGGCCAAAGGCCACCTTGGTGTCAAGCCCAGGCCGTTGAGCTGGTGTCAGCGTCCATACAAGGACGCCAACACTAACTCCGGCGTCCAGCGATATGGACGCCAACTTCTCTGACCTGCATGCGTTGCAGAGCCAGAAAATCCGGGAACAAGGCATGGCCACCATTGGGGGATGTCCCCCAACGGCTCTAAGGCTGTCAAATCGGTATAGTGAGTGGGAGAGAGACTCCCTTAAGTCTGAACCCGAAATGGCTCTCCCCACTCTTTCCCTTCACCCTTGCAAGAGGAGAAATAGAGAAAGAAAAACCCTAGAGAAAGTCTGTGAGAAAAACCCCTTTTAGCACCCACAAATCCGACCCCCTGGAGGTTGATCCGGCCATCTACTGCGACAAGAAGGAAGCTGGAGCAAAGGAGAAGGCCTCCCCATCGCCCCCTTACTGTAGAGCTCATCCAAGAACCCGGAGGAAGGTGATCTTGGAGGCCATTCTGCAACTTCTTGGGACTGCCCAAGGAGGTCTTCACCAAGCCTTTAAATCCCTTAGAAGAATTTTTGAAAGGCAAGTGACCTATCTATGGTGTCCCCGTATGAGTCTAGGTAGGTTTTGCTATTTTTATGGATTTTTCCTCGAGTCCTAGACCCTCCCATTCACCCAAATTTCAGAGCTCGGGTCTGTGTTTCTGCACAGACCTGATTCGACGACAAGGTCCCTGGACGCCTGTGATGAGCTTGGCGTCCATCGGCCATGCCGCTGACCCTGAGTCAGCGGCCAGAGACCGCCGCCTAGTTCCTCTGGACAGAACAGTGAGCTGTTCTGTCCTCCTTATGCATTAATTTCGGTATGTTTTCCGTGATGAGGATATATGGTATGTATATCGTTAGTTGTGATGTGTGGATGAATGTGGTGTGATGGTGAATGTGGGATAATGAGGTCTTTTAAACTTGTGAGTATGACTTGTAGATAATCTTGCAAATCCTTGTTCATGATTTGAATTAGTATGAATGCCTTAGTTTTAGTCTAATCATGAAGATCAGTGGGTCAGCATATGTGTTAGCAAATTTTGATAATTTATCCATGCTTGTGTAATTTGCAAATAAATTTGGTTCGGTAAAATAAAAGCATGTAAGAATGGGTTGTAGGGTTCAATCCATAGATGTATGAATCAGGGTAATTTTGTATTCTCAATTCATGCATATGTGAATAGCTTAAGTTTAAACAGCAAGTGGCTAATTTGCAAAATGTGTTAGACCCATGTTAACTTAAGTTGTTAATAGCATGCTAATTAGGTGTTTTATTTTCTGTGAATTCTATTTAGCTCAGAAAATATGAAAATTTGAGTGTATGATCTTGAACCCGAAAACAGCATGTGGCTAAAATTTCAGGTCGTTTGGATCAGTAAATAAAAAGTTATGTATTTTCATGTGAAATGTGATAAACTACGTGTATTATCGTAATGTGATTAGTTATTGTCTAAAGCCAACTGGATTGGTGAATTTACTGTGTTAAACTCCTGTAATCTGTAGTAGCATGATTAGGAGAAAAACAAAGACACATTGTGCATGAGAAAACGAAGGAGATGTGAGTGTTATGTGTAAAACACACGTTAAAACTCAGTATAAGTAAAGTGTAAAAGTTGTGCCTATGTGACACTGCTACCCTAGAGGCATCGGGAGCCGTATATAGAAAAGTCCCTATAGAAGGCTCCATGTGATATAAGTTTGTCCCAAAGGCATTGGGAAAACCCTGGAGGTGGACAAGTACCACTGGATAGGGTGGAGAGGGCTTCTCCCGGTCTGCGCAGTTACCAAGATTCACCGCTGTATTGCCTAGGTGGTGAGTATGTGTATGAGTTGTGTCATGTGTTGTGTTATGAGTTGTGTTATGAGTTGTGTTGAGAGCTGTGCTAAGGAATGGGTACGAGCTATGAGATATTTGTTAGTGTCCTCTACTGGTGGTTAGGACTATGTGTCATGGCAAATCGTTTAAGCAATGAAAAATGACTAAAGTGTGAAATATGTGAATATGGCACGTGGTAAGTGCCCAAGATGCGCGTGGTAAGTGCAATCGACGTGATATGTGATAAGTGAAAGTGGAAGAGAAAATGATGTGGAAATGAGTAAATTGTGTAAGTGTGAACATGTGTACATGTCAAATGTGTAAAAGCGAACAATGTGAATGAGTAAGTGTGCAATCATGTGAAACTGAAAATGCGAGAATATGCTATTGAGACCCATGTGAGACAAATCTGAAATCATGTGAAATCAGTGAATTTATGTTATTATCATCATGTTATTATGTGCAATGATGTCTAGGATCCATGTTAGGGATAATTGGCGAAAACGGGTACAAGATAGCATGATTGTTTGTTCACATGATATGTTTTAAGCAACATTGTAGCTCTCATGTGTAGATTTATAGCCATTGAATCATGTGAAATCAGCAACCTAAAGCATGTAGAAATGTCCATGTATTTGTCTAAAAACATGTAAGATCCATGCTAGTTGTGTTCCCTTTCATGTGTGCACGATGTTCATGTTAGTAGCTCTCATGCCTTAGCTCTTTAAAGATTAAAGTTCATGAGTAAATTGAGTGGAGAGCATGTGATAGGTGTATTTTATTTTCAAAAATCTGAAAGCATGATTCATGTATAAAATTGTAAAACTTTCATGATAGATTAAACCTTGGAATTGACTAGCGTGCTATGTGTTGAAATTGTAAATGTGCATGTAGAAACCCTTATGACTTATACGTGTATGTTGTGGGTAGTGTTGCTTGCTGAGTCTTTGGACTCACTCTTGCTTCGGCGTACAGGTTGACAGGTATCGTGCACTAGAAGGAAGCGTGACGAGGATCATCATATAGAAGACTATTTTGTGGAGCTGTCACCAGTTGTACCTTTCTGTTGCACAAAAAGGATTATTGTATGAACAATATTTGGATATTGTAGTTCTCTTTATTTTGTATTAATGTGGACATTGTCTTTCCATTTCGCTATTTAGATTGTGGAATGTGTGTTGGTGATGGGTTAAGAGTTGAGTTGTTTATTTTATTCCACTGTACTCTATTGCTATCCAGGTACATATCAACCTATTGACCAGTGTTGGGTACATGTCCCACTGTGACGACGCCCTTTTTACCGATGGGGATTGGTATAATCGTACCGGTATGAAGAGGGTCGTTACACCAATAATGTATGTGAGGATTTAGGAAACCTCCCACCATGGTTATCTATGAAATGGGTTTGCCAAGAAAGCCTAATTGCCTTGGGATTTGCCTTAATTACCTCCTAATTTTAGCTCAATTAGGGTTACGAATTTCTGGGTATTTTTCTTGCTCCATTTTATTCTTGGGCCAAAAGTGATCCATTGGCCCAATTTTGATAATGGGTCATCAATATATGATGTTGAAAATCTCTCCAATATGTTTATTTAATTTATGATCGTGTTATATTTCCGTGTTAACGATTTTCCGACTTAGTTTTTTAATTTAGATAATTAGTCACGTTGTGACGTACACTTGGCCAATTAGATTTTTTGTTGCACGAATTTCTTCTTGGAACATTTAAGAATGATGTTTGGGGTTGATTTATAATTTTTACTGAATTTTCTGATGTGTTCTCGTACACACAATAGTGGTATGTAAGTTCTACCATTTTGATAATACAAAAATTATTTATTTCTATTTATTTTAAATATTAAATTACTAAATTTTTCGGGGTGCTACATCTTCCTTTCAAATAAGGGGAACACTGGTACAGACCCCAGATGGTCACCACTAGGCACAAGCTAGTCTTCCCTTCTAATCAAGGGGAATACTTGCACAACAAGCCTTCTCTTCCAACCGAAGAGGAACACTTCTGAACACAGAAGCAAGACCTAAAGCCCTAGATCAAGCTCAAGATAAACAATGAGATGCTTGACCTGAGGTTGAGTCTAAGAAGGAAAGAGTTTACAAGACAAGACTATTTTTAGGCTAAACCCTCAGCTCTCTCTCTCTCTCTCTCAAATGCACAAAGACACACAGAGAGAGAATGAGGAAGAAGGAAGACGGCTTGAATGCTTCAGTTTAAATAGGCTTGAGCTCTCTTCCTTTCTTGCTTTGAGTGTGTATGGAGTTGGATGCTCATTGGCTGTACACTCCTTGAATGATCTTCAGGTTCGCACTCTCTTTCTTTCTTTAGCCTTTGCTTCATTCTTTTATGGAGTAGCTTGAAGAGGATCCGTTGATGAATAGCCATTGCTCTTGTTCTTCTCCTTCTTCTTTTTCTACTCTCCTTCTCTTGAGTCTAACGACTTCTTTCTTACGCCTACTGGCTACTTGGAATGAAGGAAGATGTTCCAGCTGGTGCACACTTCCAAAGATGCAAGCATCAGGTCCAAGATGTTGAATATGTGTAGAGGTGAACCTGTAGACATTAAATGTAAGGCAGATGTTCAAACTCAAGATGTCATTTGTTAAATGGCTCATACCTCTTTTTACCTTCTATCTTTATTTCCTATAGATAGTGAGAAATAGAAGGTATGTGCTTTTCTTTTGTTGCAGGAAGAAGGAATCTCCTTTTGCCTTCTGTCCATGTTTTCCTACTGATAGCCTGCTATAAGAGCTTTTTATTTGTCAGAGAAATGACAAGATAAGATTTAGATAGTCATTTTAATTTTCAGTGGGTGCCAAAGGCATTTTGAAACATTTGGAATGTAGAGGCAATCGATGTTTAAGTTAAAAGACAATCGATGTTCAAATAGTCAACAATCGATATTTTAAGATAATTGATATAAGCAATCGATGATGCTCAAAAGGCAATGGATGTTTAAAGGCAATCAATGTTGAGCTTCGACTGACGACTTCAATTGTTGAAGAAACATTGACTGGAATTAAAATACAACGTTATCGGTCGAAGTGAAACTTTGGATATGACGAAGTGTAACTTCAGATATGACGAAGTAGAACTTCATATATAACGAAGTGAACTTTGTATAGAATGAAAAACAACGCAGTCGGTCAAAGCTAAAACTCGCAGTCGGTCGAAGTGAACTTCGCATATAACTTCGGATATGATGAAGTTAGCTTCGTATATGGAAAAGTAGGACTTCGACTAATCACGACCAAAAGCACACATGATGAAGTGCCAACTTCAGATATGACGAAGTGAACTTCGGATATGATGAAGCTAGCTTCGTTTATGAGGAAGTAAGCTTCGACTGAACATGATAAAAACATACATGACGAAGTGAAGCTTCAGATAAAACATGTTATTTCTTATGCATAGATAATCTTAAAAAATGGTAATAAATATATTCATATTATTTATGATAATCATAAAGTTTTGATATCACCAAAATAAAATGATAAAATATAGGAGTGGTTCAACAATATCTACCTTTTGGATGTTTCTTTTTGTGGTAATGAAAAGCTATGAGTTTTTAATGTAGATTACCCAAATTTTTGCTCTAACTCTCCTCTTCTTGCTTCTAGCCAACCCACCCATGCACATCTAGAAGTACATGGAGAAGGTTGGGGTGACCATGGGGTGTTTATGATGTATTTATATGACTAAATGTGACGGCCCTCATTATACCGGTACGGTTATACCAACCCACGTCAGTATAGCAAGCGTCATCACAGTGGGACATTTACCCAACGATACATTCAGCTGAGATACACGTGAATATAGAACAGAGTAGCGGAAGTAAAAGAACTACTGTCTTCATTCATTCATTATCCACATTTAGCATACATGAAATTGCAATAACATTAAAGAACTTAGAAGTTCACATGATTTAAATTGCTGAAAATTAAATACATAGATGTCCACACTTATACAATTTTCTCATGATAGTTCTAGTACAATGTCACTTTTACATACTATGAAAATCTCAAAATGTCACAAGAATTTCAGCAACGCTCTAATCTCCGTGCTCGGAGTCTGTCTCCACCGTCTCCTCCAACGGTGCCACGTCACCAACTGCACATGTACGCCGAAGCAAGTAGTGAGTCTAAAAGACTCAGCAAGTAACACTACTCATACCATACACGTACATGTCACAGTGGGCTCTACACACACAATTGCAAAAGACTCAACATGTAGCATGCTTAAACCTTGAAATGAACAATCTATCATGATAGTTCTATCAGTAAACACATGATACATGCTTTCAGATTTCCTTAATGAAATGAATTTCCTAACACATGCTCTCTAATCATTCCTACTCATGAAATTCTACTTTGCATTTTAACCAAAACATGAAAGCCATTAACATTAATTCCGCGCGTACATGAGAGGGAACACAACTAGCATGGAATCTACATGTTCTTATACATATACATAACCATTTTCACATGCTTAAGCTTGCTGGTTTTCACATGCTTTAGTAACCATAACCTACACATGAGAGCTACAATGTTATTTAAGACACAACATGTGAACAACCGAACATGGAATTGTGTACACATACTCATTTATTTGTCCCTAGCATGGGTTCTAGACACTTGTACATGTAAACTTGATCATAACATAAGGAAGCTACTGATTTAGCATGGTTTCAGATTTGTCACAACATGGACTTACAATATCATATCTTCACATTTTTGTTTCACATTTTCTTTACACAAATTTCCAATTCACTTAAATTGCGCTTTACACATACACATTACACATTGTTCACTTACACATTAACACATGAACACACACACATTTACACTTTCACATTTAGTGTCGTGACACATAGTCCAAACCACCAAAGAAGGACACAAACACATCACATCACATAGACGCCATATAGGTAATACAATGGCGACTCTTGGACTGCGTAGACCGGGAGAACAAGTCTCCACCCTAACCAGTGGTACTTGTCCACCTCCAAAATTTCCCCCTAATGCCCTTAGGGTCACTTACACATTGAACCTTCTCAGGGGGACTTTTCCCTGATACGGTTCCACTGCCCTCTGTGGAAGCAATGTCACACTTGGCACAATTTACACATTACACATTTTTACCGATTTTACACATGTGACTCTCATTCTATTCACTTTCACTCTCTCATTCACATTTCTCTGTTTTCCTAACATGGCACTACAATTACAGAAATGTAGCATTCAGGAAATTTCACGAATCAAGTTGACACATACAAAATCGAATTATTTTACAAGGCATGCATTAGTTTCACATTTTTCATGGAAAATTCATATTGTATCATCTACTAGTCCAAATGACCTGAAATTTTAACCACAAGCTATTTTGGATTTTAGGATCCCACATGCAAAATTTCAGATTTTTTTTCTGAGGTAAAACAAAATTACAGAAAATCTAACATTACTTTCACATGCTATCCGCAATTCGATTTAACATGGAGTTACACACAAGCACAGTTTTAACCACTCACTGTCTGAACCCTAACAGGCATGGAACTACAGAATTCATTCCCGAATTATTAGACAATCCATTAATTTATGGAAGATTTATCATGACCTAGCATGATCTCTATTTTTCCTAAACAAATCTTACCATAATTCACACAAGCATGGGAATAAGCTCAGAAATTTAGAACAGGGACTGAACCTCACATGAAAAATCCTCACAAATTAGGGCATTTAGACTTGTCTTAAATCATGCAAACATGGTTTAACAAAATCAAAGCTCATCACACATGTATTTTCATGAAATAATTAAGCTCTATCATTCATGATAACCCATCCACACACCACATTCATCACATCAACAATATACATAACATATGAATGATTTACAGTATATCCTCATCGTGAAACATATCGAAAATAGTTGTATAGAAGGGCAGAACATGTCACTGTTCTGTCCAGATGAACTTGGCGGCGGTCTCTGGCCGCTAATTCAGTGTCAACAGCATAGTCGATGGACGCCAAGCATGATCTCAGCGTCAAGGGACATTGCCGTTAATGTCTGGTTTGTGCAGAACACAGACCCGAGCTCCAAAGATGGGGTGAATGTGAGGGTCTAGGACACGAGGGAAAATTCATAAAAATTGTGAAACCATCCTAGACACATACGGGGACGTTATGAATGAGGTACTTGCCTTTAGAAAAATGCACCAATAGATCTAGGGCTCGGTGAAGCTAGCCTTGGGCTGTCCCAAGAAGCTCTTAGAAATGCTTGACTCCGGGTTCCTGAGCGAGCTCCAGTGCCTTCCGAGGTCGGGGAGGCCTTCCTCGTCGATCCCGCAACCTCCTTGAAGCAGCAGATCCCCGGAACAATCTTCAGGTTGAGGGATTTTGGGTTCCAAAGTGGGGGTTTTCCTCAGTTCAGAAACTAGGGTTTCTTCTCTTCTTTCTCTCTTGCAAAAGGGTGAAGAGAGGGGTTGGGGAAGCAGATTCGGGTTTAGACATATGGGATAGAATTCTCTCCCACGCATGGGGTGACAAGATGGCTCTCAGACCATTGGGGGACATCTCCCCAATGGGTGAGCTGCCTTGCTTCCGGAATTTCCGGTTCTGCTGCGCATGCAGGCCAGAGATGTTGGCGTCCATATCGTTAGATGCTGGGATTAGTGTTGGCGTCCATGGGTGGACGCTGACACCTCATCGACGTCATGCTATTGACGCCAATATGGCCTTCGGCTAGAAGTCTAAAACATGCAGAAAACTATGCATGCCATGCATATATACATGCAATATGTATATGGTAGTGTATTCATACTATCACCATTCAATACATGCATTATTTACATCTAGTATAAACACATGCACACGAATTGTACTAATTAATGCGTACGTAAATATGTATATACATACACAAGCACAAATATACACACACAAATACAAATAATGCGACGGAAATTCGAGGGCCTTACACCCTCTCCCCCTTAAAGAAACTTCGTCCTCGAAGTTAGAACGACACTATTCAAACAAAAGGGGATACTTCTTCTTCATCGCATCCTCAAGCTCCCAAGTAGCCTCCTCCCGTGAGAAGTTCCGCCATAGGACCTTCACCGACACAATACTCTTATTCCGGAGATGCTGAACCTTCTGGTCAAGAAGAGCTACTGGTTGCTCGACATACGAAAGATCTGGCTAGATCTCCACTGGCTCATGACTAATCACATGAGACGGATCTCGGGCATACCTCCTGAGCATAGATACGTGGAATACAGGGTGAACGTTAGCCAAAACTGGGGGTAATGCTAGCTCATATGCCACGCTGCCCAAACGTCTGAGAATCTCATATGGGCCAATGAACTTAGGGCTCAACTTACTATGCCTGCCAAATCTGACAACACCTCGAGTAGGTGATATCTTCAAGAAGACATGATCGCCAACCCCGAACTCCAAATCCTTTCTCCTGTTGTCGGCATAGCTCTTCTGCCTATCCTGTGCCACAACAAGCCTCTTCCTGATAAGCTGGATCTTATCCGAAGTTTCCTTAACTAACTCCGGTCCGATCAACTGCCTATCACCAGTCTCCTCCCAACACAACGGAGATCTGCAGGGCCTACCATACAATGCCTCGAATGGAGCCATACCAATACTCGCATGAAAGCTGTTGTTGTATGCGAACTCCACAAGAGGTAAATGACGCTCCCAATCATCCTTCCAATCCAGAACACACGCTCTCAACATATCCTCGAGCGTCTGGATAGTCCTCTCAGACTGTCCATCGGTCTGGGGTTGAAACGCCGAATTGAGCTTCAGCTCCGAACCTAAAGCATCCTGAAGACCCTTCCACAGCCTCGAAGTGAATCTCGGATCTCGATCCGAAATGATCGACTTCGGCACACCATGCAATCTAATGACACTACTAACATACAATCTAGCTAAGCTCTCTACTGACTGCTTCTTCTTCATAGGCAAGAAATGAGCAGTCTTCGAGAATCTATCTACAACTACCCAAATCGAGTCATTGCCCCTTCTAGATCGAGGCAAACCCGAAACGAAGTCCATAGTGACAGCTTCCCACTTCCACACTGGGATATCCATCCTCTACATAAGGCCGGATGGTCGCTGTCGCTCGGCCTTCACTTGCTGACATACTAGACATCTAGACACATAATCCGCAACATCCTTCTTCATGCCGGACCACCAAAATGATCTCTTCAGATTTTGATACATCTTAGTGTTACCCGGATGAATAGAGAATCGCGATCTATGAGCCTCTGCTAACACATTGTAACGTCGCGTACCTTTCGGATCCATGTGGATCATGTGTGTGTTGGTTGTGTAGGCCGTTGTGAGGCCAATGTGAGCTAGTTGTGTGGAATGTGTGATGTGAATGTGTGGCTTGAGCAGGTGAAGAGCAGGGTTGGTCCTGAAATGAAACAGGACCTGCTGCTGTTCAGTTGGAGTTGGCGGCCAGGGATGGCCGTTGACTGGTTGGCGTCCCGGTTAGTGGATGTTGACTGCATGAACTTGGCGGCAGTAGATGTGGACGCTAAGGGTGGCGGTTGCTATTGGCGGCATAGGGGTTGACGCCAACCTGAGAATTCTGCAGGTTATAGGCTCACCCGAGAGCAGTTCTCTCAGCTCACTCTCTTTCCCTCTTGCCCCAGCTTGCTACCCCCGTGTCTCTGAAGCTTCTAACAGGTTCCGAAGAGTGGTTGGACGGTCGTAGAATGCGTGGCGTTGCAGAATTGCGCGAGGAAACGCCATATCGTGGTGCAATTCCCGTGGGAGCTCCAGAGGGCTCGGCGTGAACCGGGAGATTACGGGAGGTTCTAGCACGTTCCGAGGTAGGGGACGAACCCTGGTAGCTCCGTAGAAACATTAAAACATAACAAACCCACTTGAATCAGCATGATAATGCTTTTTCGGATCAAGTTGCACCATGCGGGGTTAATGGGTGGTTTGGCAAATTTAATGAGTAAGCATGTTGTATTGGGTTGTTGGGGACTCGTGCATGTTAGAGGAACTATTTCTGCATATTTTACAGTTGTTTTAACGATTAGAAAACCTGTGGATTCGGATTAGGGTTTCTGCAGGAATAATGGCCGGAGAACTTGGCGTCAAGATCGCTTGTCGCCAAGCTCCTCAGCCAAGATGTTAACGGCCAGGTCCCTTGCCGTTGACTTGTTGTAAGCGGCAGTCGATGTGGCCGCCTACTAATTATAAACAGAAATGACTAATTACAACATTTATTGATAATGCATGTGTGTTGACACATGAGGTGCACTGAGTGCACTTGGTTCTCGTGTTTAGCATACAAGGTATGCAGTTAGTTGCCTACTTCAGTGACTGCGTGTTGTTTACGCGAATCAGTTGGGTTCACTTGTAGTGGACCATGGTTACTTGTGGTTTACGAAAGGTTTCATGTGGTTTGTGTGTGACGTGCACGTGGTTCTGTGTACGTGGTGAGTAATACGATGTCTACCGTGGTTACCTCTCCAGTTGGGTGCCCCAGGTTCTTTGTGAGCCAGGCTGTTAGCTCGGGGCTTTGTCCCGGTACTTGTGTTGTACCGTCGAGGTCTGTGTCGTCTGACCTGGACACCCTCACTCCTGTGTTGAGTTGTACGTCTGACTGAGGGAAAGACGACAGTGGGACAGTGACACTTGAGTTTGTTTTTAGTCACTTGTAGCGCGCTCATAGTTGGGGGTACGGACACCAGTAGTCGACACTGGTCCCCAGCTAGTCCTTTTCCAGTGCCTCACTCTAGAGAGCACGGGCCAGGGTCTCTGAGGTGTCAGACATGGGCCTGTGACCGTGTGGTCTGCAGGTGGTGGTGTTTAGTTGGTCTCCACAGTTGCTTGACCTTTTTACGTGGAGCGGCAGTTGGACCTTTCGTCCGTGGCTGCGAGACTGAGAGGTAGACCTGTGTTAGTTTGTCCGAGTCAGTTTCTGGTGTCGCGAACCAGTTCACGTGGCTCGTGTTGGCTGTCTCTACTTTAGCTTGTACACCTGTACTGGTTTGCCGTTTAATTATTTCTGTTGTTTCTCGTAGTCGGCAGACGGTGAGTACTTTTACAGCTTTAATATTCTGTTTAGCTGTTCTATAAATTGTTGGTATTGTTTACTGCTTTCGTACCTATGGTGTTTGGTTTGCTCGGTTTTGCGGGAGTTCCCTACTGAGCCAGTGACTAGAGAGGCTCACCCCTACCCCCACAGGTGAGAGCGAGGAGGACGTCTCACGACCGTCGTCCAGCTCTGGGCCGCGCCGTAGCGGTGCAGGGTCAGTACCTCCAGCGGTGTAGTTCCAGCAGTGTAATTTAGTTAGTTGTTTATTTTCTTCAGTTGTACCTCGGGGTATGCCCCAGGCTCTTGTACCTCTTTATAGTTTTTGTGGAAATTTGGCTATGTAAAACTGTGAAATATATATGAAATATGGTGTGTTCCTTTATGTTTACACGGAATGTGGTTTGGTATCCCTTGCGAGGCTTCGGTCCGTTCGCGGGAGGCGGACTCGGATCAAGTACGTTATCGGTTTAACGGGCTTGGCCGAGGCGTTCCGTCACACACATGCTCACGGACATCTACTAAATCAGGGACACAAAGACGGTGCTGAAATCTAATCACACCGTCCTCATCACGAGCGATGCCTCCCTTACCCACTAATTCTAACAATCTAGGGTCAGCTCCCTATCGCTCGATCACCTCATCCAAAACAGAGGATCTAAGGGATAGCTGAGCTACAAAAGCCTGACACAGCAATGACTCTAACTCGGTCATAGAGTACGCCGCATCCTCCAACATCTTCCAATCCTACTGGAGCGAAGACCTCTTTCTACTAAGCGCATCCGCTACGACATTCGCCTTCCTAGGGTGATACTGAAGGTCGAAGTCATAGTCCTTCAAGAACTCAATCCATCTTCTCTGCCTCAGGTTTAATTCCTTTTGAGAGAAAAGATACTTCAAGCTCTTGTGGTCGGTAAACACCTTAAATCTGACACCATAAAGATAGTGCCTCCTGATCTTTAGTGCATGAACCACTGCTGCGAGCTCCAAGTCATGAGTCGGATAGTTCCTCTCATGCTCCTTCAACTAACGAGAAGCATAAGCCACTACCCTATCTTGCTGCATTAGCACACAACCCAAACCAATCTGAGACGCATCCGTATAAATGGCAAAGCCCTCTAGACCACTAGGCAATACCAATATCGGAGCAGAAGTAAGCTTAGCCTTCAATAGCTGGAAGCTACGCTCACATGCCTCAAACCATATGAACTTCTCACCCTTCCTGGTCAGTTTTGTCAAGGGGGCGGCGATGGATGAGAAATCCTCAATGAATCGCCGATAGTAACCAGCTAACCCAATAAAACTACGAATCTCCGAAGGGGTCTTCGGAACCTCCCAATCCATAACTGCCTGGACCTTCGCTGGATCAACTGCAACACCAGCGCCGGAGATAACATGCCCGAGGAAATGAACCTCGCGCAACCAAAAATCGCACTTGCTGAATTTTGCATACAGCTTGTGCTCACGAAGAACCTCTAACACTAACCTCAGATGCTGACGGTGCGTGGCCTCATTGGAGAGTAGACCAACACATCATCAATAAACACTACGACAAAGCTATCTAAATAAGGCCTAAACACCCGATTCATGAGATCCATGAACGCTGCAGGGGCATTGGTCAATCCGAAAGGAAGGACCAAGAACTTATAATGTCCATAACGGGTTCTAAACGCCGTCTTGGACACATCCTCACTCCGAATCCTCAACTGATGATAACCAGATCACAAGTCAATCTTAGAGAAGACTGATGCCTCTCGCAACTGGTCAAACAAGTCATCAAAACGAGGTAAGGGATACCTGTTCTTCACAGTCACTTGGTTCAACTTCCTATAGTCAATACACAACCTAAGTGACCCGTCTTTCTTCTTGACGAACAATACAGGTGCGCCCCAAGGGGAAACACTAGGGCGAATAAATCCCTTATCAAGCAACTCCTGCAACTGCCTCCTCAACTCGGCTAACTCTGCAGGTGCCATCCGATATGG
Organism: Colocasia esculenta; assembly: GCA_014218235.1. Lineage (NCBI taxonomy): Eukaryota > Viridiplantae > Streptophyta > Magnoliopsida > Alismatales > Araceae > Colocasia > Colocasia esculenta. Next base: position 108,755,446 of record CM024757.1, read on the forward strand.
AGCCTTCGAGATAGGAGAGGTGCCCGGAAGCAACTCTATGGTAAACTCTATCTCTCTATCCGGTGGCAATCCAGACAAATCATCAGGAAAGACGTCTGGAAAATCCTGCACTACCTCAATCTCCATAAGAGTAAGTGACTCATCAGCCTCTGGCACTAACACCAAGCTGGCAAGAAAAGCGTCACAACCCTTGTTTACCATGCGCATCGCCTTCATGGCAGAGATGACCATCTTTCCCGCCCAGTTCCTTGGCAAGGGGTGAGAGAACTCATCCTCACCAGGAATGCGGAAAACGATCCTCTTCCGACGACAATCCACTAATGCATAGTGCTCCTCTAGCCAATCCAGACCAAGAATAGCATCATAGTCCTTCATCTTTAGCAAGAAGAAACACCCATCTAGGATTCTATCCTCAATGCACACAGGTAACGATGGAATGCACTTCCTAGTCGATACCGTACCCGCAGGGGTGTGCACAGACAAAGGGACCTCTAACTCCTCAGACTCTATGCCTGACTCTAGGGCTAACTGCCTAGTGAACCGCTCGGAAATGAACGAGTGAGTAGCACCCGTATCAAACAAAACCCGAGCGTGCACAGCTAAAAGCAAAACCGTACCTTCGGTGACATGCTCCGCCTGCTCGGCGTCCTCGCGAGCTAAAGCAAACACTCGAGCTGGGGCTCGAGGCCTTCCTGGTCTTCCTGTAGCTGGCGCGGCTGCCGCTACTGCTGGGGCTGGCGCTCCACGCTGAGCTTCCTGCTAAAGTCTTGGGCAATCTTTGATCTTGGGGTCGCTGCTCCCGCACTTCAAGCATCTACCCGCTACCAACCAACACTCGGAACCACCATGTGTCTTCCCTCAATGGGGACACTCTTTCTTCACACCAGGGAAACGTACAGAAGGTACCTGAGAGCTGCTGACTGTCACGGATTGCTGCGGTGTCTGGTACACTGTTTTCTTCTTGTCTTGCCGCTGGAATGTCGCTGCTGGCCTCTTCTGCGAAGCCTTCTTTTCCTCCAGATATTGCTCCATCTCTCCCTCCTGCCTGCAGGCAGCGCTGAGGGCCTCGTCCAACGTGCGGTGGTCAAACGCCATGAGTCTCGTCCGCAGTGATGGCTTGAGTCCCATCACGAATTTCTTCATCTTCCTGCGCTCATCCTCTACGATATGTGGTGCATACTTAGAATGTTCAGAAAACCTTGCCTCGTATTCCAGCACAGTCATGGAGCCTTGCGTCAGGAAGAGAAATTCCTGCTCCATCTAGTCCTGGATATGCTCTGGGACGAACTTGGCTCGAAAGAGCCTCACGAATGCGTCCCACGCCACGTGTAAGGCCCTTGATTTTCACCTTGTTTGTTAAGTATATGTATGTGAGTATAAGTGTATACTATTGTCGTATGATTATTGAGTATAAGTATTTATTGATATAAATTGTATGAATTAGTATTATTGAAATGTACATAGTATATTCAAGTACATATATGTATGTATATATATATATATATATATATATATATATATATATATATATATATATTTAAGTGTGTAGTATTATAAATTCTGCATAATTAAAGTGAGTTTTGTCGGCCAGTCGGCGTCCACATCGGCTGACGCTAACCAGGGGTAGGCGGCAATATCGATGGACGCCCATTTTTGGATAGGCGACCATGGATATGGACGCCAATATCCCAGATCTGTTACGTTTTCAGATCCGGAAACGCCTCCGGAAATTGAGCCTCTTGTTTAGAAAATCTTTCCCAACGGCTCTGAGGCTTGCCCCTTTAACCTATCCGACCCCCAACCCTTTATAATATCCAAATTTCGGCCAGATCCTTCCCTTTGGCTCTTGGGTCAAAAACCTATCTTCTCTAAGCAAAACCCTAACTTGAACCTGAAAGATCCGGCTTCGGGAGGCTTCTTCTGGCGATCTACATCAATTGGTGTCGACCTTCAACATCCGGGAACGACTCCCCACGCCGGTGTGCTGTGAAGATCAACAGAAGATCCGAAGAAGGAGGGATTTGGAGACTCTTTGGCACAGGCCGAGGAGGGCTTCTCCGGCTTAAATCGTCGTTGGTAGATTTTACAGAAGGCAAGTACCCCATTCACATCAACCCTACATGTGTCTAGTATGTCCCAGGAATTTCTCAGATTTTTCTCGTGTTCTGGAACCCCCCTTTCAAGTGATTTGTTGGCTTTCAGTCTGTTTTGTGCAGACAGGATATTAACAGCAAGATCCCTTGCCACCAATATCATGTGTTGGCGGCATCATATAATGTCGTTAACTTGTAGACGGCTACCCCATGCCGTCTAGTTCTTCAGACTGCAACAGTGTGTAGGTCTGTCCCTATATAAATTAATTTTCGAGTTTTTCCGCATGAGGATATACAGTAAAATTTCATATAATATGTAAATATATATGTTTGGTTGTACTGTGAGTTATTGTGCATTTTTGAAAATTTCACTAATTATTAAATTCTTGGAATGTGCTACTAACAAAATTTTAATCTTGGAAAATGTCATTTATGAAATATGTGTAGAATTTAATTGCCATGAATTTTCTGTACATTGTTCATAAGATCTGATGCATGATATAAAAATTTGAGCAATTTATAATATCTGTATAGTTTATTTAATTTTCTGAATCAAAAATAGTTAATATGTCTACTCAATGTAGAAAAGTTAAGAATTCATGCGAAACTAGTTAAATTCCTAAAATTTGTGATAAAATTTGTACTGTCAGTATTCATGTATGAAATAAATTGAGAATCCGAATAAGGAAAATTTGTGTCAGTTTGGCTATTTTTACAGTTGATAACATCACTGTTAGAATTTTCAGAAAATATGTGTAACTCAGAAAAATGTAAATTTTGGTATGCATGATGGTTAAACTGTGATGAATTTCTGGTTAAATTTCTGTACTGAACAGATGACAGTAGCTATATAAACTTGTTTTATGTTAGATATTAAATATTAATACATGCTAATATGATTAATGTTTAATTCTGCAAAAATTTCAGCATGATTAGAATTGTTGTAAAAATTTGATTAATACTGAAAACAGTAGTACCATGCTAGGTAATACTGAAGAATGTAAATGTGTGAACATGAGATGAATGCGTAAATATTTTATATTTAAAAATGTGTTGAAATTGAGAAATGTATTAATGTGCCAATGGGTGACACTGCTACCTTAGAGGGCTGTGGAACTGTACTGTGGTAAAGTCCCCACGGGAAAGTTCAAAGTGTGTGATGTCCCATGGGCATTGGGATTAAATCCTGGAGGCGAACAAGTATCGCTGGTTAGGGTGGAGAGTGCTTCTCCCGGTTCTGCGCAGTAACTAAGATTAATCACTGGAATGCCTAGGTGATTGATATGTGATGTGATCAGTGTGTGTCCTTCTAAAGTGGTTTGGGCTATGTGTCACGGCATTAAGTGAAAGTGAAAATGTGTTTAAGTGAAAGAAAATGTGTAAATTGTGAAACTGTGTAAGTGAATATGTGTTCATGAAATTCTTATGTAAGCATGCAAAAATGATAAGTTTCTTGTGAATGCGACATGATAGTAGTAAAACAGCGAGCTTCTCACTAATATAAATGTGTTAACCATGTGTAATATTGTCTTAGAATTCATGTTAAATTAGTTGTTATGAAATGTGTAAATATTGTGTAAAATGTTCAACATGTGGCTTATGAATGATTGAATGAAATCAGTTTAGCATAGTGAAAAGTGTAGAAAGCATGTGATAGGATTAGTTTATTGTGTATAAAACCAAATTCCATGTGAAGGATGTGTAGAAATCATGAATAGGCTTCTTTTATTGAGAAATTGTCACTTCCATGCATTATGTGTAAATGATGTAGCATAAGGTTATGGATATTACTTGATACATGTATGTTTAGTGTGCTGGTGTTACTTGTTGAGTTCTTTTGAACTCATTCTTGCTTCGGCGTACAGGTGCAGACGTTTCTACTTCTTCCGATGAGATCGTTAGGAGCGACTCGGAGCGAGAGTAGGAGATATTGTTGTGGATTTAGCATTGTAATTTTCATTACTCCATAGTATGTAATAAAGACTCTGCGTAGTCTCATGTGGACAATGTATTTATTTTATTTCAGTTATGAATAATTAGCTCTCTTTCCTTCTATACGGACTGTGAATAGAATGTGGATGATGGAATAGAATTTCTTTTCAGTTCTTTAAATTCCGCTGTCATGAGATATATTATATTTGTGTATGTTTCAGCCTTTGTACTAGTGTTGGGTAAATGTCCCACTGTAGTGATACCTTTTATATCGATGTGGGTTGGTGGAACCGTACCGATATGAGAGGGTCGTTACAGAGATTGGTATCAGAGCATCAGGCTGAAATTGTACATAAATATGCATATACCATCATCTTCATTGTATACTAAGTCAGTGTAGATTGTCCACATAGATAAGTGATTAGTTAGATTTTAGATAGTTCTAAATGGTGATTAATCCGTTCTTCAGGTTATGGCTTCGCGTGGTAGGCGTGGTGTTCCTGCTCGTGATGGCGAGCAGAGGAGAGATGAGCCTCGGCGTGAGGATCAGGGTGAGTAGCAGGCCCCTGCACCCCAGGGTCCTGTACTTCCTCCACCGCCACCAGTAGACTATGGAGTGTTCATGCAGGGTTTAGTGCAGGCCATGCAAACGCAGGCCCACACTCAGGCTGCACTCCAGGCCCAGTTGGAGGCTCAGGTTAGAATAATAAGATAAAGTAGTCTGTATTTTAAATGCATGATTGTTATGTTATATGTGTTAATTTTGTTGCTTGTTGTAGCAGGCTCAGGTACCAGTTCCCCAGGCTGACCATGGTGGACCCTCCATCATGGAAAGGTTCAAGAGGATGTCGCCACCTTCTTTTAAGGGGGAGAGCGATCCATTATTAGCTGAGAACTGGATGAGGGAGATTGAGAAGATCTTCCGGGCCATTAGGTGCGCTGAGGATGACAAGGTTACTCTAGCCACCTATATGCTACAGGTATGTGTAATCTACTCTAGTGATTATCACTTTAAGTATAAATTATGTTGGTTAGTTCTCATGGATGGTTTTGGCAGGAGCGAGCCGATGTATGGTGGTCCTCGTTGTTACGTACTCGGTTCGAGGATGGTGCCGTGAAGTCGGATGGGATGAGTTCGTGAGGCTTTTCCGAGCCAAGTTTGTTCCGGAGCACATCCAGGACAAGATGGAGCAGGAGTTCCTCTCGTTGACTCAGGGCTCCATGACCGTGCTGGAGTACGAGGCCAGGTTTGTCGAGCTATCAAAGTACGCCCCTCATATTGTAGCTGATGAGCGCAGGAAGGCGAAGAAATTCGTGATGGGTCTGAAACCATCACTAAGGACGAGGTTGGTGGCTTTCGACCATCGTACTCTCGAGCAGGCGCTCAGCGTGGCATGTCGTCAGGAAGGGGAGATGGAGCAGTATCTGGAGGAGAAGAAGGCTTCTCAAAAGAGGCCAGCAGCTCCTTTCCAGAGGCAGGAGAGGAAGAAGGCGACTTTCCAGTCACCGCAGCGTCTTGTGGCATTAGGCAGTGGTCAGGTATCCTCTCAACGTTCCCCTAGTGGTAAGAAGGAGTGTCCTCATTGCGGGAGGGCACATGGCGGTTTGGAGTGTTGGCTGGTAGCAGGAAAGTGCTTAAAGTGCGGGAGCAGTGATCATAAGATTAAGGATTGTCCGAGGCTTCAGCAGGGAGCCCAGCGGGGGCCAGCCCCAGTAGTAGCAGCAGCAGCGCCAGCGACAGGACGACCAGGGAGACCTCGAGCCCCAGCTCGAGTGTTTGCGTTAGCTCGTGAGGATGCCGAGCAGGCAGATCATGTCACCGAAGGTACAGTTTTGTTCTTAGGTGTGCATGCTCGGGTTTTGTTCGATACGGGTGCTACTCACTCGTTCATTTCCGAGCGTTTTGCTAGGCAGTTAGCTTTAGAGTCTGGGTTAGAGTCTGAGGATTTAGAAGTCCCTTTGTCTGTGCATACACCTGCGGGTACGGTATCGACTAGGAAGTGTATTCCGTCTTTACCGGTGTGCATTGAGGATAGAGTCCTAGAAGGGTGTTTCTTCTTGCTTAAGATGAAAGACTATGATGCTATTCTTGGTCTGGATTGGCTAGAGGAGCACTATGCATTGGTAGATTGCCGTGGGAAGAAGATTGTTTTCCGCATTCCTGGTGAGGATGAATTTTCTCATCCTTTGCCGAGGAACTTAGCAGGAAAGTTTGTCATCTCGGCCATGAGGGCAATGAGAATGGTGAACAAGGGTTGTGACGCTTTTCTTGCCAGTGTGGTTTTAATACCCAAGGCTGATGAGTCACTTACTCTTGCCGAGATAGATGTAGTGCAGGATTTTCCAGATGTCTTTCCTGATGATTTATCTGGATTGCCACCAGCTAGAGAGATAGAGTTCACTCTAGAGTTGCTTCCAGGCATCTCTCCTATCTCGAAGGCACCTTATCGGATGGCACCTGCGGAATTAGCTGAGTTAAGGAAGCAGTTGCAGGATTTGTTAGATAAGGGATTTATTCGCCCTAGCGTTTCCCCTTGGGGCGCACCTGTCTTATTCGTGAAGAAGAAGGATGGGTCACTTCGGTTATGCATTGATTATAGAAAGCTAAACCAGGTGACGGTAAAGAACAGGTATCCCTTACCTCGAATTGATGATTTGTTTGACCAGCTACAGAATGCATCGGTCTTTTCTAAGATTGATTTGCGTTCTGGCTATCATCAGTTGAGGATTAGGAGTGAGGATGTGTCCAAGACGGCATTTAGAACCCGTTATGGACATTATGAGTTTTTGGTCCTTCCGTTTGGTCTAACCAACGCCCCTGCAGCGTTCATGGATCTCATGAACAGGGTGTTTAGACCCTATCTAGATAGTTTTGTTGTAGTCTTCATCGATGACGTGCTGGTCTACTCTCCAGATGAGGCCACACATCGTCAGCATTTGAGGATAGTGTTAGAGGTTCTCCGTGAGCACAAGCTGTATGCAAAATTCAGCAAGTGCGATTTTTGGATGCGCGAGGTTCATTTCCTTGGGCATGTTATCTCTGGTGCTGGTGTAGCAGTGGACCCAGCGAAAGTCCAAGCTGTTATGGATTGGGAGAGTCCCAAGACTCCTTCGGAGATTCGGAGTTTTCTTGGTCTGGCGGGTTACTATCGGCGTTTTATTGAGGGATTTTCATCCATCGCCGCTCCATTGACTCAGCTGACCAGGAAGGGAGTGAAGTTTGTCTGGTCCGAGGAGTGTGAGAGTAGTTTTCAATTATTGAAGACTAAACTCACATCGGCCCCTGTGTTAGTTCTACCGAGCGGTGTAGAGGATTTTGCTATCTACACGGATGCATCTCGGATTGGTCTTGGCTGTGTGTTGATGCAGCAAGGAAGGGTAGTAGCATATGCTTCGAGACATTGAAGGAGCATGAGCGAAACTATCCAACTCATGATCTTGAGCTTGCGGCAGTGGTTCATGCACTGAAGATCTGGAGGCACTATCTTTATGGTGTCAGATTTGAGGTGTTCACTGATCACAAGAGCCTAAAGTATCTTTTCTCTCAAAAAGAATTAAACCTTAGGCAGAGAAGATGGATTGAGTTCCTGAAGGACTATGACTTCGATCTCCAGTATCATCCTGGAAAGGCGAATGTCGTAGCAGATGCCCTTAGTAGAAAGAGGTCATCTCTCCAGCAGGACTGGAAGATGTTGGAGGATGCAGCGTGTACGATGACCGAGTTGGAGCCATCATTATGCCGAGCTTTTGTGGCTCAGCTGTCCATTAGGTCATCGGTGTTGGATGAGGTGATCGAGCATCAGAAAGCCGACCCTAGACTCCAAGAGTTAGTGGGCAAAGCGGGTATTGCTCGTGATGAGGATGGTGTGATTAGATTCCATCATCGTGTCTGTGTTCCAGACATTGTAGATATTCGTGAGCATGTTTTAGCAGAAGCTCATAGATCTAGGTTCTCTATTCATCCGGGTAACACTAAGATGTACCAGGATTTAAAGAGATCGTTTTGGTGGTCTGGCATGAAGAAGGATGTAGCCGAGTTTGTGTCTAGATGTCTAGTATGCCAGCAAGTGAAGGCCGAGCGCAGCGACCATCTGGTCTTATGCAGAAGATGGAGATCCCAGTTTGGAAGTGGGAAGCTGTCACTATGGATTTTGTTACGGGTTTGCCTCGATCTAGACGAGGTAATGACTCGATTTGGGTAGTGGTAGATCGATTCTCGAAGACTGCGCATTTCTTGCCTATGAAGAAGAAGCAGTCAGTAGAGAGTTTAGCTAGACTGTATGTTAGTAGTATTATTAGATTGCATGGAGTACCGAAGTCTATTATTTCGGATCGAGATCCGAGATTTACTTCGAGGCTATGGAAGGGTCTTCAGGATGCGTTAGGTTCGGAGCTGAAGCTCAGTTCGGCATTTCATCCCCAGACAGATGGACAGTCCGAGAGGACTATCCAGACGCTTGAGGATATGTTGAGGGCTTGTGTGCTGGATTGGAAGGATGATTGGGAGCGCCATTTACCTCTAGTGGAGTTTGCATATAACAACAGTTTTCATGCGAGCATTGGCATGGCTCCATTTGAGGCTTTATATGGTAGGCCTTGCAGATCTCCTTTATGTTGGGAGGAGACCGGTGATAGGCAGTTGATCGGTCCAGAGTTAGTTCAGGAGACTTTGGATAAGGTCCAGCTCATTAGGAAGAGACTTGTTGCGGCACAGGATATGCAGAAGAGTTATGCCGACAACAGGAGGAAGGATCTAGAGTTCGAGGTAGGTGAGCATGTCTTTTTAAAGATTTCGCCTACGCGAGGTGTAGTTAGATTTGGCAGGCATAGTAAGTTGAGCCCTAGGTTCATTGGCCCGTATGAGATTCTCCGACGATTGGGCAACGTGACATATGAGCTAGCTTTACCTCCAGCTTTGGCTAGCGTTCATCCTGTTTTCCACGTATCTATGCTCAGGAAGTATGTCAGAGATCTGTCTCATGTTATTAGCCATGAGCCAGTGGAGATCCAGCCAGATCTTTCTTATGTAGAGTAACCAGTAGCTATTCTTGATCGGAAGGTTCAACATCTCCGAAACAAGAGCATTGCGTCAATAAAGGTCTTATGGCGTAACTTCTCGCGAGAGGAGGCTACTTGGGAGCTTGAGGATGCAATGAAAAAGAAATATCCTCAGTTGTTTGAGTAGTGTCAGTCTAACTTCGAGGACGAAGTTTCTTTAAGGGGGAGAGGGTGTAAGGCCCTTGATTTTCACCTTGTTTGTTAAGTATATGTATGTGAGTATAAGTGTATACTATTGATGTATGATTATTGAGTATAAGTATTTATTGATATAAATTGTATGAATTAGTATTATTGAAATGTACATAGTATATTCAAGTACATATATGTATATATATATATATATATATTTAAGTGTGTAGTATTATAAATTCTGCATAATTAAAGTGAGTTTTGTCGGCCAGTCGGCGTCCACATCGGCTGACGTTGACCAGGGGTAGGCGGCAATATCGATGGACGCCCATTTTGGATAGGCGACCATGGATATGGACGCCAATATCCCAGATCTGTTACGTTTTCAGATCCGGAAACGCCTCCGGAAATTGAGCCTCTTGTTTAGAAATCTTTCCCAACGGCTCTGAGACTTGCCCCTTTAACCTATCCGACCCCCAACCCTTTATAATATCCAAATTTCGGCCAGATCCATCCCTTTGGCTCTTGGGTCAAAAACCTATCTTCTCTAAGCAAAACCCTAACTTGAACCTGAAAGATCCGGCTTCGGGAGGCTTCGTCTGGCGATCTACATCAACTGGTGTCGACCTTCAACATCCGGGAACGACTCCCCACGCTGGTGTGCTGTAAAGATCAACAGAAGATCCGAAGAAGGAGGGATTTGGAGACTCTTTGGCACAGGCCGAGGAGGGCTTCTCCGGCTTAAATCGTCGTTGGTAGATTTTACAGAAGGCAAGTACCCCATTCACATAAACCCTACATGTGTCTAGTATGTCCCAGGAATTTCTCAGATTTTTCTCGTGTCCTGGAACCCCCCTTTCAAGTGATTTGTTGGCTTTCAGTCTGTTTTGTGCAGACAGGATATTAACAGCAAGATCCCTTGCCACCAATATCATGTGTTGGCGGCATCATATAATGTCGTTAACTTGTAGACGGCTACCCCATGCCGTCTAGTTCTTCAGACTGCAACAGTGTGCAGGTCTGTCCCTATATAAATTAATTTTCGAGTTTTTCCGCATGAGGATATACAGTAAAATTTCATATAATATGTAAATATATATGTTTGGTTGTACTGTGAGTTATTGTGCATTTTTGAAATTTTCACTAATTATTAAATTCTTGGAATGTACTACTAACAAAATTTTAATCTTGGAAAATGTCGTTTATGAAATATGTGTAGAATTTAATTGCCATAAATTTTTTGTACATTGTTCATAAGATCTGATGCATGATATAAAAATTTGAGCAATTTATAATATCTGTATAGTTTATTTAATTTTCTGAATCGAAAAATAGTTAATATGTCTACTCAATGTAGAAAAGTTAAGAATTCATGCGAAACTAGTTAAATTCCTAAAATTTGTGATAAAATTTGTACTGTCAGTATTCATGTATGAAATAAATTGAGAATCCGAATAAGGAAAATTTGTGTCAGTTTGGCTATTTTTACAGTTGATAACATCACTGTTAGAATTTTCAAAAATATGTGTAACTCAGAAAAATGTAAATTTTGGTATGCATGATGGTTAAACTGTGATGAATTTCTGGTTAAATTTCTGTACTGAACAGATGACAGTAGCTATATAAACTTGTTTTATGTTAGATATTAAATATTAATACATGCTAATATGATTAATGTTTAATTCTGCAAAAATTTCAGCATGATTAGAATTGTTGTAAAAATTTGATTAATACTGAAAACAGTAGTACCATGCTAGGTAATACTGAAGAATGTAAATGTGTGAACATGAGATGAATGCGTAAATATTTTATATTTAAAAATGTGTTGAAATTGAGAAATGTATTAATGTGCCAATGGGTGACACTGCTACCTTAGAGGGCTGTGGAACTGTACTGTGGTAAAGTCCCCACGGGAAAGTTCAAAGTGTGTGATGTCCCATGGGCATTGGGATTAAATCCTGGAGGCGAACAAGTATCGCTGGTTAGGGTGGAGAGTGCTTCTCCCGGTTCTGCGCAGTAACTAAGATTAATCACTGGAATGCCTAGGTGATTGATATGTGATGTGATCAGTGTGTGTCCTTCTAAAGTGGTTTGGGCTATGTGTCACGGCATTAAGTGAAAGTGAAAATGTGTTTAAGTGAAAGAAAATGTGTAAATTGTGAAACTGTGTAAGTAAATATGTGTTCATGAAATTCTTATGTAAGCATGCAAAAATGATAAGTTCCTTGTGAATGTGACATGATAGTAGTAAAACAGCGAGCTTCTCACTAATGTAAATGTGTTAACCATGTGTAATATTGTCTTAGAATTCATGTTAAATTAGTTGTTATGAAATGTGTAAATATTGAGTAAAATGTTCAATATGTGGCTTATGAATGATTGAATGAAATCAGTTTAGCATAGTGAAAAGTATAGAAAGCATGTGATAGGATTAGTTTATTGTGTATAAAACCAAATTGCATGTGAAGGATGTGTAGAAATAATGAATAGGCTTCTTTTATTGAGAAATTGTCACTTCCATGCATTATGTGTAAATGATGTAGCATAAGGTTATGGATATTACTTGATGCATGTATGTTTAGTGTGCTGGTGTTACTTGTTGAGTTCTTTTGAACTCATTCTTGCTTCGGCGTACAGGCGCATATGTTTCTACTTCTTCCGAGGAGATCGTTAGGAGCGACTCGGAGCGAGAGTAGGAGATATTGTTGTGGATTTAGCATTGTAATTTTTATTACTCCATAGTATGTAATAAAGACTCTGCGTAGTCTCATGTGGACAATGTATTTATTTTATTTCAGTTATGAATAATTAGCTCTCTTTCCTTCTATACGGACTGTGAATAGAATGTGGATGATGGAATAGAATTTCTTTTCAGTTCTTTAAATTCCGCTGTCATGAGATATATTATATTTGTGTATGTTTCAGCCTTTTGTACTAGTGTTGGGTAAATGTCCCACTGTAGTGATACCTTTTATATCGATGTGGGTTGGTGGAACCGTACCGATATGAGAGGGTCGTTACAGAGATTGGTATCAGAGCATCAGGCTGAAATTGTACATAAATATGCATATACCATCATCTTCATTGTATACTAAGTCAGTGTAGAGTGTCCACATAGATAAGTAATTAGTTAGAATTTAGATAGTTCTAAATGGTGATTAATCCGTTCTTCAGGTTATGGCTTCGCGTGGTAGGCGTGGTGTTCTTGCTCGTGATGGCGATCAGAGGAGAGATGAGCCTCGGCGTGAGGATCAGGGTGAGCAGCAGGCCCCTGCGCCCCAGGGTCCTATACTTCCTCCACCGCCACCAGTAGACTATGGAGTTTTCATGCATGTAGGTGGCTAATGTCACCTTATCCTCATCAGGGCACCTGATGGCTCGGAAGATTTTCTCTGTCTCCCTTAACCAACTTTCTGCCATTAATGGATTACTCTCCCCCTTAAAAGAGGGTGGGGTCATCCTCTTGAATCGCTCCATGGTAGAAGGTCCACCATGGTCCTGAGCTGGTCCTTGAGCCTGCCACATCACACATCAAGCAATATACAATCAACATAATATCACATAAGCAATTTAAAACAGACTATTAATCATTTCATTAGTCTAACCTGAGCCTCCAACTGTGCCTGGAGTGCTGCCTGGGTATGATCCTGCGTCTGCATGGCTTGCACCAGACCTTGCATGAATACTCCGTAATCCACAGGCGGCGGTGGGGGAAGTACAGGACCTAGTGGTGCCGGGGCCTGTTGCTCCGCCTGCTCATCACGTCTCGGCTCGTCCTCATGGGCCGGCACTCCTCCACGCCTACCTCTCGAAGCCATGGCTGCAATAAAATTTCAGCCACCATTAGAGCTAGGTTACTAAGTTTTCTAACCATTTTCTTATCTATCTTTCACTTCCTATTAGTGTTTTCTACACATGTGGACATTCTTGGCATGCAATGGGGATGATGACTTAGATATATTCATGTGCAATCTCAACCGGTTGCTCTGATACCAATCTCTGTGACGGCCCTCATTATACCAGTACGGTTATACCAACCCAAGTCGGTATAGCAAGCGTCATCACAGTGGGACATTTACCCAACGATACATTCACCTGAGATACACGTGAATATAGAACAGAGTAGAGGAAGTAAAAGAACTACCGTCTTCATTCATTCATCATCCACATTTAGCATACATGAAATTGCAATAACATTAAAGAACTTAGAAGTTCACATGATTTAAATTGCTGAAAATTAAATACATAGATGTCCACACTTATACAATTTTCTCATGATAGTTCTAGTACAATGTCACTTTTACATACTATGAAAATCTCATAATGTCACAAGAATTTCAGCAACGCTCTAATCTCCGCGCTCGGAGTCCGTCTCCACCGTCTCCTCCAACGGTGCCACGTCACCAACTACACCTGTACGCCGAAGCAAGTAGTGAGTCTAAAAGACTCAGCAAGTAACACTACTCATACCATACACGTACATGTCACAGTGGGCTCTACACACACAATTGCAAAAGACTCAACATGTAGCATACTTAAACCTTGAAATGAACAATCTATCATGATAGTTCTATCAGTAAACACATGATACATGCTTTCAGATTTCCTTAACGAAATGAATTTCCTAACACATGCTCTCTAATCATTCCTACTCATGAAATTCTACTTTGCATTTTAACCAAAACATGAAAGCCATTAACATTAATTCCGCGCGTACATGAGAGGGAACACAACTAGCATGGAATCTACATGTTCTTATACATATACATAACCATTTTCACATGCTTAATCTTGCTGGTTTTCACATGCTTTAGTAACCATAACCTACACATGAGAGCTACAATGTTATTTAAGACACAACATGTGAACAAGCGAACATGGAATTGTGTACACATACTCATTTATTTGTCCCTAGCATGGGTTCTAGACACTTGTACATGTAAACATGATCATAACATAAGGAAGCTACTGATTTAGCATGGTTTCAGATTTGTCACAACATGGATTTACAATATCATATCTTCACATTTTTGGTTTCACATTTTCTTTACACAAATTTCCAATTCACTTAAATTGCGCTTTACACATACACATTACACATTGTTCACTTACACATTAACACATGAACACATACACATTTACACTTTCACATTTAGTGCCGTGACACATAGTCCAAACCACCAAAGAAGGACACTAACACATCACATCACATAGACGCCATCTAGGCAATACAATGGCGACTCTTGGACTGCGCAGACCGGGAGAACAAGTCTCCACCCTAACCAGTCGTACTTGTCCACCTCCAGGATTTCCCCCTAATGCCCTTAGGGTCACTTACACATTGAACCTTCTCAGGGGGACTTTTCCCTAATACGGTTCCACTGCCCTCTGTGGAAGCAATGTCACACTTGGTACAATTTACACATTACACATTTTTACCGATTTTACACATGGGTTTACACATGTCACTCTCATTCTATTCACTTTCTCTCTCTCATTCACATTTCTTTGTTTTCCTAACATGGCACTACAATTACAGAAATGTAGCATTCAGAAAATTTCACGAATCAAGTTGACATATACAAAATCGAATTATTTTACAAGGCATGCATTAGTTTCACATTTTTCATGGAAAATTCAGATTGTATCATCTATTGGTCCAAATGACCTGAAATTTTAACCACAAGCTATTTTCGGTTTTAGGATCCCACATGCAAAATTTCAAATTTTTTTTCTGAGCTAAAACAAAATTACAGAAAATCTAACATTACTTTCACATGCTATCCGCAATTCGATTTAACATGGAGTTACACACAAGCACAGCTTTAACCACTCACTGTCTGAACCCTAACAGGCATGGAACTACAGAATTCATTCCCAAATTATTAGACAATCCATTAATTTATGGAAGATTTATCATGACCTAGCATGATCTCTATTTTTCCTAAACAAATCTTACCATAATTCACACAAGCATGGGAATAAGCTCAGAAATTTAGAACAGGGACTGAACCTCACATGCAAAATCCTCACAAATTAGGGAATTTAGACTTGTCCTAAATCATGCAATCATGGTTTAACAAAATCAAAGCTCATCACACATGTATTTTCATGAAATAATTAAGCCCTATCATTCATGATAACCCATCCACACACCACATTCATCACATCAACAATATACATAACATATGAATGATTTACAGTATATCCTCATCATGAAACATATCGAAAATAGTTGTATAGAAGGGCAGAACAGGTCACTGTTCTGTCCAGATGAACTTGGCGGCGGTCTCTGGCCGCTAATTCAGTGTCAACGGCATAGTCGATGGACGCCAAGCATGATCTCAGCATCAAGGGACATTGCCGTTAATGTCGGGTCTGCGCAGAACATACACCTGAGCTCCAAAGATGGGGTGAATGTGAGGGTCTAGGACAAGAGGGAAAATTCATAAAAATTGTAAAACCATCCTAGACACATACGGGGACGTTATGAATGAGGTACTTGCCTTTAGAAAAATGCACCAATGGATCTAGGGCTCGGTGAAGCTCTCCTTGGGCTGTCCCAAGAAGCTCTTAGAAATGCTTGACTCCGGGTTCTTGAGCGAGCTCCAGTGCCTTCCGAGGTCGGGGAGGCCTTCCTCGTCGATCCAGCAACCTCCTTGAAGCAGCAAATCCCTAGAACAATCTTCAGGTTGAGGGATTTTGGGTTCCAAAGTGGGGGTTTTCCTCAGTTCAGAAACTAGGGTTTCTTCTCTTCTTTCTCTCTTGCAAAAGGGTGAAGAGAGGGGTTGGGGAAGCAGATTCGGGTTTAGACATATGGGAGAGGCTTCTCTCCCACACATGGGGTGACAAGATGTCTCTCAGACCGTTGGGGGACATCTCCCCAATGGGTGAGCTGCCTTGCTTCCGGAATTTCCGGCTCTGCTGCGCATGCAGGCCAGAGATGTTGGCGTCTATATCGTTAGATGCTGGGATTAGTGTTGGCGTCCATGGGTGGACGCTGACACCTCATCGACGTCATGCTATTGACGCCAATATGGCCTTCGGCCAGAAGTCTAAAACATGCAGAAAACTATGCATGCCATGCATATATACATGAAATATGTATATGGTAGTGTATTCATACTATCACCATTCAATACATGCATTATTTACATCTAGTATAAACACATGCACACGAAATTGTACTAATTAATGCGTACGTAAATATGTATATACATACACAAGCACAAATATACACACACAAATACAAATAATGTTACGAAAATTTGAGGGCCTTACACTAAAGTTGGTTCAAAATGAGTTGTAGTTTCCTAATCTTGTGGGTAGGAGTTCTGCCTTGATTGAGACTTCTTTCTACGACTGTTTTCTTCCAATCTAACTGCAATTAGGAGGGTGAGAGGGAGCATATTCATGCTTCCACCTTAGACTTGGGTTTAAACCCACTCTATGGCCCAATTCATTTGATTGTATGCTTAATTAACTCACTTTATGGATGTATATCTGGTTAGTTTGAATTTTAGATATTTTCTTCTCATATTTGACATCCATTGAGCCCAATAAACTGTATTGATCCTAAATATCAATTTTTATTTGATGGATTATCGAGTTATTTATATGTGATAATAGGCTGTAAGCATTATCGGGTTTATTTGTCTTTTGGATTTTGCTAAGTTAAATGTGTATGACTTATCATAATTTATTATTAATCTTTGTAATGTGTTATTTAGTTCTTACATATAAAATTTTGTTTGATTCCTTTGTAATGTTCCACATGTTGATAATAGGTTTTCTATTTATTGACATTTTTAGAAAATCTAGATTACTACAGCTCAGAACAAAGATTGGGCATTTGCACTAAGGTGGCTGCAAAAGCTTGACACTTGATAGCATCAATAGTACCCTACAACATCATTAGCACTTTGATGATGCTGTAATAGTCGGTCGAGTCACCCAGGCCTTCATGCAGCTTCACTGTGGGGATGTGGATCTTCACAAGAAAGGGAGGCTCTAGGATCTCCCAAGTGAAGGGTGTTGACGCTTCATGTAACGCCCTGACAGGGAATATCAGAGCGAAATTACAGTTATTAAATAGTACAGAGCGATAAAATAAATGACAAACCATTGCTCAATTAGAATTATATCAATAACCTCCAACTTCATTGATATTCCATCAACTGACTATTACATCAATCCATCAGAGCCATAACTAGGGCCCAGAGTACTTTATTTAAATCCAAACTATTACATAAAGACTAACTGACTCATAACTAAACTAACTAACTACTAAAACATGGGTTGCTGAATCTGGTCACTCTTGGACATCGTCCTCATACCCATCCTCTTGAGTGTGGTCACCATCCGACTCACCTGAACACATGAATAAAATACGCAGGATGAGCGAATAATACCCAGTAGGACTTAATATCTCATGAGAACAAGCATGCTTCAAATAATTAACATCTTAAATGGCAGGGTAACGAAAGAGCATAGTCATGTAGAGCAAGTAACGATAGCAAGAGAGCAATAGCACTGGTATAGTGAAAATAGCACAACGATAACGATAATAGAATGGCCATGTAACGATAATAGCACTTGTATAGCACTTGAATAGATAGCACTTTGATTGTCAATGATTAATTATTATAGTATTAAATGGCACTGGATGCATGTCGTACACATCCTAATCATGTAACCCTTGCAAGGAAATGGCACTCTTCAGGAGCTCTCCCCAGGACCTGATCGGGCCCTATTACACTGGCATATAGCACTTGTTAGTTCTTTTAGACAATCAATTGTATGGCCAAATAGAGTACCAAGAAGAGATGAGAGTAATAGATGAAATAGATGAGAGTATAGAGTGAACGTGAACAGATGAAAGTAACGAGATAGTAGATGAGACAAGGGTATAATCGTAAAACAACATTAAAACATGATAGTAACAGTTGCACAACACCAGGTCGGGTACCGGCAGTCTGGTAGAAGTAACAACCGCCCACTAGCCATGCTATGAACACAGACTAAATGGTCTGGTGTGATCACAAGGTAAGAAGGAAACACTTCCCTAAGGGTGTAACGGGTTTTAAGGGTACAACCAGCTCATCGGCTAAGGACGTGCGCCAAAGCCAAGAAGACTTACGGAGGTCTTGACAAGGATTCCGTGGTCCAGTCAGGAGTCTTCCCGGTGGAGAGGTGGTCCATGCCAAGAGAAGTGTGTAGAAACGGGTCCGTCGTGCCTCGAGTGCTCGAAGGCCAAGGGAAACGATAACAGAGTATAAAACGCGCAAGTGAAATGAAGTCAAGTGTAATTATTTAAAATAGGGAATTTAGTAATTTATTTCGCTAAATTACCAGATACATTATTGAGTGAATTAATAAGGCCTCATGGCAAACATGAATGTTTAGTGTGTGCAAGTGTAAGAAATCAAGAGGACATGTATGATTGTGCACATAATTTATACATTAATTAATGTCACAAAATATTACCCATTAGAAATTAACAAATTGAATTTATGCATGACAGTGCTTATTTAAAACTAAACAGGGTTGTATTGACAAATTAAGTATGGTATAAGTGCAAATTCAAGGTTCTAGCCACGACTCTGAGGTCGCGACGCACCGGGGTGGCACAATCAGGTTGCGATGCCAGAGACTGGTGTGAACAGAGAATCCAAGTCGCGACGTACAGGGGTGTCATGTTAAGGTCATCGCGACGCACGAATAGGCCGCAACAAGTTGAACCGGCCGTTGGGGTGAACCGGGTCAGATCGCGACACGTCGACCCATCACGATCAGATAACGACAGTTCTCCATATCGCGACCCCCTCCTGAGGTCACGCCGCATCGAGCTGTCACGATCTCAGAGAGTGGCCCCAGCCCAGATAAGGGGTTTGGCCTTTGTTCCAGGTGGGGCTTCTTCGATACTAGTCACTCCAAAAATCCGTATCAAATCACAGTAACCTCAAAAAAATATGAGATCAATTTTAAATGAGACTAGACATAGAGATCTATCACTGAGCTTAATTAGAAAACAGACATATATAAATCATGCTTCGAATAGGTTATTTCTCGATAACCTAATTATGCACAGTCAAGGATCAAGGATTTAATTCGCCAAGAATACATGATGACAATTAGGGAAACTAGGGGCGTTAGAAAGCTAGGATCATGTAGTATTTATGAGAATTATATCAGGACATGGGACCATGTACAAATGAGGATTGAACACAAACATGATGGTTCGGGCTCAACATGTTAACAGAAGTTTGGGCATTTACTTCGCCCTCATGGAAGATCGAATTAGAACGAAATCAGAGGGCTTTCAAAGGGGATCATGAAGGCTACCTTGGGAATTTTTTACATGACTTAAGTTTGAGAGATGGCCTACCTTTTGTTGTAGTAAAGAAAAACCCTAGTTGGTGACGAAGAGAAGATGAAAATCCCGTGTTCCAACTCCTCCTCCTCCTTGCTTCTTCATCCTCCAACCTTCTCCTCAACCTTCAAAGTCCCAACAATGATCTAGGGTTTGGTTGGGGATGAGTTGAGAGAGTTTTGATGGGTTTAAGAGTCCTTAACACCTAAAACTCCTCTCTTCTCCTCCAACTCCAAAAATTCATATTTATCACCTACTTTTCCACCATTTACCCACCTAATGGGTAGGGAAGAGAGCTAAATTCGTGGCCAAAGGGTTAGGGTAAGGGTAGGACTCCTTTATAGGATATATATGCCTTATTTAAGACTTATCTTATCCCTTTTATTATTTAATATTATTTTAAATCCGAATTGTAAGGAATCGATCAGAGCGCAGCGGAAAGCACGATTCCCTCAGGTAGATATCGTTGCCGGCGGTCGGAATCGAACAAAAACAGAGAACCCCCGCATAGGGAGATCCGATCTTTACCTTTACGGGGTTGCGAAACTCCCGAATCCGGGGAGGAGGTAGCACTGGAGGCGCTGGTGCTTCAAGCCGTTCAGGTGTTCGGCCTCTAGACGTATCCAAGAGAGCTCCGGACGCAGACGGGATCTCCTCGATCTCCTCGCGTCTCCCGGATCTCAACTCCACCATATGCCAGAGAGAGGAGAGAGAGAAGGGGGCACCCAGGGAGAGAGAGAGAGGAGGTGGCGGCCAGGGAGAGAGCCTGTAGCTTGGGCCAGGGTTTAACTCTCCACGTATATTTATAGACACTACAGTTTTTCACAAAAACCCAGTTATTGTCTATAACGACCATCCTGCCCAGTCTGCTCGGAAATCTATTGCGTGTGACCCTCTAGGCCCAAGTGCTAGTCCAGTTTTCAGCCCATTAAGTCCAATAACTCTTTATTGACTTACTGTAATTAATTAATATCTCATATTATTAATTACACAATCAATTATCGTCTCACGATAATTGACCGGGCTTCCAATCAAGTTGGGTGCCAAGCAACACCACTTGATCCTGGAAAGCATTGGGGTTCAGCAACCCAATCAAGGAACCTTTTTCTGTCATCAGTTACCACGTGACTATAATCCTTCGCTCGTACAATGCTCCCGACCGCACTTAGGGTATGGTCAACTGTCAAACCCTAATGTGTGTACTCACTTGGTTTAGATGCCACATAACAATATCAAAAAACTCCTTTTCTGATAAGTAGTCTTGCCCTGGCCAGGGACTATCAGGCATCTTTCCCTAGAGCATTCACTCTCTTATTACCGAGAGCGAGCGATCCCATATTGACCACACAATCACCTTCGAAGGTATTCCGCTAGATCCGAACACTTAACTGATTAAGACCCCATGGCTAGAGATCTATAAGTTAAGGTCAAAATCTAGAAGTCCACCGACAAGGTGTCCTTGGTGTCTCAGGTCTAAGGACCAATCACGCCACTGTGACAATGAATCTAGCTGGTTGACAGTTAGGTAACATTACCATCTAGCGATTCATAACGGATCAGTTCAGTGAACTCATTCTCCAATGAGCACCTACAGATTCACCTTAGTGTCTCCACACAAGTGACTATGAGACCAGTCACCCTCATCATATGAGCAGGTGCAACCTGTACTAGTATAATTGGATATCCGATGTCCTTCCCGAATATCCTCCGACTAGGAACAATTAATAATATACGTTTAGAGGACATTAATCTCATTATTATGATCTCATCATAATTAGTATCCATTGCCCATAGTCATGGACTTCATAATGAAACGATAAACGAATTACACATAATGAATATAAAAGCCTTATTATTATTATTAAAGAACAAGATTGTACAGTTATGATTGGCTTGAGGACACCCATAACTAACAATCTCCCACTTGGACTAAAGCCAATCACGTTTATGTCTTAAACCCATAGACTCTAGGTGGCACTCAAACACAATTTGAGTTAGAGGCTTCGTCAGTGGATCTGCAATGTTGTCAACTGAAGGAACTCTTTCCACCAGTACATCTCCTCTATTGATAATCTCCTTGATCAGGTGAAATCGCCTCAGAATGTGCTTCGACTTCTGATGAGACCGCGGCTATTTCGCTTGCGCAATGGCCCCATTGTTGTCACACAGCAATGGGATCGGATCAGAGTCACCCGGCACCACACCAAGGTCGGTGATGAATTTCTTCATCCATACTGCCTCCTTGGCGGCTTCAGCTGCAGCAATGTACTCAGCTTTTGTCATCGAGTCTGCAATGGTTTCTTGCTTGGAACTCTTCCAGCTCACTACACCTCCATTTAAGGTGAACACAAACCCAAAAGTAGACTTTCTATCATCTGGATCTGACTGGAAACTCGAGTCAGTATATGCCTGAAGTTTCAAGTCCCCTCCTCCATAAACCTTAAATATATCCTTAGTCCTTCTCAAGTACTTAAGGATACATATCACTGCCATCCAGTGTGTTTCACCTGGATTTGCCTAATATCTGCTTGTAACACTTAGAGCAAATGCTACATCAGGCCTTGTACATAGCATGGCATACATGATAGACCCTATAGCCGAGGCATAGGGGGCTCTATCCATGACTGCCCTCTCTTCAGGAGTCTTAGGAGACTGCTCCTTAGAGAGATTAATCCCATGTCTCATTGGTATGAGACCTCTCTTGGAATTTTCCATGCCAAACCTTTTGAAAATGGTATCTATATACATGGATTGGGTCAAGCCAAGCATCCTCTTAGATCTATCTCTATAGATACGTATTCCCAATACGTAGGATGCTTCTCCCAAATCCTTCATGGAGAAGTTCTTTGACAACCAAACCTTTACTAATGATAACATCCCTACATCATTCCCAATGAGCAAGATGTCATCAACGTAAAGTATGAGCAAAGTGATAGCACTCCCACTGATTTTCTTATACACACATGGTTCATCTTCATTCTTAATGAAGTCATAAGATTTGATAGCCTCATCAAACCTTATGTTCCAACTACGAGAAGCTTGCTTCAATCCATAGATGGACCTTTGAAGCTTGCATACTTTATCTGGACACTCTTTGGATGTAAAACCCTCAGGCTGTATCATATACACTTCTTCCTCAATGTTTCCATTGAGGAAAGCAGTTTTTACATCCATCTGCCAGATCTCGTAATCAAAGTATGCAGCAATGGCGAGAAGAATTCTGATCGACTTTATCATGGCAACTGGTGAGAAAGTTTCGTCATAGTCAATTCCTTGCCTTTGACGATACCCTTTGCCACCAACCTTGCCTTATAAGTGTTGATCTGTCCATCTGCACCGATCTTTCTCTTAAAGATTCACTTGCACCCAATAGGTACAATACCTTCAGGCAAGTCTACCAAGTTCCAAACTTGGTTGGTGTACATGGACTGCATCTCAGAATTCATGGCATCTCACCATTTCCCTGACTGAGGACTATTAACAGCCTCTTGGTAGGTCTTTGGATCATCATCCTCATTATAAGACATGCCTTCACTGATGTGTCCAACATATCTTTCAGGCTGTCTTGGTACTCTACCAGACCTATGCTGAATGTGTGTATATTCCTGAACAGGTTCCGGAACCGATGTTTCAACTGGTGGACTTTGCACAGTTTGTGGATCTAGAACCTCTTCTAGATCTACCTTACTCCCACTGTCCTCTTGGGTAAGGAACTCCTCTTCCAGGAAGACAACTCTCCTGGCGACAAACACTCTTTGTTCACCAGGATGCTAAAAAGTAGTACCCAAATGCTTCTTTTGGGTATCCAACAAACCTGCACTTATCGATTTTGGATTCCAGTTTATCTGGGTCGTGTCTCTTCACGTGGGCAGGACAGCCCCATATTTTAACATGTTTAAAATCAGGCTTTCTACCCTTCCATATCTCATATGGAGTAGAAGACATAGATGTACTGGGAACCCTGTTCAGTAGATATGCCGCTGACTCTAGCGCATATCCTCATAGGGAAACTGGTAACTATGAACGGCTCATCATGGATCGTACTATGTCCAACAAGGTGCGATTCCTCCTTTCCGATACACCATTCATTTGTGGTGTTTAGGGAGGAGTCCATTGAGAAAGGATACCATTATCCTTTAAGAATTGTGTGAACTCTGTACTCAAGTATTCACCTCCTCAGTCTGACCGTAGGATTTTAATACTCTTTCCAGTTTGCTTCTCAACTTCATTCTTAAATTCTTGGAGTTTCCCAAAGCTTCAGATTTATACTTCATTAAGTAAACAAATCCGAACCTTGAGTAGTCATCCGTGAATGTAATGAAGTATGAGTAGCCACTCTTGGCTTGGGTAGAGATTGGACCACATACATCTGAGTGTATTAGTTCCAATATGTCCTTGGCCCTATCTCCATGTCCACTAAATGTAGATTTGGTCAACTTACCCATTAAACAGGATTCGCAAGTTGCATATGATTCATAATCAAATGGATCCAAGTATCCATTCTTATGCAACTTTTGAAGCCTATTCTCGCTAATGTGACCAAGCCTACAATGCCACAAGTAGGCAGTGTTCACACTATTCTTACTTCTCTTAGGAGAAACATCAACATGGAGATTTGCATAAGAAACATCAAGTAGATACAAACTATTTACCAAATTTGCTAAAGCAACTAGTTTATTTCTCAAATAAACTGAACAACTATTGTTCTCAATGGTAAACTTGTATCCAATTCTGTCTAAACAAGAAACAGAAACAATGTTCTTAATAATGCTAGGCACAAAGTAGCAATCATCTAATGAAAGAAAATCTCCTGAGGGTAACTTGAGCTTCACTGTCCCCACAGTATGTGCAGCAACACTTGCGCCATTTACAAGCCTCAAGTTCACCTCGCCCTTGCTCAGCTTCCTTCTACTTGTCAACATCTGCACATCATTGCAGACATGAGAAGAACATCCAGTGTCTAAAACCCAAGATGTGGATTCTCTAATAGACAAGTGAAGATCTATCATATAGATACCTGAAGCTTCGCCAAGCTTCTGCTTCTCCTGAGCCTTCAATGCAAGGTAGTCCTTGCAATTTCTTTTCCAGTGCCCCTTCTTCTTGCAGTGGAAGCACTCGCCCTTTTCTGCTCTTTTGCTTATGTCCTTCTTTTGTTTTTGCTTGGACTGCTTCTTTGCATTACCTTTCTTAAAGGCTTGCACTTCTCTCCTCTTCTTGTTGGACTTTCCAATCATGACAACAGTGGGCTTTTCCTTCTTAAGGTTGCCCTCAGCAGTCTTCAGCGTGTTCAGCATCTCAGCTAAACTCACCTTCCAAGACATAGGCAATGCGCTCAGACCTGAGGACAATCTTCAGGTTCCTGAGCCAATCCGAGTAGTTCGGGCCTGTCAATTTGTTGGCATCCAGTATGCCACGGAGTGGGTTACCCAACGCCATTTTTTCCAATAAAGGAAATGTAAATACAATTAGAAGATGTTCATAATAATAATTAAATCTAGATTAGGACTTTAATCAAGATTAGCTCCCACTATTTTCCGACAGACTGTATAACCCTCAGATATATAGAATGGGAGACTCCGACGGTCTCCTAGTGGGGATCGGAATCTTACAGACTCATAGCATGATCTTGTGGATAGCACAACAAACCATACTATGTTCTGAAAGTGGTCAACCCTTGACACTTGCAACTCTTGCAATATCCGATCTTATTTCGGCCCCTGAATTTTAATGACCTTGTGGATAGCACAACAAGTCATTAAATCCAGTCTAAGCAGTACCATCATTACATAACGAGCATAGATTTGGATGTAACCCTTGTGGATAGCACAACAAAGCTACACCATTCCTCTACCCTGTTTAAGGCATCACCATGCCATAGTTTTAGTCTGTCATCAGATTTGGCAAGTCTTGTGGATAGCACAACAAACTTGCCCGATCTAATGGCAATCCTAAAACTATAATGATGGAGGGCCACGTAATTCATTCTAAATGATTACGCTACGGCTTAAAGTTTGAACGAGGAGGGATTTTGACATATTTTATCTTGGTCTCTATATCTGCGTGCTATTGATATATAGAATTTGGAATATCATATATTTAATTATATATATCATAGCACATTCCACAAATATCATATATATGAAGAAAAACGATGGATGATCATGGACTTTAACCTAGAGTGGCATTACCAGAGCCAGTTAGTAATCCACAAACATGGCAAACATATGGCAGCCCCGCATCGAATGCTCTTTCTTGATGTAACTCTATCTCCATGAGGGCCTTGCATGGTACTCTCCTCCATCTCTGCCAATCCGCTTCTTAAAATTACAAGTAACATTAAATTGGGCTCGCAGGCCCATAAATATACATCAGATAATAATAAGAAACCTTGAACAAGTCAAGGGGAGTACATAACAGGAGGGAGATAGAATGTACAACCCGGATTTAAAAGAGGAAGAGAGGGAGGCACGCAGTCCTCATAAATTACATCACATGCCATAATACATAAACATCATCACATGATATCTAAGTCCATGATCATCCATCCACACACATCAACACATCACATGCATCAACAAGCAATTATCACATAATTACTTCTGAAATAACTTTTATTTCAAAAATATAATAATTATATTTTGAAAACCATTTAACTAAACAGTTTAGCTAACATGGATAGCATCTAATCAACATTAGATAAACGTCATTCACCGTTACTGCATGAATCTGCCAAAATTTACGGTTAATTAATTTAATGAGAATCACATTCTCAAACTAATTAATATGCATTAATTAGATAAAAGGAAATGACTAATACAACTTTAGAATTTCCTTAAACTAATTAAACATTGGGTCAAACATCTGAAAATTAATTTACAGAGAGCTAAGCACTTTTAAAAACTCTCAAAATAATTTTTAGAATTTTCTGGAATTTTTAAAATATTTTTCTGGTTTTAAAACTATTTAAAAAACCATTTAAAACATTTTAAAAAGAAAAAAAAAGGGGGGCCCGGACCGGATCCGGGCGGGCCGGATTCGGTGGCCGGTTTGCCCAGGGCGGACTGGCGCGGGCACCCGTGCGGGTGCCCTGGGCCCCGCCCGCGTCCGAGTAATTCGACCCGGATGCGGCGGGCTCGCGGGGCGACCGAGAGGGTCGCCCCTCCCGCCCGACAGGGGGCTGCAGCCATGGCGAAACCCTGGTCGCCGCGCCGCACCGGTGCTGCGCTAGTGGGGCACGACCCCACCGCCCTCCGCGCCGCGTCCGGCGGCCGCGGACGGCGTCGGCGGTGCCGGAGACCGTCTCCTCTCGCCCCCAAATGCCCAAAAACCACGGAAAAACCCAAAAAATGCAGAAAACGCCCCTTTCTTGGACTGTCCAAGAAGCATGGTGGCGGCATCTTGCAGGGGGTCGTGTGGTCTCTACAGAGGGCCAAACGACGCCACGAAGGGTTCTTCGCGAAGCCCTTGGTACCAGAAACAACTTCCATGTACCAAATGGGAAGTGCACATCCCATGTGCGGCCCAAGAACGAGGTAAAATTTAGGGATTCATGCAGAACGCGAATCGACGGAAACACATAAAATGACATTCATATGACGCCGATTCCGACCGAACCAGCAACCTGGCTCTGATACCACTGTAAGGAATCAATCAGAGCGCAGCGGAAAGCGCGATTTCCTCAGGTAGATATCGTTGCCGGCGGTCGGAATCAAACAAAAACAGAGAACCCCCACATAGGGAGATCCGATCTTTACCTTTACGGGGTTGCGAAACTCCCGAATCTGGAGAGGAGGTAGCACTGGAGGCACTGGTGCTTCAAGCCGTTCAGGTGTCCGGCCTCTAGACGTATCCACGCGAGCTCCGGACGCAGACAGGATCTCCTCGAAATCCTCGCGTCTCCCGGATCTCAACTCCACCATGTGCTAGAGAGAGGAGAGAGAGAAGGGGGCACCCAGGGAGAGAGGGAGAGGAGGTGGCGGCCAGGGAGAGAGCTTGTAGCTTGGGTCAGGGTTTAACTCTCCACGTATATTTATAGACACTACAGTTTTTCACAAAAACCCAGTTATTGTCTATAACGATCATCCTGCCCAGTCTGCTGGGAAATCTATTGCGTGTGACCCTCTAGGCCCAAGTGCTAGTCCAGTTTTCAGCTCATTAAGTCCAATAACTCTTTATTGATTTACTGTAATTAATTAATATCTCATATTATTAATTACACAATCAATTATCGTATCACGATAATTGACCGGGCTTCCAATCAAGTTGGGTGCCAAGCAACACCACTTGATCCTGGAAAGCATTGGGGTTCAGCAACCCAATCAAGGAACCTTTTTCTGTCATCAGTTACCACGTGACTATAATCCTTCGCTCGTACAATGCTCCCGACCACACTTAGGGTATGGTCAACTGTCAAACCCTAATGTGTGTACTGACTTGGTTTAGATGCCGCATAACAGTATCAGAAAACTCCTTTTCTGATAAGTACTCTTGCCCTGGCCAGGGACTATCATGCATCTTTCCCTAGAGCATTCACTCTCTTATTACCGAGAGCGAGCGATCCCATATTGACCACACAATCACCTTCGAAGGTATTCCTCTAGATCCGAACACTTAACTAATTAAGACCCCATGGCTAGAGATCTATAAGTTAAGGTCAAAATCTAGAAGTCCACCGACAAGGTGTCCTTGGTGTCTCAGATCTAAGGACCAATCACGCCACTGTGACAATGAATCTAGCTGGTTGACAGTTAGGTAACATTACCATCCAACGATTTATACCGGATCAGTTCAGTGAACTCA
>CM024757.1:108783931-108821819 GCA_014218235.1 Colocasia esculenta
ATCCTAAGGGCATTAGGATGAAATCCTGGAGGTGGACAAGTACCACTGGTTAGGGTCGAGACATGTTCTCCCGGTCTGCGCAGTGCCAAGAGTCATCACTGTTTTCCTAGGTGATGTGCTATGTGTTATGTGTATGTGATGTGTCCTTCTAGTGGTGGTTTGGACATGGGTCACGGCAAATAAATTGTGAAATGTGAATGTGAACATGTGTAAAATGTGTATATGTGAACATGTGAATGTGAATGTGAACATGTGTAAAATGCGTATATGTGAACATGTGAATGTGAAATGTGAACTATTTACGTTAGAATGTGAACATGTGTACATGTGAAATGTTTGAAAAATGAACCATGTGAAATATGGGATGTGTAACCATGTGAAGGAATGTGTTAGAGTATGAGACGATAATTCATGCTATGATATTTCTAATTCCATGTAAATTGCGATCATGTTATAGTCAAACTGGAAGTAGTTTTCATGTGATTAAATGAGTAGAAAGTATGTGATAGGAAGTGTTATTTGAAACATCTTAAACCAGGTACCATGTGTTTTGATTTGTAGAATACCATGATAGGTTGTCTCTTATAAATGTTCAAGCATGCTGTATGTTGCCTTGCAAATTGAAATAGCAGAACCTACTATGATGTATGCATGAATGATGTGTATGAAGTTACTTGCTGAGTCTTTAGACTCACTCCTTGCTTCGGCGTACAGGTTTAGTGGTGACACACTTTTGGAGGAGACCATGGAGAGCGACTCCGAGCGTGGAGAGTAGCTTGTGGAGTTGACGTTGTGTCCCTTTTTGTTTCATAGTATGTAAATTGTAGCTTGTATTAGAGTTATCATTTATTTAATTGTGGACAAATTATGTTAAAATGTAGAACTTTAATTTTGTGGACAATGTAGTTTGGTTTAATTTCAATTATGAAAGTTTAGTCCTTTAATTTGCTATATGGATCTGTATGAGAAATGTATATGATGAAATGTGATGACGTAGTCCTTTACTTTCGCGACTCTGTGTCTATATTTGTGTTATCTCAATCATGTGATAGTGTTTGGGTAACTGTGCCACTGTGATAACCTTTACTATACCGACGTGGGTTGGTATAAACATATAGGTATAATGAGGGTCGTCACAGAATATCTTCAGAAGGTTGTTTTTGCTCCTATATAACCTTCCTTTTCTTACCCTTTCAGATCACTTGAATGTTATTCTACCCTATACATGTCTAACCAAATCAGAAAAATCCAAAATCTTCTCTATTGCACATTCCAAGACTGAAGAGCAATGGGCTAGGGGGCATAGAGAATGTACAACAAATTCTTCTGGCTATGTCTGCTAGATTCCCTCCAAGGGACCATTCCCTGACTCTCTCAGAATGGTTCCAAATTCATCACAATAATTGTTGGGCCCCATTCATTCAGAAGGAGATCAAGATGTCCAAGCATTTCCAACTCCTCAACAACTATAAATATGTCCATCGACTCCCTGAGGTCCAATTCAGCCAATTTAGCAGGCCATAAATGCACTTGGTTCAGCGACGCCACACTGAAGCTGTCCAAGTAGACTTTGCCACCCTTCAGGTGCCAGAGGAAATCTTGCTTCCACCTATTCACTCTATGGTTATGGACTCTTCTGTTGGGTCTATCATCTTTGAACGTTTTGCCATAGTAATGGGCAGAATCAAGGTACAGAAGGGCTTCCAAGTGGCATTTCATAGATTTCTCTTCAGAGAATACCACCAAGGCCATGTCAGTGCTGAGGTTCTAGCTCCGATTCTGTCAGAATGTGAGAGGTTGACACCTTCAGACTGGGCCAGATTTTACCCCCTCTCTGCTCAGCAGCTGTTAGATCTTCATGAATCCCAGGCCAGGGAAGGTCACTCTCCAGTTTCTACAGCTACATTTTAGACATGAACTCTATTCACCTAGTCCAGGATCCCTTCCGGATTTGGTTGAGCGATATAAAGTCTATGTAGCCGTTTGTCAAGAGCTGAAGGCCAAGCAGAACTTCTATCCCATTTCAGTTGCTCAATCTCTTGCTCGAGCCAGTTTTGGATCAGTATCCTTCAAAAGAATCTCCCTTAGCAAAGAAGCCTATGCATATCTCCTTGATGAGCAGTTGGCTCTCCATTTGAAGAGAATGGCTCCCTCCATGGGACCCAAGTACACTCTTGCCACTGGTATATTTCGTCAAGTTTTTGAAACACAGGAAGAACAGACATGGAAATCATTTCTCATTTTGCCTCCCTCCACTCTCCTGCTTTATCTCCCTGTACCTTCCCAGAATGAATGAATACAAATAGTGTTTCCTGTCTCATTCAGTTTTTTCTCTTCTTCTTTGTTTTTTTCTTGCATCTTTTTTGCTAATGACAAAAAGGGGGAGAATATTGCAGCTCTGAAATACATATGGAGATCTATTTATCTGTGCTATTTGCTAAAGTTTGTTAATTTGTTAAAGTTTTATCATCACCAAAAAGGGGGAGATTGATGAACAGTCTATCCCCATGTAATTAAAAGTAATTATATTTCTATTTTGGTGATTAACAAAACCATATTATTATGATAATTATCAAACCCTTAATTAAAGCCACTAACCTATTTTCTACAAGTCTTAAGCACAGGAATTAACCAAAGGAAAATAAGCTAAAATAGGTAAGCATCTTTACATTGTATCAACAACATCATATTTGTCTAAATACACATCGGTTTCATTTATAGATCATAATGATTACAGTAGAACTGTAACGATTCTTCTTCATAACCATTTCATAAGTACCTTAACGATTTCTTCATAGATTGAAACTTCTTCTGATTTCAAAAGAAATTGTTCCTACAACGACTTCTTAAAGAGAGCGCAACGATTTGCTTGCATCGACTTCTTTATTCATCGTAACGACTTGCTTTCATAACGATTCCTTTAGTCATCATAACGACTTGCTCTCGTAACGATTCCTTTAGTCATCGTAACGACTTGCTTTCGTAACAATTCCTTTAGTCATCGTAACGACTTGCTTTCGTAACGATTCCTTTAGTCATCGTAACGACTTGCTCTCATAACGATTCCTGTAGTCATCGTAATGACTTACTCTCGTAATGATTCTTTTAGTCATCATAACGACTTGTTCTCGTAACGATTCCTTTAGTCATCGTAATGACTTACTCTCGTAACGATTCCTTTAGTCATCGTAACGACTTACTTTCGTAACGATTCCTTTAGTCATCGTAACGACTTGCTTTTGTAACGATTCCTTTAGTCATCGTAACGACTTGCTTTTGTAACGATTCCTTCAGTGATCATAATGATTTCCTATCATAACGATTCCTTTAGTTATCATAACGATTCCTTTAGTTATTATAACGATTTGCTTATCGTAACGATTGCTTAAGATATTATAACGATTTGCTTTGCGCATCGACTTCTTAAGTAATCAAAATGATTTCCTTATTCTTCACAGTGATTCTTTCATATATCACAATGATTTGTTGTTTGGTTGCATAACGATTTCATAAGTCATAAATGCATCGATTTCGTATTTATCAACTTGACATATGACTTATCCTTCAATGGTTGAATAGTCAAAGTCTTTGCATATATTCTTCTGTTGGTTGTACATTTAATGAAGACTGAACATATCTCTACATTCATGTAGTCGATATCGTCCATTCTCGTGTATATTCCGTATGCATCTTTTAGAACAGCAAAATGGCATTCTATTTTGATGAATATTCACACCAATGTTGACTGACAACAAGAGACAGCCTAGCTGTCTACTGCTTTAGCATTTAATGTATGCAGGTCTCTGACAGCATTCGTCATACAATGTTGGACCTTGTAGAAGCCAAAGGACACTTCAGAAGATCCTATCTCCTTGCATGCACAAATGGATAAAGGATTGTTGGCTGGAAGCTTCCAAGTGCCACTCAGTCTAACATCCACCAAAAGCTATAGGCAACGGATACTTCAACGTCTATATTTCAAATTAAAGCTATATATTGAAGAAAGGGGCTCCAGAAGAGATACATATAGACAGAGAACGATAGTCATAGAAAACTCTCTGATCATCAAGTCTTTAGCAAGTTCTCATGAAAGAGCCAAGCCTCATTCCATTAGATTAGCTCTTTTGCTCTCTGCATTGTTTGTAGATCTTGAGAGAGCGGCTAGATCTAAGAGTGAGCTTTTGCTTGTAGATCTCATTGCTCTTAGTCATTAGCTTCAGATCTTGGCTTATCAAAGCTTGATCTAGGGGCTTTATCTTCTGCTACTTGTTTCTATGCTTGTACCCTTCGTGTGTGAAGGAAGACCTGGTGGTATCCAGGTGTGTGTGTGTGCCCTTCTAGTGTGAAGGAAGACGTGGTGGGGTATCCAGGTGTTGTTCCTATTCAGGTTGTGAAGAGAAGACCAGCTGAGCTGGATGTTGTAGTGTCCATAGGGGGACTGCACCCTAGTTAGTGAAATCCTGAGTTGTTGCTCAGGGACTGGACATAGGACTCCTATGGAGAGGAGGTCCGAACCAGGATAC
Source organism: Colocasia esculenta (assembly GCA_014218235.1). Classification (NCBI taxonomy): domain Eukaryota; kingdom Viridiplantae; phylum Streptophyta; class Magnoliopsida; order Alismatales; family Araceae; genus Colocasia; species Colocasia esculenta. Next base: position 108,788,455 of record CM024757.1, read on the forward strand.
ATCTTGTATTGTGTGATTGTCTTCATGTGTTTGTTGTTTCTCTTTACTAACACTAACATCCATCAAAGTGTGTCTTTGTGTGTGAATATTTTTAGTGAACAGGTATTTGTAGAAGAATTTTTAAAGACCCTTCACCCCCCCTCTGGGATACCTAGTTGGGCAACAGCAATCACTTACCGAATCGTTGTGAGGGCAAATCGTTTGCGATCACTTAACAAATCATTGTGAGATAGACAGTATTAGAGTGGCAATGACTTATGAAATCGTTATAGAACCAAAATCGATATGAATGAAGAAATCGTTATGATTCTAAGGAAATTGTTATAACAACTAGAGAGTCGATGTGCACTTACAAAATTTCATGCTTTGAACTTACATTGCTACAGAGTAAATAATGCTTACCCATTTAGCTTGTTATTCCTTGTTTCAGTTCCTGTGCTCAAATCTCATAGAAAATTGTTAGATTAAACTTTATATAGATTTGTTAATCACCAAAATAGATATGTAATTTATTAAATTACATGGGGATAAACTGATCATCAATCTCCATGGGGATAAACTGATCATCAATCTCCCCCTTTTTGCTGATGATAAATTTTAACAATAAGCAAAGATGATCTGAAATAAGTCTAAGCATAATTGCAAAAATAAATAACAGATGTATTTCAGAAATGCTATATTTCTCCTCCTTTTTGTCATTGAGCTAAAAGATAAACTGAGAGACAAAGAAGAAGAAGAGAAAAGATAAATGAGAGAGCACAACACAAAATTATATTGGATTAATCTTGAGGGGGTATAGTGAGATAGAAAGCAGGAGACAAGAGAGAGGCATAACCAGAATAATTTCCCAAGCCTTATCTTCCTGTTGCTCAAAATATAGTCTGAAAACCCTAGGAGCGAGAGAATAGGAGGATCCCATGGTGGGAGCCATCCATTTGAGGTGAAGAACTAACTTCTCATCAAGGAAAGTAGCATATCGATCTCTGTCAAGAGAAACTTTAAAGAGGCTGACCTTCCCAAAACTAGAACAAGCAAGAAACTGATCTAGAGAGACAGGGTCGAAAAGTTGCTTCGCCTTCAGATCCAGACGCATGGCTACATAGACCTTGTATCTTTCAACCCAAGTCCGAAAGGGATCAATAACAAGGTGAATGGAGTTCATGTCCAGAAATGTGGCTTCAGACACTGGAGGTTTACCTTCCCTGGCTTGAGAGACATTGAGATCAGAAAGTTACTGAGCAGAGAGTGGATGGAATTTGGTCCAGTCTGCAGGGGAAAGTCTTTCACATTCTGACAGAATAGGAGCAAGAACTTCAGCACTGACATGGCCCTGGTGATACTCTCTAAACAGAAATCTGTGGAAAGCAACTGTATAGCCCTTCTGCACTTGATTCTGCCCATGACTATGGCAAAACGCTCAAAGATAATTGAGCCTACAGAGGATTCCATGACGAGTGAATGAAGGGGACGAAGAAAAATAGTATCAGACAACTGGAGGGTAGCACAATCAACTTGGATATCTTTAGTGTGAGTTGCATCTAATCAAGTGCTCTAATGGCCTGTTTGAACTGACCCAGCTGAATCTCAGGGAGACGATGGAGATACTGATAGTTATTGAACATTTGAAAATGTCAAACCATCTTGATTTCTTTTTTAATGAAAGTGGCCCCGGTGTCCTTATGATGGATCTGGAACCACTCAGATAAGGTCAATGAATGGTCACGGGGAGGAAATCTAGCAGATCTGGCAAGAAGAAATTTATTGTAAAGAGCTTTGTGACTCCGAGCCCACTGCTCTTCAGTTTTAGATTCGACTAAAGAAATGATTTTGGATTTTTCTGATTTGGAGAGAGAGGTATAAGGCAGAATGACATTAAGATGGTCAATGAGGTTAAGACAAGGAAGGTTGATGATGGTAGCAAAGACAACCTTCTGAAGGAATTCTCTATAGAGTGGTTTATTTTTGTTATCCACAGTTAGAGAAAACCACAGAGGGGGATAATAAGGGTTAGAGGATAGAGAGGAGGTGGAGTTGATTTTACGTTTCTTAGGAACATGACTAGAGGATCATGTCCTATGAACATGAGTTCCAACCTTCAGTACTGACCAGAGAATAGCTTCTTCAAACTCATCTTTGATGTACCTAAGATAGGGGCCATCAATCTGAGCACCTTCCGAAATAATAGTAATGAAGGAGGGAGGAGCAGAAGGATGAAGAAAAAAATGAGAGGTGGAAGGAGGTATATTGGATGGTCGAGAAGAGGAGGGACTAGATGATGATGAGGCTCCAGCTGTATGAGGAGGCTGGAGGGACCTCAAAGAGAGGAGGAGGTGGAGGAATGTGAGTGGTAGAGATAGGAGATGAGAGGATGGTGAAGGAAATGGAGCTGAAGAAGAGATGGCTCTGGGTAGTGGTTGTTTGAAAGGTTGAGGAGCCGGTGGTGCAGTTGAGGATGAAGGTGGAGAAAGAGGGGCTGGTGTCTGAATGGGTGAAGGAGCTGGGGGCTCTGGAGCAACAGCTGCTTCTTCTGCCTGATGCTGCTCAGACTCAGACTCCACTGCCCGGGTGGCCCTCCCACTTCCTTTGCTGGCCCTGATGGCCTGCTGCATCCTCAGGAACATGCCCTGATGGCAAAGCGGCTTCCCCAACAGGAGATGTCCCTGAAGGCCCAGACTCCTCTACAGAAACAAGTGCTGATGGCCTGGCAAACACTTCTTCAACTGCACCAGATAGCTGAGACGTAGGTGTGTAGGAGCAGGAGGTGCTTGGGCTCTTACCTCCTTTAGAATATCTGATAGTATGGACTTCATGCTCCCCATTTCTGTACTCAACCACCGAATTGCATTCTTTACAATTGACATATCTTTTGCTGCCGAAGCCTGGCTCATAAAAAGAGAGTTGACATCTGATTGCACAGAACAGAGTATTTCGCCTTGGGTATCTAATCTTTCTATTACAGGCTTTAAATGAATGACAAACCTCTGTCTTGGCTACCTCTGATGTGGTGCATTTGCAAGGAGAGGGATCTCTGAAGCAACCTCCTTGCCCTTCTTACTGCCCCTAACAACGGGCTCCCCATGATCATCATGTGCCTCTTGATTATCTGAATCATAAGAACTTGCGGTTACTCCCTCTTGAAAACTATTCACTTGAGGGTTTTCATTTGACTCTCCCTGAGCTTGACCTTCTTTTTCACCAAACATTTCCCCTTCAGCAGGGGCATCCTCCATGGGTGCATCATCATGGACTGATGCTGCTTATTCCTCTTGAACAGGGGTGCCTTCCATAGGAATATCATTGTGGCCTGATGCCACATCTACATCTGCCTGAATTTCTCATCAAAGGACTGCTCCCCCTCAATAGGAGCATCTTCCACAAGAGCGATTTCATGAGCAACTGTTTGCTCCCCATGACTGGGAGCATCCTCCAAGATGATTTCCTCTGAGTGGCCTGGAGCCACATTTCTGCTACTGAATCACCATCAATTACTGGCTCCTCCTGAGTGCTTTGGAAGGAGTCCAGCATATCCCTGAGTACAAGGCTACTCGGGAAGAGGGAGGAGTATCCTCTAAACTATGCCCAATAGGCTCAATGTTCTCTAGAGGGATATCCTCAATCCAGCTGCTAGATTCTACTGCGTCTGCTCTTTCTCTGCTACTGCTGCTGCTACTTCCTCTGCCGATGGTGCTTCAACTGCTACTGCTCTTGGTTCTGCTGCTGCCGGAACTACAGGTTCCTGTGGAATCATAGGGACTGCTCCTGCTACTTCCTGGTCTTCTTGGGCTTCGCCAAAGATGGCTTCACCCTCAGCCTTAGAAGTCTTTGACCACACACCATTAACAATAGAAAATCCACTTTTCCTTAAGTTTCTGGACTGGATTGCTTAGCCCATCTTCTCAGAGACATCTCCTACCACACTAATGCCATAGTGCTGAAATACCTTGGTTAGGAGATGGGCATAAGCTAGAGAGACGTTCAACTTGCTCTTAGTATCCCATATCTGTGCACTTGCAAATTTCATCCTCTCTAAAATAATCTCTGCCATGTTGATTTCCATGTTTTGGATGGCCCAGAACATCAAGTCTGAGTCCGCCTTGGTACAAGTTGAAAAGGTAGCACTTCGGGGGATCAAAATTTGACAGACAATGAAGTGCATAATGTGATTAAATGCATTTAACTAGTTGATATCTAACTTGCCATCCTTCAATCTGTATTCGGGACCAACAATCCCTAATCCTTTCGCCTGGATATCCACAGTGTGAACTCCACTGTGTCCGGAGGTAGTCACCGAAGTGCAATGCCAATAGATCTTGTGTGACCCTAATCTGGGTTCCCTTGACCATGGAAGTCAAGGTCCCATCTACCTCTGTCTTCAGACATACATAAAAAGCTTTTACCAGGTCCGGATAACTTACTTCTGATAGAGTGGCAATCTTCGTCCACTTCAATCTGTCCATAGTTACGACGATGTTGCCCATACCATTCTTCTGCAAATCATCCACATACACTTCTTTGTGCTAGCAAAGCTTGGTCTTCACTGAAGCAAATCTCGCCTACTGCTTAGTGGTAAGGAATGCAGCTCCGTAGCCCCCAACGCTGTCGGAAACACCAGAAGAGGCCATGGTTTTGGATGGGAGGAGTTTCTGGAGGATTGAAATGGAGAAAGGAGTAGAAGGCCTCAAGAAATTTCTCGCGGGAAAGAGGTGAAAGCTTCAAATCTCAGGAAGTCGATGCCGGAGTCGATGGGGTATCGCCTCAGGTGGTGGACGAGAAAGGTAAAGGTAGGAGGTGAATCATTCCCACATAGATTTCGGGATAAATTGGAGGAATAATGACTTTTCGAAATTGGAGGCTCCAAAACAGCAGAAAATGACAAAAAGAGCCAGTTCGATAGGAATAAAGTCTTATAAAATAGTTACCATCAAGAGTGTATAGACAAAAAGGCAGAAATTGAAAAAAAATTGCTTAAATTTGAGGGGGAAGAGTTAATTGATATTCTGAAAAATAATATTTCAGTTCTAAACAAATAATTCTTTCACAATTTACACATGCCTAATTCCCTTCTAAGAGAAGTAAATCTCTCTTCAGGTAAGGCCTTTGTGAAGATATCTGCTAACTGATTATTTGTATCAATAAAAGAAATATCTATATTTCCATTAGTAACATGATCATGAATAAAATGATATCTAACCTCAATGTGTTTTGTCCTTGAGTGTTGTACTGGATTTTTAGTGAGATTTATAGCACTGGTGTGTCGCATAATAACATAATTGTCTTGATATGTAGCCCATAATCCTCAAGTTGTTGTTTGATCCATAAGAGTTGTGTGCAGCAACTTCCAGCAGCCACGTACTCAGCTTCAGCTGTTGACAGTGCTACTGAATTTTGCTTCTTGGAGGACCATGATATCAGACACCCTGCAAGGAATTGACAACAACCACTGGTGCATTTTCTATCTACTTTGCATCCAGCATAGTCAGCATCAGAGTATCCTACTAAATTAATTTCACATGATTTTGGATACCATAAACCTAAGTCATGAGTTTTAGTTAAATATCTAAAGATCCTTTTGACACTAATTAAATGAGATTCTTTAGGATCTACCTGATACCTAGCACACATGCATACACTAAACAATATATCAGGTCTACTTGCTGTCAAATAGAGTAGAGAACCTATCATACCTCTGTAGATCTTTTGATCTACCTTCTTACCATCATTGTCACTGTCCATTCTTGTTGATGTGCTCATAGGTATTGACAGTGGCTTGGCATTTTCGAATCCAAACATTTTTAAGAGTTCCTTAGTGTATTTGGCTTGGAAGATGTGAGTCCCTTCCTTTCCTTATTTGATTTGTGGTCCAAAGAAGTAGTTAAGCTCTCACATCATGCTCATCTCGAATTCTCCCTGCATAATCTTCTCAAAATACTTGCAAAGAATTCATCAGTAGAACCAAATATTATATCATCAACATATATTTGAACAGTCAAAATATGTTTGACCTTAGATTTGACAAATAATGTACTGTCTACTTGACCTCTAGTGAAACCATGATCTAATAGAAACGCACTTAGCATTCATACTAGGCTCTTGGTGCTTGCTTTAATCCATATATTGCTTTGTGCAATTTAAATACATGATTTGGAAAATAATGTCATCAAAACCTGGAGGTTGTTCCACATAAACCTCCTCTTTTTTTGAAACCATTTAGAAAGGCAAACTTTACATCCATTTGAAATAATTTTATATCTAATGCAGATGCATATGCAAGTAATATTCTAATAGCCTTAAGTCTAGCTACTGGTGCATAGGTTTCATCGAAATCTATGCCTTCCTCTTGGAATAGCCTTGAGCTACCAATCTGGCCTTGTTTCTTATGATCACACCAGCTTCATCCAATTTATTTCTGAACACCCATTTGGTGCCAATCACTGGATGATCCGATGGTCTAGGAACATGTGACCATACCTGGTTTCTCTTGAACTGATTCAGTTCATCTTGCATGGCTAAAATCTAAGATTCATCAGTGATAGCTTCATTGACTGTCCTAGGCTCTATTTGAGAAACAAAAGCTAAATAATCACATGAAATTATGTTACCTCTTGTTCTTACCCCTATAGATGGATCACCAATAATGTTTTCAGGTAGGTGATCTTTCTTGTATCTCCATTCCTTTGGAAGATTTTCATATGAGATATCCCTTTGTTGTAGATCTTCTTTGTCCTCAATTGATGTGTTGTTTAGCTTTTTGGACAATTCATCTCCATCATCATTATCACTATTTTCTTCCATTCTCAGGGAAGGGTTAGTTTCATCAAAGATAATGAGTACTGATTGCTCAATTAATAACGTATGCTTATTAAACCCCTATAGCCTTTAGGTTAGATGCATACCCCATGAAGATGCCTTCATCTGATTTTGCATCTAGCTTACCAATGTCTCTTTTGCCATTGTTGTGGATGAAACATGGACATTCGAATGTCTTGAAGTTACTGATCTTCGGCTTCTTTCCTTTGTACAATTCATATGTTGTTTTCTTTAGAATCGGCCTGATCATCACCCGGTTGATTATGTAACAAGCTATGTTAACTGCTTCAGACAAAAATATCTTGGCAGATCATATTCTGATAGCATCATCCTTGACATATCCAGAAGGGTTCTGTTCTTTCTCTCAGCAACTCCATTTTGCTGAGGTGTCCTTGGTGCTGAGAAATTGTGCTCAATCCCTTGGTCATCACAAAATTTGGCAAATTTTTCATTCTGAATTCTCCTCCATGATCTAACCGGATTCCAACAATGCAGTACTTCTTATCTTTCTGAACTTTTTTGCTGAAACTCACAAAGCTTTCGAATGTATCATCTTTGTGTTCCAGAAAGGATACCCATGTGAATCTTGAATAGTCATCTACTATAACGAATCCAAAATTCTTTCCCCCAAGGCTTGTGGTCCTGATTGGCCCAAATAATTCCATATGAAGGAGTTTTAAGGGTTTAGAGTTGGTTACCACAGACTTTGACTTGAAGGAAGACTTTGTGTGCTTCCCTTTTGCACAGGGTCAGCAGACACCATCCATTTTTGTGCTGACATTTGGAGACCTTCCACTAGGCTTCTCTTGATCAGCTTTCTCATGTCATCCAAACTACAGTGGCCTAGTCTTCTGTGCCACAGCTCAGTTGACTGCACTTTGCTTGCTGCTAGACAAATATCTTGATCTTTCAATTTTCAAGGTGGAGTACGTACAGGTTCTTTTCTCTGTTAGCTTCAAAAATCACTGCTCCATCCTTCATGATATTGTACTTAGACTCTTGGAACTTGATTTGATGTCCTCTGTCACATAGCTAGCTTATACTGATGAGATTATGCTTCAAACCTTTAACACACAGTACATCTTCAATAAATATTTTCTCTTTATTTCCAATAGATCTGCATCCTATTACTGTTCCTTTTCCATTATTTCCATACGTAACTGTGCCTTCTTCAGCTTCAAGGTGAGAAAACAGCTTTCTTTACCTGACATATGCCTTGAGCACCCACTGTCCAGGTACCATTTCGATGCTCGAAGGCTTCCCTGAAATATAGACACTAAGCTTTAGGTACCCAAGTTCTTTTGGGTCCTTGTTGGTTAGTATCATCAATTTTCTTTTTGATTATCCACATTTTGTGTTTGGTTGGACATGATATTTTAATGTGTCCTAATTTATTACAATGACTACAGCAAGACATTTTTGTTACTTTTTCAATTTTAATATATTTAAAGTTTGCTTTGTATGCTACGTCTTGTTCAGGTATAAATTTTGGAGTTGGATATGTTTTAGGGTATGTTATTTCTTCCTCATTATCAGGTGGAGTATAACCTAATCCATGCTTCTTTCTACCTGATCGTCTAGCACCTTTTAGTATTAATCCAGTTTTGCCATTAGTAAATTTTTCTAACGTACTTGATAGTCTTTAATTTTCTTCTGTTAATATTTTAATTTCCCCTTTTAATTTTCTGTGGTTTCTTGTTTCTCTAGTTTTATTATTTGTTTATTTTTATCCTTCAGATCTTCACATAATAACTCATTTCTTCTTTTAGTTCATTGATTTGCTTCTCTAGTTGTTCATTTTCAGATTTTAAATATGAATTCGTGTTTTCTAGGCAAGTAAGATTTTTCTTTGTCATTTTTAGTGATTTACATACATCCTTATATTTATCATATAGTTCGTTAAATGCATCCTCCAAATTATCGCAATCGGATTCAGTACATGAAGTGAAGGAATCAGATGTTACCTTTTCGTCGATGTTTGCCATAAAGGCCAGGTTGGCCTTTTCTTCCTCTTCTTCACTTGAGGTAGACTCATTGTCAGAGTCGTTGCTATTGCTCCAAGCTGCTGCCATCGCTTTCTTTTTATATCTTCTGAATTTTCTACAACTATCTTTCCTTTTGAGTTCAGATTTCTTGAGCTTCGGACATTCTGCTTTGATATGTCTGGGCTTCTTACATTCATAGCATATGGGCTCAGCTTTCTTTGGATCCTTACTTCTGGCTTCTTAAAGTCCTTATTTTTCTTGAAATATCTTCTACCGGACTGATACTTCTTCTTTTTGGCTAAGATTCGTGGTAGCCTCCTAGACAGCATTACTTCTTCATCTTCGCTGTCATTATTGCTTTCATTGTTATCTAAAAATTCTTCTGATGAGTTCTCTTCAGCTTTGAGAGCATTTGAGTGTTTCTTCCTGCTCGAAGACTCTCCCAGTCTCTCCATGTTGATTTCATGGGCCATAAGGGACCCAATGAGTTTCTCTAATGACATTCTCTTCAAGTCATTAGCTTATTCTATCGCTGTTACTTTGGGAGTCCAAGATGATGGTAGAGAACTTAGAATTTTTCTTACCATATCTCCCATTTCATAGTTCTTGCCAAGACCTGCCACACCATTTGTAATGTCGGTGAATCTACTGAACATTTGTGTAATCATTTCCCCAGACTGCATCTGGAACCTTTCCTACTGAGTCACCAAGATATCTATTCTGGTTTCTTTTACTTTGTCTGTGCCTTCATATGTGATCCTTAACTTGTCCTACATTTCCATCGCAGATTTGCAGGCTGAAACTCTGTTGAACTCCTTCTTACTAAGAGCACAACATAGTATGCTTTTGGCTTTGAAGTTTAGAGAGATCATTTTCTTGTCGTCTTTAGTCCACTTATCTCTTTCATTTATAACCAACAAGTCTCCTTCTTCAACTATTGACTAGATTTGATAGTCGGGACCTTGTAGGAATACTCCATTATTGTTTTCAATAGGTGTAATCTTCTCCATCGAATAGAGGTGGCCGGTTGACAGACTGACCTTCATAGTGACCTTGGGCTGCTATTTGATCTTTACTCTTCAGATCGTTGGAACTTCTTCTTTGCCGAAGAGACTAGCTCTGATACCACTTGTTGCCCAGCTAGCAAGCCAAGAGGGGGTGAATGGTATTCTTAAAAATATTGAGTAACTTAAACCTGTTCACAAAACAGTCACACAAAACACACTTCGATGGGTGTTAGAGTTAGTACGGAAAGAAAGTAAATGCAAAGCAAGCACACAGACAACACAAGAAATTTATCCTGGTTCGGACCTCCTTTCCACAGGAGTCCTACGTCCAGTCCTTGAGCACAACTACAGCAGTCACTACAAAGGGACAGAGGACTGGATTAACCCGAAGAGGACCTAACGAGGAGACTGGTCGGAACGAAGACAAAAGAATTACAACACCCTAGATACCACCAGTCATCCTTCTACTCGAAGGGACACACACCCTGGAACCCCAGTCTTCCTTCAACTCGAAGGAACAAACACAAGAAGTGTTCAAGGAATGACACCCCTAGATCAAGCTTATAGAATAGTGCTTGATCTGAAGCTGAAACTGAGAAGAAAAGATCTGCAGATGATGAACTCTTCTCAATACACAAGGGCTCTCTCACAGATCTACACTATGTTCAGAGAGAAAGAGCAAGAACTAATGGGAATGAGGCTTGGCTCTTCAGAAAGCTCGCAGAAGGCTTGTTAAAGATTGTAGTTGGTATTCTCAATCTCCAAGTTGTGTTCTTATGGAGCTTCAGTTTTCTTTATATATCTTCTATTTGAAATTTGAACATTGAAGTGTCTGTTGTCTCTAAGCTTTTGTTTACGTTAGACTGCATGGTCCTGTAGAGCTTCCCATTCAACGGTCTTCATGCACGCACAGAGAGAAGATCTTATGTAATATCCTTTGGCTTCTATTTTGTCCAACATTGTATGATGAGTGCTGTCAGAGACTTGCACGCATTACAAGCTTAAACAATGGATAGCTAAGTTGTCTCTTATTATCAGTCAACATTAGATTGATTTTATACACAAATAGAAGTTCCATTCTGTTCTTCTAAAAAGATGTTTACAGAATAAGCATGAGAATAGAAGATATCAGTTGCATATACTGTAGTGATGCGTTCAGTCATAATAAATGTGTGGTTGTCAGAAAGATATACGTGAAGACTTTGACTTTTCAACGTATTCAAAAATAAGCTCAAAAATCAAATCATTATTTTCACATGGAATCATTATATTCTTGACTTATGAAATCGTTATGCAAATGAGTTGATATTCATGTAAATCGTTGTGTACTCATAAGCAAACCGATGCACATTCAAATCGTTATGCATTAATAACCAAATCGTTGTAGAGACAAATCGTTGTAACTTCATAAGCAAATCATTATGCACAAGACGTTATAATCAAATTGTTAAAGACAATGTGAATGAATCGTTGTTTGCTGTATCGAATCGTTACAGTGACCAAGTCGTTATGTAACTTGATGAATCGTTACAGTAACAAAGTCATTATGTAACATATCGAATCGTTACATGGATCAAATCATTTTGAAACATGATGAGTCATTGTAACACTAAAATTGTTGTTCTCACTTATCAAATCGATGTGAGAGCAAATCGTTGTTAAGAAATTGATGTGATCACTTATCGAATCGTTATGGAAGTAAGTCGTTATGAATACTTAACGAATCATTATGAAAGCAAATCGTTATGATCACTTAAGAAATCGTTATGAAAGCAAGTCGTTATGAATACTTAATGAATCGTTATGAAAGCAATCGTTATGATCACTTAAGAAATCGTTATGAAAGTAAGTCATTATGAATACTTAACAAATCGTTATGAAAGCAAATCATTATGATTACTTACTGAATCGTTGTGAGGGCAAATCGTTGTGATCACTTACCGAATCGTTGTGAGGGAAAATCATTGCAATCATTTACCGAATCGTTGTGAGGGCAAATCCTTGCAATCACTTACCGAATCATTGTGAGGGCAAATCGTTTGTGATCACTTAACAAATCGTTGTGAGATAGACTGTAATAGAGTGGCAATGACTTATGAAATCGTTATAGAACCAAAATCGATGTGAATGAAGAAATCGTTATGATTCTAAGGAAATCGTTATAACAACTAGAGAGTCGTTGTGCACTTAGAAATTTTCATGCTTTGAACTTACATTGCTACAGAGTAAATAATGCTTACCCATTTAGCTTGTTATTCCTTGTTTCATTTTCTGTGCTCAAATCTGACAGAAAATATGTTAGATTAAACTTTATATAGTTTTGTTAATCACCAAAATAGATATGTAATTTATTTAAATTACATGGGGATAAACTGATCATCAATCTCCATGGGGATAAACTGATCATCATTTGTGACTACTCCCTCTTCAGATATGTATTAGATGAAGACCTGGCAGTCACCAATGCCTTGAGCATCCTTGATCCTGATGCTCCAAGGCTATCCTGTAAATAATCTACTCAGACATAGGTACCCAAATCTTTTTGGGTCCTTGATGGTTAGATGCATGAAAATAATCCTTTCGGAATCCATACTAGGTGCCTTGTTGTGCAGGTGTTTATTGTGTGTCCTAATTTACTGCAATGAGTGCAGCAATGATATAATTTGTTTTGCAGTTCATATTATCTTTGTAATGTCTGTTTAGAACACAATTTTTAGAATCCTTTTTCTTTTGATAAAACTTGTTTATTGCAGGTGCCGTTTTCTGAGGCATCTTGGTTTCTTTCACGAATTTTGGCAATGGATATTTTTCATTAATTATGACTTGTTTTCCTTTTTCAGGAGGCTTGTATCCAAGACCTTGTTTATTGTTTCGATATTTTGATCCTTTTAAGCATAGGGCTAGAGATGTTTTTCCTTTAGTTAATTTCCTAACTGATTCTTTTAAATAAAGATTTTCTTCAGTTAGAGTTTTTAATTTTTCTTCTAACTCTAATTTTTCATTGTTCTTACTTTTTAACTTTTCATTCAAAAGATGATTATGTCTTTACTTTCCTTCAATTGTGCTTCCAATTGTTCCATTTCTGATTTAAGATCAGAGTTAGTGTTTTCTAAGCAAGTAAGATTATTTTTCAGATTCTTTAATTCTTTTATGACAATTTTATGTTTTTCATAAAGTTCATTAAAGATATCTTCTAGGTCTTCAGACTCTGACCCTGAATCAGTGCACGAATCAAAAAATGGGTTAGAATGTACCTCATCTAGTCCTACCATGAGGGCTAAACTTTCCTGCTCTTTCTTTGATTCAGAGCTAGATGAATTTGAAGTGGTGACTTCCTCATTGTCCCAAGCAGCAACCATGGCTTTTCTATTTAATTTTTTGTGCTTCTTTTTGGACTTTTCTGGTCGACCAGTCTTCTTGAGTTTAGGACAGTCTAGTCTTAGATGTCTAGGTTTTTTCATTCATAGCAGACTGGTTCTTTTTCCTTTTTCTCTTTCTTTTGAGTCCTTCTTGATCCATTTTTCTTCTTCTTGAGAATCTTTTGAAGTTTGGATAGAACATCATGCACATCGCTGTCTTCAGAACCTGTATTTTTTGAACTAGAAGAAGAAGAGGTGGAAGGAGCAGCTGCAACTTTAAGAGCATTAGTAAATTTTTTCTTGGATGAGCTTTCAGATAGTCGCTCCATGATGATTTCATGTGCCATGAGAGAGCCAATTAATTTATTAATGGAGAATTTTATTAGATCAGGGCTTCTTCAATAGCGGTGACCTTAGGGGTCCAAGAAAGAGTTAAAGACCTAAGTATCTTTCTAACAGTTTCCTCATCCGTAAGATTTTTACCAAGAAACATAGACTAACTACTATGCTCGAAAATCTATTATACATCTAAGTGATATTTTCGTTTGAAAGTATTCTAAATTGCTCATATTGTGAGACAAGAATATCTATCCTAGTTTGTTTTACTTTATTTGTTCCTTCATAAGTTACCTGCAGTTTATCCCAAATTTCTTTTGTAAATAACATGCAAATACTCTACTAAATTCTCTTTGGGATAAAGCACAACATAAATAGTTCTTTGCTTTAAAGTTTATAGATAATTTACTCTTACCAACTGCTGTAATGGTAGTAGTACCTTCAGCAGGAACAATAACAAAATCACGTACCTCTTTTACCTGTCATAGATCAAAGTCTGTACCTCGAATAACGCATTCCATTCTTATTTTCTAGTATTGGTAATCCTCTCCATCGAAGAATGGAGGTCTGATGACTGATTGACCTTTAGCAAATCCTTGAGCTGCCATGGATCTTCTATAAGATCGTTGGATCTTCTTGATTGATCAGAGAACCTCACTCTCATACCACTTGTTAGCCCTTTTGGTATGTCAGAAAGCTAACCTAAAGGGGGGGTGAATAGGTTTTCTGAAATCTAAAACAGAAACTTAAACACAGAAAATTATCACTTGAAAGTTTGGTTAGTTGAGTCTGATAGAGAGTAGCAGTGCGGAAGCAAATGAACAATCACACAAAGAAGACAAGGAATTTATTCTGGTTCGGCCCTTCACACATGGAAGTCCTATATCTAGTCCCCGAGCAATCTCTTGTGATTTTACTCAGCAAGGGTATAGTCCCCTTCAAGGACAATACAACACCCAGCACCCTAGTTGGTCCTCCTCTCTTTCCCAGGCAAGAAGGCAACCCACTTCTCTTACAGGTCAAGAAACCAACCTCCTGGTACAAACCCCAGTGCGGTTCTGGTAGACTTAAACCCCCAGCTAGGTTCTACACTGAGTACAGTCCCTCAGATGGATAGAAAATGCCAGCAACTACACTGGCCAACTCTTCACACAGAAAGAGACTCACTGCATACAGTCCTACAAATGGACAAAAATCTTTCTTAGAAAAGAAATTACAATGTTGAGAGTTTTACAAGAATAGACTCTAACCCAAAAACTCTCTGCAATGGACTTTCCCCAAGAATTACAATGACCACAGAGAGAGAGTGAAGAGAGGAAGGCTTGAAAGCTTTGAAAACTTCTGCTATGAAAAGCTTCTCTTGTTTAGGCTTTAGCTCTTCTCTCTTTCTTTGAGTGTATGTGGAGTTGAGGTTCCTCACAAGATGTACACTCCTTTAAAGATCTTCAGGAAAGCTCTCTATCTTGTTCTTCAGTCTTGCTTCATCTTTTATATGAGTAACTTTGAATAGATCTGTTGGAACTCTTCTGGTCGTTGTTGATCTATCTTTTCTTCTTCTTCTTACTATCAGCCACTTAGTGGTCTTCGAGGTCTGCACGCATAGAAGAAAGTGTTTAGATCAAAGAGTGTTTCTATAAAAAAGGCTCATACTTCTGTTTCCTGTTGTCACCAAGAAGTGGTAGGTAAGCCCTTTTTGTTTGACAGGAGAGAAGAGATCTAGAGAGATAAAAAAGATCTTCTGTCAGAAAGATAGAAGATTACACAAATGAAATATATTTGACTTTTCAGTAGACGCCAAAAACATTTTGAAATATAAAGGAAATCGATGTTTAAGTTGAAATCTATGTTTGAACAAAATCCATTTTATAATGAAATCCATGTTTCGACAGAGTTAATATTTAAGTTGAAACCTATGTTTGAACAGAATCCATGTTTAAGTGAAATCTATGTTTTCAAACAGAATCGATGTTTAAGTGAAATCGATGTTTGAATAGAATCGATGTTTAAGTGAAATTGATATTTTCAACAGAATCGAGTTTAAGTGAATCGATGTTTAAACAGAATCGTTGTTTAAGTGAAATCGATCTTTGAACAGAATCGATGTTTAAGTGAAATCGATGTTTTCAATAGAGTTGATGTTTAACTGAAATCGATGTTTTCAACAGAATTGATGTTTAACAGAATCGATGTTTTCAACAGAATCGATGTTTAAGTGAAATCAATATTTTCAACAGAATCGATGTTTAAGTGAAATCTATGTGGCACTTTGTGAATTGAAATTGATGTATATTGAATAGACATCGATTTGACTTTTTAGTGCAAATCACACAGCGATAGTGCCATAAATTTATATTTATTAGGAAAATATAATTTTAAATATATTTATTAATCATAAGTTTTGTTATCACCAAAATGTAAGGGTAAAATATAGAGTGGTTCAACAATCTCCCCCTTTTTGGTGATGACAAAATTTATGAGAATTTTATGACAAAAATAGTTAAAGTATAAAAAGTACAGAAAATTCATAGATAATGCGTACTCTCCCCCTTTTTGTTACTAACCAAAAAGGAAGGATCTTACCATGTATTCTCTCCCCTTTTTGTGAAAACTTCTTACCATTGAGGGGTTCAACAATGATTGACATTAATGAATAACTCCCCCTTAGTCTGTGCTCCCCCTGACAGGCTCCACCTGAATAAGACTTGCAAACAGTTGTTAGTAGTACTATAAATTAAAAACAATTTGTGACTACTCCCTCTTCAGATATGTATTAGATGAAGAGCTGGTAGTCACCAATGCCTTGAGCATCCTTGATCCTGATGCTCCAAGACTATCTTGCAAATAAACTACTCAGAAGTAGGTAACCAAATCTTTTTGGGTGCTTGATGATTAGATGCATGAAAATATCATTTCGGAATCAATACTAGGTGTCTTGTTGTGCAGGTGTTTACTGTGTGTCCTAATTTATTGCAATGAGAGCAGCAATGAATATAATTTGTTTCGTAGTTCATATTGTGTTTGTAATGTCTATTTAGAACACAATTTTTAGAAACATTTTTCTTTTGATAAAACTTGTTTATTACAAGCGTCGTTTTCTAAGGCATCTTGGTTTCTTTCACGAATTTGGGCAATGGATATTTTTCATTAATTATGACTTGTTTTCCTTTTTCAGGAGGCTTGTATCCAAGACCTTGTTTATTGTTTTGATATTTTGATCCTTTTAAGCATATGGCTAGAGATGTTTTTCCTTTAGTTAATTCCTAACTGATTCTTTTAAATAAAGATTTTCTTCAGTTAGAGTTTTTAATTTTTCTTCTAACTCTAATTTTTCATTGTTCTTACTTTTTAAGTTTTCATTCAAAAGATGATTATTGTCTTCACTTTCCTTCAATTGTGCTTCCAATTGTTCCATTTCTGATTTAAGATCAGAGTTAGTGTTTTCTAAGTAAGTAAGATTATTTTTCAGATTCTTTAATTCTTTTATGATATTTTATGTTTTTCATAAAGTTCATTAAAAAAACATCTTCTAGGTCTTCAGACTCTGACCCTGAATCAGTACACGAATCAAAAAATGGGTTAGAATGTACCTCATCTAGTCCTACCATGAGGGCTAAACTTTCCTGCTCTTTCTCTGATTCAGAGCTAGATGAATTTGAAGTGGTGACTTCCACATTGTCCCAAGCAGCAGCCATGGCTTTTCTTTTTAATTTCTTTTGCTTCTTTTTGGACTTTTCTTGTTGACCAATCTTCTGGAGTTGAGGACAGTCTGGTCTTAGATGTCCAGGTTTTCTGCATTCATTGCAGATTGGTTCTTTTCCTTTTTCTCTTTCTTTTGAGTCATTCTTGATCCATTTTTCTTGTTCTTGAGAATCTTCGGAAGTTTGGATAGAACATCATCCACATCGCTGTCTTCAGAACCTGTATTTTTTAAACTAGAAGAAGAAGAGGTGGAAGGAACAGCTGCAACTTTAAGAGCATTAGTAAATTTTTTCTTGGATGAGCTTTCAGATAGTTGCTCCATATTGATTTCATATGCCATGAGAGAGCCAATTAATTTATCAATGGAGAATTTTATTAGATCATGGGCTTCTTCAATAGCAGTGACCTTAAGGGTCCCTGAAAGAGTTAAAGACCTAAGTATCTTTCTAAGTTTCCTCATCAAAAAGATTTTTACCAAGAGAACTTAGACCAACTACTATGCTCAAAAATCTATTATACATCTGAGTGATATTTTTGTTTGGAAGATTTTAATTGCTCATATTGTGAGACAAGAATATCTATCCTAGTTTGTTTTACTTTATTTGTTCCTTCATAAGTTACTGCAGTTTATCCCAAATTTCTTTTGTAGATTAACATGCAGATAGTCTACTAAATCTCTTTTGGATAAAGCACAACATAATAGTTCTTTGCTTTAAAGTTTAGAGATAATTTACTCTTATCAGCTGCTATAATGGCAGTAGTACCTTCAGCAGGAACAATAACAAAATCACCTGCCTTTATTACCTGCCATTGATCAAAGTCTGTGCCTCAAATGAAGCATTCCATTCTTATTTTCCAGTATTAGTAATCCTCTCCATCGAAGAATGGAGGTTCGATGACTGATTGACCTTCAGCAAATCCTTGAGCTGCCATGGATCTTCTGTAAGATCATTGGATCTTCTTGTTGATCAGAGAACTTTGCTCTGATACCACTTGTTGGCCCTTTTGGTACGGAAGCAAGCTAACCTAGAGGGGGGGGGGTGAAAAGGTTTTCTGAAATTTGAAACAGAAACTTAAACATAGAAATTATCACTTCAAAGTTGGGTTAGTTGAGTGTGATAGAGAGTAGTAGTGTGGAAGCAAATGAACAATCACACAAAGAACACAAGGAATTAATCCTGGTTCGGCCCTTCTCACATGGAAGTTCTAGGTCTAGTACCCGAGCAATCTCTTGTGATTTTACTAACTAAGGGTACAGTCCCCCTCAAGGATAATACAACACCCAGCACCCCAACTGATCTTCTTCTCTTTCCGAGTAGAAGGCAACCCACATCTCTTATAGGTCAAGAATCCAACCTCCTGGTACAAATCCCAGTGCAGTTCTGCTAGACTTAAACCCCCAGCTAGGTTCTACACTGAGTATAGTCCCTCAGCTAGATGGAAAACGCCAGCAACTACACGGTCCAACTCTTCACACAGAAAGAGACTCACTGCATACAGTCCTACAGCTGGATAGAAATCTTTCTTAGAAAAGAAAGAACAAAACTGAGAGTTTTACAAGAATGGACTCTAACCCATAAACTCTCACCAAAGGACTCTCCCCAAGAATTACAATGACCACAAAGAGAGAGTGAAGAGAGGAAGGTTTGAAAGCTTTGAAAACTTCTGCTATGAAAAGCTTCTCTTGTTTGGGCTTGAGCACATCTCTCTTTCTTTGAGTCTATGTGGAGTTGAGGTTCCTCACAAGATGTACACTCCATTAATGATCTTCAGGAAATCCTCTATCTTTTTCTTCAGCCTTGCTTCCTCTTTTATATGAGTAACTTTGAATAGATCCATTGAAGAGATCCATTGGAACTCTTCTAGTCGTTGTTGATCTATCTATTCTTCTTCTTCTGACTATCAGCACTTGGTAGTCTTCGAGGCTTGCAAGCATAGAAGAAAGTGTTTAGATCAAAGAGTGTTTCTGTCAAAAAGGCTCATACTTTTGTGTTTCCTGCTGTCACCAGAAGTGATAGGTAAGCCCTTTTTTCTAACAGGAGAGAAGATCTAGGTAGATAAAAAAGATCTTCTGTCAGAAAGATAGAAGATTACGCAAATGAAATATATTTGACTTTTCACTAGACTCCAAAACATCTTGAAATATAAAGGAAATCGATGTTTAAGTTGAACTCCATGTTTGAACAGAATCCATGTTCCAATGAAATCTATTTCAACAGAGTTGATGTTTAAGCTGAAATATATGTTTGAACAGAATCCATGTTTAAGTGAAATCTATGGTTTCAAACAGAATCGATGTTTAACAGAATCGATTTTTAAGTGAAATCGATGTTTTCAACAGAATCGATGTTTAAGTGAAATCTATGTGGCCCTTTGTGAATTGAAATCGATGTATATTGAATAGACATCGATTTGACTTTTTCGTGTAAATCACACAACGATAGTGCCATAAATTATATTTTTTAGGAAAACATAATATTAAATATATTTAATAATATTTAATTAATCATAATTTTGTTATCACCAAAATGTAAAGGTAAAATATAGAGTGGTTCAACAATCTCTGCCTTTTGGTGATGATAAAACTTATGAGAATTTTCTGACAAGAATACTTAAAGCATAGAAAATATAGAAAATTCATAGATAATGCAGTGCAGAACCTAGCTAGGTTTTTTATTTTGTCACAAATTGTTTTTAAGTTTCAAGTGATAATTTTCTGTGTTTAAGTTTTTGTTTGAAACTTGGTTAGTTGAGTTTGATAGAGAGTAGCAGTGCGAAAGCAAATGAACAATCACACAAAGAACACACACCACAAGAAAATGCGCCATTGCTGATGGATATTTCCGACGGAATATGTCCGTCAGAAAAACCGACGGATATTCTGATGAAAAAAGTTCTGTCGGTAGATAAATCAGAACTTCTGATAGAAATATTTCCTTCGAAAAAATTCATCGGTACTAAGTGCTGACCGACGGATATTCCGACAGAAATATTTCCGTCGGAAGGGCTGTCGGTAAATCCGCCATTTCCCTCCCTCACCATCACAACAAAACCCACCCACCCTCTCTCTCTCTCTCTCTCTCTCTCTCTTCTCTCTCTCTCTCTCCTCTCTCTCTCTCTCTCTCTTCTCTCTCTCTCTCTCTCTCTCTCTCCTCTCTCTCTCTCTCTCTCTCTCTCTCTCCTCTCTCTCTCTCTCTCTCTCTCTCTCTCACTCACACACACACACACCCTCGCCGCACCCCTCGCCGCCTACAGCGCCACTGTCGGCCACCACGACCGGCACCGCCAACGCCGCCGACGCTGAACCGCCGTTGTCGTCGAGCTTCTTCGCCGCTGGGTATGTATCTGGCCTCCCCTCTCCCCCTTCCCCTCTCGGCGACCCCCTCCCCCTCCCTCTCCCATCTGCAGTCCCCCAACCTGACCCCCTCCCCCTCTCGTCCACAGTCCCCGGCCCCCCCAACATGCGACCCCCCCTGTCGCCCCCCTCCCCCTCCCTTCCCTACCCCTGCCACCCCCTCTGTCGCCCCCCTCCCCGTCCCTTACCCAACTACTGCACCCCCTCCCCCTCCCGTACCAGCCCCCCACCCTTTTGGCCCCCTCTCCACCTTCCGTCCCCAATCTCGGCCCCCCCTCCCCCTCCCCCTCTCGTCCCCAACCCCTGCACCCCATTCCCCACCCCTGCCACCCCTCCCCCAACAAGCGACCCCCCTCCCCCACAGTCCCCCCTCCCCCACTCCCCCACATTCCCCCCCTAGTCTCTCTTCGGTCGGGGAGCATCGATCACATCAGAGTTTAATTATTAATTTTCTGCGTATTTTCTTTTTTCTTCATGTGTATATGCTCCATGTATTGGTAATTGTCTGAATTTGTCTCTATTATTTTGGCATTTACCAATTCTTTTTTATCAAGTTGTTTTGGCATTTACCAATTGAGCTTTTATTGCATCGGGACCAATATTTAATGTGAAAACTAAGTTTGGTCATGTCGGGACCCCAATTATCGATAGCCTTGACAACGATTATATATATCTCAACAAGAAATATTTAGTGTAAGTGCACACTTGCATTTGAGTTGTAAATGAGTTCATAAAAAACTAAATTGATTCATAAATATACTTAAATTGTGTTCATAAATATTTGAATTAGAATTATAAAATGACATGTCAAGTATGTCATAATTTATTTGTCTACTTTATGTGAATCAACCGAGATTAGTGATTTGATAAAATGACATGTCAGATTAGTGATTTTATAAAATGACATGTCAGATTAGTGATTTTATCCAAATATATCTGATTCTAACATATTTACAAACTCTTGTCATGTGAGAGAATTTGTTACATCTTCACATGCCATGTTATTTTAGCACATTGATATGTAACAAATTAATACGCATAAAGGAATATTTCTAGCATATTCTATAGATGCAGTACAAGAGAGACTAGGGGAAAGACAGAGGTTGAAAGAGTTAAATGATCTCTTCATCTAAGGGTCAAAATGTTTGAAACTCTATAATGGAATATTTCTAGCATATTCTATAGATATGTTATGGCACATCATGACAGGTTTATAATGCAAACATTTTCACATAACAAGGCTTTGGTGACAATACAAAATTATGATGAATTTTACCCAATTATGCTATTAATATGGGTATATATGAAAAAAAAACTTCTATTATTATATTCTTATTCCAACAAAAAATTCTAGTTTTTGAGATAAAGGGAGAGAGAGTCCACCATATAGAGAATTCTGGTTAGGTTTGGTATCTAGACATGGTGAGAAAGGAATAAGTGTAATTGATATGGATATAGATAATTTTAGATAGATATGGATAATTTTGAGATGAGGACATATGCCTACTCTTAAGTTAGTTTGTTTATGTCGGCCATATATCATACTTCACTTGTAATTCTTTTTTCTTGATTAGTATTGTAGTTCTTACATTAATGTAATTCATTTACATGTATGTGTGAATTTGGTTTAATATTGCATTTGTTCACATGTAATATTTTGTTTTCATATTCCTTTCATATTTATGTGGGTTTTAAATTTGATCTATGCATGTATAGCAATTTATCACTGCACACACCTCACGTAAGCGTGTTAAGTCTGTGTCAATGAACCTTCCCGTTCAAGACTTTGGGATTGATGTGCAGAAGTCTTATTTTCAATGATGAGAACGTGTATATCTAACTCAAAGTCTTGAATTGTCCCGTTTGGACATTCTGTGAATGTTTGATCATAGTTAGGTGGTCATTTACAATGTGTTTGTATTATTTGTTGAAAATTTCGGGTGCTTCTACTCACTCCTCTCTGATATACCTTTATTGATTTAGAATATTTTCTTAACCACTTATTAGTAAGTGTATAAAAATATATCTTAATTAATAAATATTTTTGGTATATCGGAGAAGTGTGGGGAGATGCTGCCGAAATTTTCAGCAAATAATACAAACACATAGTAAATGGTCATCTGAGTGCGATCAAATATTCACAGATGGGTAAAAAGTGATAATGTAAATAATATGTCCTACCTATTAATTTTGACTTACTCGAACGATGTGAGGGTGTGTTAGATTTTAACTCGTGACATGACATTTAATTTGTGTAGAAAAAATGTCTTATGAGAATCGGTCATGGATGTACCGTGGAATAGTTAATGGAGTTGTGACAGAGGAGTTTAAAGATGGAATTGACAGTTTCATTCAGTTTGCATTGAGTAATTCATCAGTAGCAGTTGATCCGATGGGTAACATCCGATGTCCGTGTTCGGGTTGTAAGAACAGAAAGTGGATATCGACATGGGATGTGCAACATCATTTGTATATGAGAGGATTTCTTTCCCATTATGAGTTATGGTCGTCTCATGGTGAGTTGAATATTCAGTCGTCTGAACCAGCCAACTTTGCCTCCACAAGTACGTACGTAGACATGGTTGTCGATGCTGCTGGTCCAGAGTTCAATATTCATGATGACCAAACAAATGAAGAAGTGCCTAATGATACAGCTCAGAGATTTTATTAGTTACTTCGAGATGCTGATGAGCCATTATGGGATGGTTGTGAGAAGCATAAACGGTTGTCTACAGTGTCGCAGCTACTGAATTTGAAGTCTAAATTTCATATGAGCGAGAGTTCTTTTGATCAGCTTCGCTTACTCGTCAAGAGTATGCTTCCTCAATCAGAGAGGTTGCCTGATGATTTTTACCATGCGAAGAAGAGGGTGAATGATCTGGGGCTTGGTTTTAAGAAAATTGATGCATGTCTGAATCACTGTATGTTGTACTACAAAGATGATGCAGATAAGACATCATGTTGTATTTGTAAGCATGATAGACTCAAGCCTAAGAGAGGAGACAAGTCAAAGTAGAAGGATGTTCCATATAAGTCATTGCGGTACTTTCCGATCACACCCAGATTGCAGCGGTTGTTCATGTCCCCGAAGACAGCTGAACATATGACTTGGCATGCGGAAAGAGTCTGTCGTGATGATGGTGAAATCAGTCATCCTACCAATGGTGAAGCTTGGGCTCATTTTAGCCGTACTCATCCTTACTTTTCAAGGGATCCACGCAACGTGCGGCTGGGTTTATGCACAGACGGTTTCAATCCATTCGGAGGCTCGGTGGCATCTTACTCATGTTGGCCAGTATTCCTAACACCGTACAACCTTCCGCCAGGCATATGCATGAAGCGTGAGAATCTGTTCCTTTCATTGCTGATTCTTGGTCCAAAAAGTCCAAGAACAAATATAATATATCTCAGACCGTTGATTGATAAGCTAAAATTGTTATGGTCAGATTGGGTTCTCTCTTATGATGCATCCAGAAAATAGAATTTCAATTTGAAGGCTGCATTAATGTGGACAATAAGTGACTTTCCAGCATACGACATGTTATCTGGCTAGAGCACACATGGGAGGTTGGCATGTCCTTATAGTATGGAGGATTCTAAATCATTCATGTTGAAATCTGGGGGGAAAGCATGTTGGTTCGATTGTCATCGTCGGTTTCTACGAGTGACCATCTATTCCGAAAGCAAAAGGATTCTATTATGAAAAATACAATTGTGATGGATGAGGTAGATATGGAATGGGTGTCTGGTGGAAACATGGCGAGGCGGGTCTAGAACTTACCGACTGTATCACAACTAGCTGGTAGTACCCAACATATCCCCGGCTTTGGGAAGGATCACAACTGGGTGAAACAAAGCATATTTTGGGAATTGCCTTATTGGTCAACACTTTTGATACGGCATAACCTAGATGTCATGCATATAGAGAAGAATGTTTTTGATAATGTTTTAACACAGTTATGGACGTGAAAGGCAAAACGAAGGATAACGTCATGGCACGAATGGATTTGAAAGTACTTTGCAAACGTCTAGAACTAGAACTGCAGCATGTAGTGGAAAAGTGTGCAACCTAAAGTTTCATATGTGCTTGGGGCCAGACAAATTAAGGAGGTGTGTCAATGGTTGAACTAGTTGAGATTTTCGGATGGATATGTCTCGAATATTGCCCGTTGTGTAAATGTCAACGAGGGGAAAATATACGGAATGAAGAGTCATGACTGCCATGTTTTCATGCAAAGACTGATTCTAATTGCTTTTCGTGAGGTGTTGCCGAAGCAAATATGGAGAGCAATGACCAAGCTAGTCAATCATTTAGGATTTTATGTGCATTAGAACTCAGACTTCATGACTTTCAAAATACGAAGCAAAATATAATACAGACAGTCTGTAAATTAGAGAAGATATTTCCTCCAACATTCTTTGATTCAATGGAGCATCTAATCATCCATTTGCCATATGAGGTAGAGAACTATCATATCGCAGCGGATGAGGAGGGGCCTCAGCTACCTGGATGCCAGCCATGTTGGATTTCTGGGTAAACTTGAAAACTTCAAAGTTACTGTATTTGTTATTTATGTTATACAGTTCATGTACAAATTTAATGTGCAATTACAGGGGGAAGATAGATCCAGGTTCTGCTTCCCGCTATATTACGACACTGGTCTACGCACACATTCTAGGACTAGTGGATTCATGGAAAGAGTTCCCCCTGTCCGTCCGGGAATTATTATTTGACATGTTTACGGTATTATTAATTTTTACTAATTTGAAATCATTTTGTTAATTACTATCTCTCTCTCTTAGTGCAGAAAGTTGACTAATTTTATTCTAAGCAGTGGAGGTATGTGTTCACGAGACCGGAGGATCTCCGTCGAGCACGAGTCGTCTGGGAGTCTACTGCCCAGACTAATTTGAGAAAGTCCATGTGGGAGGCTCGGGACAAGGCAACGAAGGCCACAAGCAGCCGAGATCCTACGGCTTTGATGGATTACGGCCTTGTTTGGCTAAGGAGGGACTATTGGGAGTCCCTTCATAATCATTGGGCTAGTAGACCATGGCAGGAGAGGTCACAGGTGGCTAAACGCAACCGAGCAACTCATCCGGAGAAGAATTTGCATACTAGTGGGTCTGTATCTTATGCGACCCACAGCCAAAAATTGGTAACTATATTATTGTTCAATCGCTTAATACATTTATTATTATTGTAAAACTAACTACTTTTGTTGAATTGTAAGCGTCACGAGCCCGAGCGTGCCCCTACTTTTTGCGAGTTATTTGATCGGACTCATAAGCGGAAGGGGACAGATGACTATGTCAGCGAGAGTGTCCGCACGATTAATGTAAGTAAAAATATAATTTTTAAATTCATTTTAGATTTTAAAAAAATATGATTTCAATAATGCATTTTTAATTTCTTTTGTAGGAGACCTATGACATGACGATGATGGATCGCTATGCAGAGGGCACTCCCCAACCAGACTTGGATCCGGAGGCTTGGGTCGACGCAACGGGATGGCCGAGGAAGGGCCGAGTGTACGGCTTTGGGGACAGCATGCATACTACTCCAGTGTTGTCCTCATACGCGAGTTCGGTCGCTCCTCCGACCTACGCAAGTTCATCTACTGTGTCGCCCGACAGTGGTGGAGAGGACATGAGAACCCTCATCCGGGAGGAGCTACAGACGCAGTTTGGCGTTATGGTCGAGCAGATGATCTCTGCCATCCAAGGAGTATGCCCCTCACAACATGCCCCTCAGCTCAGCATTAATATTAATTCCATATAGTTTAAATGAAATGAAATCACTAAAACTAGAGACCACCCAAGTCAATTTATGAGTACCTATTCAAAGAACTCAAAAGGGATAAAAAAAGCCACTTGAAAAAAGATATATATAAAAAAAAACCGTGTAAAAGATCAAAACATGCAACCTGGGGGTCCAAAATCTCAAATAGGGATCCGATCGGTGTGTCATTCGCTCCGACACGACCGGGTGGGTGATATTGATGTGTGCGAACTGACGGAATCTGAATTGGATGATCGGATTGGGTTGTGCATTCAAATCACTAATCTAAAAAAAAAAAACCAAGTCTAAAGGATCATAACAACCAACTCGAGGGTCCCAAATCCCAAATAGGGATCCGATCAGCATGTCGTTCGCTTCGACACGACCGGGTGGGTGAAATTAACGTGCGTGAACTGACAGAATCTGAACTGGATTCTCGGATTTGGTTGGGCGTTCAAATCTCTAATCTAAAAAAAACTCAAGTCTAAAGGATCAGAACAACCAACCCGGGGGTTCAAAATCCCAAAAAGAGATCTGATCGGCGTGACATTCGCTCCGACACGACCGGGTGGGTGAAATTGATCTATGCGAACTGACAGAATCCGAATTGGATTCCCGGATTGGGTTTGGCGTTCAAATCACTAATCTAAAAACAACCCAAGTCTAAAGGATGAGAACAACCAACCCGGGGGTCCAAAATCCCAAATAGGGGTCTGATCGACGTGTCGTTAGCTCCGACACGATCGGGTAGCTGAAATTGACGTGTGCGAACTGACGGAATCCGAATTGGATTTTCGGATTGGGTTGTGCGTTTAAATCACTAATCTAAAAAAACCCAAGACTAAAGGATCAGAACAACCAACCCGGGGTCAAAAACCCCAAATAGGGATTCAATCGGCGTGTTGTTCTCTCCGACACGATCGGGTGGGTGAAATTGACATGTGCGAACTAACGGAATCCGAATTGGATTCCCAGATTGGGTTGGGCATTCAAATCACTGAGCTAAAAAAAACCCAAGTCTAAAGGATCAGAACAACTAACCTGGGGGACCAAAATCCTAAATAGGGATCCGATCGGCATGTCGTTCACTCCGACACGACCAGGTGGGTGAAATTGATGTGTGCGAACTGACGGAATCCGAATTGGATTCCCGGATTGGGTTGGGCATTCAAATCACTAATCTAAAAAAAATGCAAGTCTAAAGGATCAGAACAACCAACCCGTGGGACCAAAATCCCAAATAGGGATCTGATCGGCATGTTGTTCTCTCTGATACGACCGGGTGGGTGAAATTGACGTGTGCGAACTGACGGAATCCGAATTGGATTCCCGGATTGGGTTGGGCGTTCAAATAACTATTCTAAAAAAAAAAAGCCAAGTCTAAAGGATCAGAACAACCAACCGGGGGTCCAAAATCCCAAATAGGGATCCGATCGGGGTGCCATTCGATCCGACACGACCGGGTGGGTGAAATTGACCTGTGCGAACTGACGGAATCCGAATTGGATTCCTGGATTTGGTTGGGCGTTCAAATCACTAATCCAAAAAAAAACCCAAGTCTAAAGGATCAGAACAACCAAGCCGGGGGTCCAAAATCCCAAATAGGGATCCGATCGGCGTGTCGTTCACTCCGACACAACCGGGTAGGTGAAACTGACGTATGCGAACTAACGGAATCCGAATTGGATTCCCGGATTGGGTTGGGCATTCAAATCACTAATCTAAAAAAAACCCAAGTCTAAAAGATTAGAACAACCAACCCGTGGGTCCAAAATCCCAAATAGGGATTCGATCGGCATGCCGTTCGCTCCGACATGACCGAGTGGGTGAAATTGGCGTGTGCGAACTGTCGGAATCCGAATTGGATTCCCGGATTTGGTTGGGCATTCAAATCACTAATCTAAAAAAAACCCAAGTCTAAAGGATCAGAACAACCAACCCGGGGGTCCAAAATCTCAAATAGGTATCTGATCGGCGTGTCGTTCGCTCCGACATGACCGGGTGGGTGAAATTGACGTGTAGGAACTGACTAAATCGGAATTGGATTCCCGTATTGGGTTGGGCGTTCAAATCACTAATCTAAAAAAAACCCAAGTGTAAAGGATCAGAACAACCAACCCGGAGGTCCAAAATCCCAAATTGCGATCCGATCGACGTGTCGTTCGCTCCGACACGACCGGGTGGGTGAAATTGACGTGTGTGAACTGACAGAATCTGAATTGGATTCCCAGATAGGGTTGGGCGTTCAAATCACTAATCTAAAAAAAACCCAAGTCTAAAGGATCATAAAAACCAACCCGGGGGTCCAAAATCCAAAATAGGGATCCAATCGGCGTGCCGTTCACTCCGACACGACTGGGTGGGTGAAATTGACGTGTGCGAACTAACGAAATCCGAATTGGATTCCCGGATTGGGTTGGGCGTTCAAATCACTAATCTAAAAAAAACTCAAGTCTAAATGATTAGAACAACCAATCCAGGGGTCCAAAATCTCAAATATGGATCCGATCGGTGTGCTGTTCACTCCCACACAACCGGGTGGGTGAAATGGCATGTGCGAACTGACGGAATCCGAATTGGATTACCGGATTAAGTTGGGTGTTCAAATCACTAATCTAAAAAAAAAAAGCCATGTCTAAAGAATCAGAACAACCAACCAGGGGGTCCAAAATCTAAAATAGGTATCCGATCGGTCTGTCGTACGCTCCGACACGACTGGGTGGGTGAAATTGACGTGTGTGAACTGACGAAGTCCGAATTGGATTCTCGGATTGGGTTGGGAATTGAAATCACTAATCTAAAAAAAACCCAAGTCTAAAGGATCAGAACAACCAACCCGGGGGTCCAAAATCCTAAATAGGTATCCGATCGGCGTGCTGTTCGCTCTGACACGGCCGGGTGGGTGAAATTGACGTGTGCGAACTGACGGAATTGAATTGGATTCTCGGATTGGGTTGGACGTTCAAATCACTAATCTAAAAAAAACTCAAGTCTAAAGGATCAAAAATATTTTCTAATTAAACTTGAGGAATAATCACATGTTTTAATTTAATTTTTGAAATTATGTTTATGTATTAATTTTTATTAATGTTTTTCATATTATAATTTTTTTAATATAGGATCCTCCGGCACCTGCCGATCATGAGGCAGGGACAGTGGACGATCCAGCAGACTTGTCTTGATTTTTAGCATTTATTATTGTGTATGATTTTATATTTGTTGTGTTTTATGATTTTATGGTTTATTGTGAGTCCTTGTTATTGTGGAATGCATGAATATTTTAGCAGGTTTTGTAATTTATCATTGTTAATTTCTATAATTTTTGTTAAAAAAATATTACATATTTCCGATGGGCTTTCCGACGGATGTTATCCGTCGGAAATATATAGTTTGCCGACAGAATTTATCCGTCGGCATGTCTGTCGGAAGTTCCGACGGAATATTTTCTGACGGATTCTTTCTGTCGAAAGTTAGTGACGGAATTTCCAACATATTTTCTGACGGTTTTCAGTCGGAATACACTGACCAAATTTTGGACAATATTTTCCCACTACTTTCTGTCGAAATTTAACGACAAAATTTCTGACGGAATATTCTGTCGTAATTTTTGACGGATTGCCGATGGTTATTTCGTTTATCAGTAATTTATGACCAGAATTTTTCGACGGACGTTTTCGACGATCGTTCGACGAAAAGTTGTCAGAAGGCACACTTTCCGACAGATTTCCATCGTATTTATGACGGATTATGTTCGTCGGAAATACCGTTTTTTCTTGTAGTGACAAGAAATTTATCCTAGTTCGGCCCTTCCCCCATGGAAGTCTTACGTCCAGTTCCCAAGCAATCTCTTGGGATTTTACTAACCAAGAGTATAGTCCCCCTCAAGGACAATACAACACCAACACCCCAGTTGGTCTTCGTCTCTTTCCACGGCAAGAAGGCAGCCCATTTCTTATACAGGTCAAGAAGCCAACCTCCTGGTACAAACCCCAGTACGGTTCTACTAGACTTAAATCCCCAGCTAGGTTCTACATTGAGTACAGTCCCTCAACTGGATAGAAAATGCTAGCAACTACACTGGCCAACTCTTCACACAGAAAGAGACTCACTGTATACAATCCTATAGCTGGACAGAAATCTTTCTTACAAAAGAAAGAACAAAGATAGGAGTTTTACAAGAATGGACTCTAACCCAGAAACTCTCAAAAAATGACTCTCCCCAAGAATTACAATGACTACAGAGAGAGAGTGAAGAGAGGGAGGCTTGAAAGCTTTGAAAACTTTTGTTATGAAATGCTTCTCTTGCTTGGGCTTGACCTCTTCTCTCTTTCTTTGAGTGTATGTGGAGTTGAGGATCTTCATAGGATGTACACTCCTTTAAAGATCTTCAGGAAAACTCTCTATCTTGTTCTTCAGCCTTGCTTCATCTTTTATATGAGTAGCTTTGAATAGATCCGTTGAAGAGATTCGTTGGAACAATTCTAGTTGTTGTTGATCTATCAATTCTTCTTCTTCTGACTATCAGCCACTTGGTGGTCTTAGAGGTCTACAAGAATAGAAGAAAGTGTTTAGATCAAAGAGTGTTTCTGTCAAAAAGGCTCTAACTTCTATGTTTCTTGCTGTCACCCTGAAGTGGTAGGTAAGCCCTTTTTGTCTGACAGGAGAGAAGAGATCTAGAGAGATAAAAAAGATCTTTTGTCAGAAGGATAGAAGATTACACAAACGAAATGTATTTACTTATCACTATATGCCAAAAACATTTTGAAATATAAGGAAATGTATGTTTAAGTTGAAATCTATGTTTGAACAGAATCCATGTTCTAATGAAATCCATGTTTCAACAAAGTTGATGTTTAAGTTGAAATATATGTTTGAACAGAATCCATGTTTAAGTGAAATTTATGTTTTCAACAGAATCGATGTTTAAGTGAAATTGATGTTTGAACCAAATTGATGTTTAAGTGAAATCGATGTTTTCAACAAAATCGATGTTTAAGTGAAATCGATGTTTTTAACAGAATCGATGTTTAAGTGAAATCGATGTTTGAATAGAATCGATGTTCAAGTGAAATCGATGTTTTCAAAAGAGTTGATGTTTAAGTGAAATCGATGTTTTAAATAGAATCGATGTTTAAGTGAAATCAATGTTTTCAACAGAATCGATGTTTTAAATAGATTCGATGTTTAAGTGAAATCGATGTTTTTAACACAATCGATGTTTAAGTGAAATCTATGTGGCACTTTGTGAATTGAAATTGATGTATATTGAATAGACATCGATTTGACTTTTTAGTACAAATCACACAGCAATAGTGCCATAAATTTATATTGATTAGGAAAACATAATATTAAATATATTTAATAATATTTAATTAATCATAAGTTTTGTTATCACCAAAATGTAAGTGCAAAATATAGAGTGGTTCAATAGAAAGGTATGTACTCTTGTAGGTACTTTTGACTAACAAAGAAGACTTTTGGAGTATCTACACCTACAGAAAGTAGAAAGAACAGGAGAGAAAGTGTGCTTGACATTTAATGGACTGACAAGGAAATGAATTATATTTTAGTCCTAGGCATCTACTTATCTAAAAAGTAAGTAGCTCTAGACATCCCATGATGTATGGCTAACCGCATTCTTAAAGATTAAGATATATCTAATGGCTACCACAAGACTTTGAAGCTTGAAGACTCAAAATAGACACAACTGATATAAGACCTAGAAGAACACCTATTGAAGATCTAGTGATCACTAAAGTGTGTCTAACGGTTAGATTGCATAGAGACAATGAAAAAGAGCTTATACCTAATGGACAAATGAACAAGACCAAGTGCTTTCCTGTTCCTATGCTAGCAAGACAAGAATATGAATGGAAGAAAGCCTCAACGAAGATGGTAGGATTTAAGATGCAAAAAAAAAACAAGCTGAGCGAATCTGAAGATCTCTCATAGAGTATACATCTAGTGAGGAGCCTAAATGACACAGTCACTCAAAAAGAGAAGGAAGAAAGAGCTCGAGCCTATCAATGGAAAGCATTCAATTTTTTCAAACATCCTACTACAGTCAAGGCTTTCATCTTCCTCCTTCAGCGAACAACCACTCAGTAAAAGCTATCAAAGAGAAGGAAGATTCCCAAGAAGTCTTTAGCAACATAACATTTTTCATCATTCTACTGAAGCAATACACAATCAATTCATATTTCATTCTTATTCTCATTGATTTGTCTATTTACTACATTGCTATTCCACATAGCCATTATCAGCCTAGCTAGAGGTATTATTGTGGGCATTCAAACCTTATAGAAGGTGACTAGTTGGAGGTCTATACCAGTGAGAACCGTGTTGGTGTTTATACCAGAGTGTGACCAACTGGGGGTCTATTCTACTAGGTTTACTTCTAAGCCTGTAAAAGAAGTGCTCACACCAAGAAGTAGAGTACGTTTACTTCTAAGCCTACTAAAGAAGTGGACTTCCTTCTTGCCCAAAAAAAGAAGAAGACCAGTAGTTGTTGGTGATTTAGTGAAAAATCCAAGATCATGTTGATCTTGAGGGGTAGACGTAGGGTTGATTTTGATGAGTACCAAACCGAGATAAATTTGTGTGTCTTGTGTGTGATTACTTATTTCTCTTGCACATCTTGTATCATATACAATAGAGTCTAAAAGTCTCAAAACCTTGCTACTTTGAGCACACACACACACAGAGAAAGCATATGACTCTAAAATAGATCACATAACCCATAGTCAACTCAGACACTTGAACATAGCATTGGGTGCACTCCTAATGTAACAACCCAGAAATTCATTGATTTAAAAATTAGAAATAATCATTTCCGCATTTATCAAAATGATAGAACTTACGTACTGTGGTGGCTATTTCTAGCCAACGACAAGCGCAAGGACCATCATGGCCCATCGCAATCCTGTGGTTAAACGTGGCCCTTCCCCAGGGCGCCACATCCTCTCAGAAGCAACTTCAAGGTCTCGAGGACGGTCCCCGCATTAGGGTACCGGCGGGTCCCAAGAGCCGTCTCCG